>VLTN01000011.1:0-527500 GCA_008330645.1 Cafeteria roenbergensis | reverse complement strand
CGTCGGGCTTCCTCGAGCTGTGCCAGGGCGCGCTGCAGGCTTGCGCTCATCTCGTCCCGCGCTTCGCTTGCCGACTGATGCGCGGAGCGCTCATGCTCCTCGCGGGCGTCGGATTCTGCCCGCAAGGCAACAGCCTCTCGCAGCTCGTCATTGGTCGCTGCTGCCTCCGCAGCCACATCGCGAAGCTTGGACCGAAGCGCGGCAAGTGCCGCTTCGGCCTCCTCGTTCGCGGCTCTGGTTGCGGCACTCTCTTCCTGCGCCTCCACCATGGCGACTTCTGCCTCCGTGGCTGCCGCCCGAAGCTTCTCGCCCCGATCCTCCGCAGCAGCACGCTCGCTCTCCGCCTTGGCCTGCGCAGTTTTCGCCCTCCGCTCAGCAGCGCATGCACGCTCCGCGTCGTCTCTGGCGCGGCCGAGCGCCGTCCGGCAGTCGTCCGCCTCTGCCTCAGCGCGAGCTTGAGCCGCTTGGGCAGCGGCGGCTTGGTCGGCTGCGGCCTGGGCGCGCTCCTCTGCGGCGTCCCCGCGTCGCGTGGCCTCCGCCAGCTGCTCTCGCAGCGTCGCGGACTCCCCCAACGCCTGCGCCTCGGCCGCTCGAGCGCGCTCCGACTCTTCGCGTGCGGCAAGTAGCTTGGCAGTGAGCTCCGCAACGTCGGCCTCCAGCGCGTCAATCTTCGCGGCCTGCTCTGCCGCAGCCGCCTCGAAGCGCGTTTGCATCGCTTCAGAGGCCGCCGCGCAGTCTTCGTAGCGCTGGTCGCTCGCTGCTGCCCGCGATTCCGCCGTGGCCTGGGCGTGAGCGGCTGCCCGCAGCCTCGACTCCCAGGACCTGCGCTCCGCATCGTGAACTTCCTCCAGCCTGCCGAGCTCTGCGCGGTACTGCTCCGTGAGCGTGGTCAAGGCAATCACGCGGCGGCGAAGGGCTGCCTCTCGGCGACCGGCTGCGGCAAGGCACTCGCGGCAGTGCTCCTCGATGGCTGCCACCCGGCCGCGGAACTGCGTGAGGACATCCTCCACTCCTGCAGGCCTGGTCCGGGCAGCGGCAATGAAGGGATTTGCAAGCTCATGTGCGGCAAGGCGCTCCCGTGCCACCGCTTCGCCGCCGTCGTCGGCCTCATCAAACATGTCGGCGGAGCCCGCATGGCTGGGAGCCCCCCAAGGGCCGCTGCCCCCCCCTGCCCCGCTCCTCCCGCCAAGTCCCAGAGGGGAGGCCGACCTGCGGCCAGAGCGGCCGCTTGGCAGCGCCGAGGGCCGTGCGTAAGCTGGTCCAGCGCGGTCGTCTCCAAATGCCATTCCTCGCCTGTCGGCGTCAACCGCGCTTGCCACACCGCCCTCTGGCATCCCTGACTTGGCGCGGAGAGTGGCCGCCTCGATTTCAAGCAGGTAGACCTGCTGCTGCAGGTTGTGAACGTACTCGTCCTGCCGCTTTCCGTCCGCAGCCTCGGCGCCAAACGCATCCGGGCCGCGGCTGCCGTCGCCGGACGGTCCATGCTTGGCCATGCGCCGCCTGGCATCCGCAGCCAGGCGCCGGGCACCACCAGCACTCGTACTGGGGGCTGCGTGCGCGCCGGAACTCTGCTGCGCGCCCTTGCGAGACTGGTGCAAGTGAGCGGCAACTGAGAGACCACGCGCCTCTCGGCGCGCCGGACCCCCGCCGCCCTGGGGCGCAGCCTGGGGCTCCCCGCCGTGCAGTCGCACAACGGCAGCAGATTTCGCCCCCGGGGGACCGCGCCGCAGGCGGCTCGTCGCCATCGTTGGACGCTGAGGCAGCTTCTGGACGGTTGTGCGCAAGGTTGCGACCCGTTGCCTCTGCTCTCGAGTTGCGCGACAGTGCTGCTCTGCCGGCCGCACACACACGCAGTTGCTGGAATCTCGGGTTGTGGCCACGCTGCCGGCAACGCGCATTGCCCCTGCACTCCCCCCCCTCTCCCCCCACGCCGCGCCTTCTCCCTATGCCTCACCGCAACGCGCGCCCTCGAGGTTGTAGCTGTCGTCAACAGCTCGAGCGCGGGCCTCTGAGACGGTCACCCTGTCCAGCTCTTCGTCATCGAGCTCGGAGAGAAGGACGTGCGCGACCCAGCAGCCGTCCCCAGCGGTGTCCTCTGCCTCGCACTGCGTCAGCACGCTGCACACAGACGGCGGAAGCGGGGCCCGCGGCCACAGCCGGCCGTTGCCCGCCTGCTCCCCGCCGCACACGCCCTGGCGCCGCACCTCCCACGCAGGCCGGGCGGGGTGCCAGCGAACTCCGCCGTCGACAGAAGCCTCGACCCCGGCGACGCGGCCGCCCCCCGCATCTGCCGCCTTCACAACCACTGCCGCGTGTGGCAGGACGGTGAACGAGAGCCTCCCCGACCGGGCGAGCGCAACTGCAGCCCGCACCCTTGCCCGCAGGCCGTGTACGGGCTGAGACTCGGCGCCGTCCGCCGGCGGCAGCGCCTCCACCTTCGCAACCTCGTCCGCTCCACCCGCCGCAACCAGCTCTGCCGCGAGCACTTCGGATCTGGGCGCCGCCTCGTCGGTGGACGGCCTCCTGGTGGCGATGCCCGGAGGAAGGAACGCGCCTGCGGCTGCGGGCTGCAGGCCCATGTCCGCCAGCATGCCAACGGTCAGTTGCTGCACGCTGGAGTCGGGGCCCTGCTGGTCCACGCCGACGCGCGCGTTCACGTCGCTCTCAGCAAAGGTGGGCGCGGCGGTTGGCCGGTCGTGCAGCGCCGACAGCCCGAAGCTCCACTGCACGGTGCCCGTGGCCCACACCAGCGCGCGCCCGCAGCCGCCCCGCGAGCGGAAGGCCACCATTCGGTGGTCTGCCGACGCAGTGTCGAAGGTCGCGCCGTTGTCCACGGCGTGCAGCACGTTGTGCAGGCTGGTCAGCGACATGCTGACGAGGCCGGCGGGCCGAGCCGCCGTGTCGGCGTCCACGTCCCACTCGTGCCCGAGCAGCCCGCGCATGAGCACCGCCCGCTGCCACGGGCCCTGCAGAGCCTGGGCGGCCTCAGTGCCTCGCCACTGGCGCAGCTGCGCCAGCGGGTGAGGCACCTCCATGCTGTCAGCGCGGTACGCGTTCACCCCCCACATGAGCCCCGTGAGGGCAGCTTCCGACTGCCCGCGGCCGGGCGCCACGGGGTTGTGGGCGGAGGCGTCGCGGAACGTCCCCGTCCACTCGTCCTCGCGCGGGTCCAGCTTCCCATCGGCCTGACTCTCCTTGTACACCACAAGGGTGCGCGGGTTGCACCGGGTCTGAGCCTCGAGCGGCAGTTCGCGAACCCGCGCGGCAGGGTCGCCTCCAGCCCCAGGGCGAGCCTCCTCCAGGTCTTCCCACGGCGCGCTGCCGAGCAGCCCAGGCTCCCAGCGCAGGCGCCAGTACGCCTCGTTCCCGCTCCAAAACGCCAGGGACACGCCCTCGTCGCGCGCAGCCTCGACCGCCAGCCGCTGCCGGCCGCTCCAGTACTCGTCATGGCCCAGCGACACGATGGCCTGCGCCCCCAGCGAGTGCGGGTCGGACGGCAGGAGCCGCCCCCCGCGGCAATGCGTGTCCACGCCGGACACGTAGCCGACGTCGAACCCGGAGGCCTCGAGCCAGGCGATGGCCGGCAGGTCCACGCCGAGCGGCGCGTTCACGCCGCGCAGGTCACGCACCACCAGCGGCGCGTTGAGCGACACCTTGTGGGCCCGAACTGCGGGGTCGGCCCACCGCCCGGTGAGGTTGAAGCGGTGCCTGGCATCGGGCGCCATGCCGTACACGTTGGGGCCCTCGTAGTAGTTGTAGGCCCGCCACGTGACGTCAGACACCTGGGCGACGAGAGCGCGCCGCTCTCCAGGCGCGGGGCGCACGACGAAGAACACGAGCGACGCCGCCGGCTCCACAAGGGCCTCGCGCGACACCGCGGAAGCGTCGCCTGCCGCGGCATCCAGCCGTCGGGCGCTCAGCGCGTTGCGGAGCCTGCTGGCCCGGCAGGAGGAGTTGGCGTGCGGTCCGCCCGGGCTCCCCACGACGCCGCAGGGGGGCGGAGCCTTGTAGTCGTGGTCTGCGTTGGCGAACTGCGGGGAGGGCGGCGACTGCGCGTTGTCGACCCGCCACGACGACGACACGGGCCGCCGCGCCGCGGGGATGCCCGCAGACTGCTCCCACCCGGGAGGCGTGAGCACAAGGCGCGCAGCGAACAGGCCCGACACCGCCCCGTCCGGCACGCGCCACCGCAGCGTCTCCTCCCACACGCCACAGTCCACCAGCAGCGTGGCCTCGTCGCGCAGGCACGCGGGCTGGGACGCGGCTGCGTCCAGCGCGGCGGCGCCGGCCTTGACCGTTGCGATGCGCCGCGCGCCCATGCCGCCATAGTGCCCGAACCGCCACACGTCCGCGCGCAGCGAGTAGCCGTCGAGAGTCCCGTTGGCCGGCCCGTAGAGCGCGTCTGCGAGCAGCTCCGGCCGAACCCTGACGCGAATGCGCACTGACTGGCCCGCCACGTAGCTGGGCCGGTCCGAGAACCCTTGGACCGAAGCATCGCCTCCGCCGTTTACGTCCCAGAACCGAGGTGGCCGAGCTCCGCCTGCGTCCTCGTCGAGCACCGCGCGGCAGTTCTCGCGCACAACAGCCGGAACCTCAGGTGATCGCCCGTGTGCCTTGCACGCCTCGGCCCACTGCGTTGCCGCCCTGGCCTCCAGGCGGTCGTCACGAACTGCTGCTGCCGCCAAGGCGGGCGAGACGCAAACGGCGGCCGCGAGCGCCGCGCAGGCGCCCAAGGACATGCGCATCCGAGCACAGGTCCCCACACGCAGGATGACCGCGAGCCCCCCGGTCGCGGGGAGGCTCAGCTCGCGCAGAGTGCGGTGAACGACGAGTTGCAGCAGCACTGCGCAGAGCTGACGCAGAAGCCCGCCCAAACGCTGCCTCGCAGCCCGCTTCCCCCCCCCCCCCCCCCCGGCGGGACAAGAGGGCGTGTTGCTCCAATCGCTCGCACCCGTCGAACGGGGACCCGCTCCGCTGAACCCGACCGGGCGCCGCCGCGAGGCTGCCACGTCACCGAGCGGCGCACTGGGCGGTCGCTCGTCTGGATGCCTGCCTCGCCAAGAAGTTCCAGTGAGCAACGGAGGCCGCCCCTGGTGCATCGGCGCCGGCGCGCTGTGTGCGGCGACCGGGAGGCGAGCGCGATCAACTTGCACGTCCTTGCGGGGTTTCGACCTCGCACCCACCCACCTGTCCGTCTCGACCCTTCCAGTCGCTGGTGACGCTTGCCATGGCGATACAAATTGCACGCCGCGGTTGGGGGGGGCGCAACGGCACCTGTTCCGCAGCCCCGGCCACTCGGGGCAGCGCCTTCGTTCGGGGGTCACACGGTCGCGAGCGAGCAAGCGGCGCGAAAAGCGCAGCACACAACTGCTCTGCGACGTAACGGGGCCAAGAGGCTCCCGCAAAGGCTGATCGACGGCTTTGTACGCGTTCCAGCGTGTCCCCATCGCTGCTGTTCCCGTTGGCACTTCCCGGTCGCGGCAGCTTCGGGGAGTTGCAGCCTTGCGCATCGAACGTTGCCGCTCGTTGCCAAGCCTGTGCGTCTGAGGTTGGCCCTGTGCGAGCTCAGCGAGGTGTCGGAGAGGGTCTCACGGGCGCCGCGCAGCACGATTGCTCCTGGTTCGCCGCGCCGGCGGAGGAGTGATTGGTCAGCGGCGCCCTCAGCCAGGGCGCCCCAGCGATTCGGTGCAAGAGCTCCTCCAATGGCGCAGCTGTGGTGAGGGCATGGCGGTATGTTTGCCGCTGGCCAAGCTGAGCGCGTGATTTTGCCGTGGTGGAGGCTGGCAGGCAGGCTGGCTCGCGCGATGTGGTGCAACAGAGGAGCGCAATTTGGCAGAGGCCGAGCAGCGCAACCCGTGGTCGGTACGTCACCAGTTTCCCGCCGAGCGTCCGGCGCCGCTTTGCCAAGGGCCCGAGCTGCCCCCTGCCCAAGCCACGCTCCGGGGCGTCCTCCGACTGTCAGTGGTGCCAGGGAGCCGTCGCATCGGTGCTGCCAGCAATGGCGGAAGTACTTGCCTGGTTGGCGTCAAACCCCGGACTGCCCGCCGTCGAGCTCGCCTGCAGGAGCATCGACGTGATCGAGTCAGCCCTCCATGTGTTTTCTCCTGAGGAGGTCTGCTTTTCGTTCAACGGGGGCAAGGACAGCACTGTCGTCTTCCACTTGCTTCGAGCGGCCTGCCTTCGACGAGCCCGCGCCGATGCTGCCACCGACGCTGACGGAGACGCTGCCGCGGCGGAGGGCGCGGAGGAAGCTGCCCGCGCGTTGCTCGGCCGCGTGCGGATGGTGTACTTCGAGGTGGAGGGCAACTTCCCCGAGGTTGAGGCGTTCATGGAGGACACCTGTCACGAGTACAAGCTCGAGTTGTTGAGGCTGCCGCCCTTCAAGCAAGGCCTCGAGCGCCTCATCGAAGAGTTCGGGCTCAGAGCTGTCCTAATCGGAACCCGCGCGACGGACCCGGACGGGCGTGAGACTGTCGCGCGGCCCGCGGCGCAGCCGTTGCCTGCACCCCTGCCGCCGCAGCGCGTTGCTGCCCGCGCGCCCCGGGCGCCTGCTTGCCAGGCACGCCTTGGCCAGCGGCCGCCCACGCGCGCCCACGCTTTGTGTGTTTTCGCAGGGGGGCTGGAGCACTTCAGCCCCACAACGCCGGGCTGGCCGCCGATGATGCGCGTGAGCCCGGCGCTCCGTTGGGACTACGCCGCTGTGTGGACCTTCCTGCGCGGCTGCAACCTGCCCTTCTGCAGCCTCTACGCCGACGGTTTCACTTCTCTGGGCGTCAGGGCAACGTCGCGCCCCAACCCCGCGCTGGCGCGCGGCGGGGCTGGCGCAGGGTTCAGGCCAGCGTGGGAGCTCTCTGACGGGGAGCAGGAGCGCGCAGGCAGGGCGCCCAGGGCCAGGCCACCGCCCAGCGGCGGGGGGCCGTCGGCGGGGCCTGCAAGTGCCGCAGCTGCCTGCTCCTGATTGGTTTTTGTTGGGGGAGAGTGTGGGCGTGTGGTGGTGGGGGTAGGTGCGACAGCTCGCCGCCCCGAGCCAGCGGCGAGACCGCTTCTGCCTTGCGGCCCGGCTCGCGGCGCGGGAGCCGCCTCGTTCTCCGCTGGGCCTGGTGCACCGCCGCTATTGGCCGCGTTCCTGTGTGTGTCTCCCTGCCCGTGTCCGCGGAGCCGCGGGGTGAGTGGCCGGTGCGTGAGCGGCGTCGACGCGCATGCTCTCCATTCCGTCAAGTCGTGCGCATGCGCACGCGCGCAGCCTGCCGCACTCGCCTCCCACGCGGCGGGACTGCCGCCCAGCGAGGGGCTCACTTGTCCAGGGCGCTGCGCTTGGTGCCGTGTGCGACCACGGCGGCGTTGAGCGAAGCGACGAAGCTCGCCGTGGGGGCGGGCCCCGACGAGCCCGCCTGCCGTGAGGCCGACAGCGCCGTGGCAGACTTGGCCACCACGACGTTCTCGATCAGGCTGTGCATCGAGCTCTCCATGGCCTCGATCATGCCGCCCCACACCGCGATGTGGTCGGGCTTGGAGGCGTCCGGGCCCACCGCCGCCGCGCCCTCGGGCTTTTGCGTGCGTTCCGTCTTGCGCGTGAGCGTTCCGGACAGGGAAACGGTGCCCACCTCGTCGTTCACGACGCTGGCTTGCAGCACCAGCGAGGACGTCAGCCGGTACACGAACTGACCCTCGCCCGCAGGCGAGGGCGTGGCCTCCACCACATTGATGCTGTTCCACGTGGCGCTCTTCACGTGCCGCCCGCCCTCAATGTCTGCGGCCGGCACACACAACAGCAAGCAGAGAAGAGGGAGGGGGGGGGGTCGAGCGGGGCGAGCGAGCTGCAAGTGGGTCCCAGCGCGAGCGGTTCGCGCGACGGCGGGGCTCACAAACACAGCAGCAACCCACCTTTGCGAACGAGGAAGCACCCCGCAATGCTGCCACCGTCCTGGTCCCACAAGTAGGCAGACGTGGCTGCGCCAGAGCCGTAGTACTGCGAGCCGTAGACGCTGAGCAGCTCGTTGGCGGCGACCTCCGTCTTGCGCAGCTCGGCCGGCGGCACGAATGCCTCCTCCCCGTCCTCTGCCTCCACGGGCGGGTCATACGTGTTGCTCCAGGGAGACCTGCGCGCGTCGAGCAGACGCAGCGAGCGACGTGGGCCGCCGCAGGTCGTGGGGCGTCTGGCAGGCGCGGATCGCAGCGCACTGCAACAACACCACTCGAGCTGCTTGCGCCCCTCACCGGTGCGAATCGCCGTCCCGGTTGTAGTCACACTTGATGTACGTCTTGCCAGTTGATGCGCACTTGGCCACGGCCAGCGGGCGGTCGACGGTCTCCAAAAAGTCCTCGCCGGCGTCCTCGCCGAGCAGCGAAGCAACGCGTGCGGCGTCCTCCCCAACGCGCGCCGGGTCCATGCGGCACATAACGTTGAGCGCGTGGATGATGCGGGCCTCGTCGGTCCCCGCTGCGGCGGCTGCCATCCTGCTGCGGCTGCCCGGCGGCGTGCTCTTGGGCGAGCAGTGGCCGAGTTCGCGGGGCAGAGTTCTGGCTCGGCATCTGCCCATTTGGCAGCATCATCCGCGCTCCCTCGGCAGAGGACGTCGCGCCCCTGCGGCCCCCGGCCACGCCCAGCGGCCCCGTCCCCACTCCCGCGCGCTCCAGCTCACGCCATGCTCGTTCGCGCTGCCAGCAGGGGCATCGCGGCCGCCCGCTCCGGCGCGGCGCCGCGCTTTGCGGTGAGGCCGCTTGCCGTCTCTTGGCGTGCCAAATCCCAGTGCTGCACGTGCTCGCATCTGGCGGCTCGCCGTCGCAGCGCGCGCGCGCCCTGGCAGCGGCCCGGCAGGCCCAACCGCTCCGTGCTGTGCCCGCCCCTCCGCCCCCGCACGTCTCGCAGGCCGCGGCTGCTTCCACCGTGCCTTCGCGCTCGGCGCACAAGGTGCGTCCGCCAGCGAGCGCTTGCCTCGGCGCCCGCCCGCTCAGCCGCCGGCCGCCCCCGGCCGGTCCACCGGAAGCCTCGTCCCGGGATCAGGGACTTGCGCGATGGGGGCCGGCCCGCGGTGGGCCGCAGCCCCACGGCTGCTGCACCGGCGGGACCCGAAGGGCCGGCAAAGGGGCGCGCGAACACGCAAGCCCACGCCAGCAGAGCGCGCGCCCTTCTCGCCAAGGAGCTGCGCCGGGGCGCCGCGGCGCGAAGGCGTCGAGCCCCCCCCCCCATTACCCCCAGCGTGCCGGTGCCGGGTGGGCGCCTGGGGAGGGGAGGCCCGGGCGGGTGCGCCCCGGCGGCCGGGCGGCGGCAGCGCCATTGTTTGCCAGCCCTGGGCGGGCAGCCAGCCAGCCCTTCCCACCCCTCTGCGCCGGCTGCGACCCCCCCTGATCGCCTCCTCGCAGGTCGCGCTCCGCGAGGCCCTGAACATGGCCATGGAGGAGGAGATGACTCGCGACAAGACCGTCTTCCTGATGGGCGAGGAGGTCGCGCAGTACCACGGCGCGTACAAGGTGTCCAAGGGCCTGCACGACAAGTTCGGCCCCGACCGCGTCATTGACACCCCGATCACAGAGATGGGCTTCGCCGGCCTGGGCGTGGGCGCTGCCATGAACGGCTGCCGCCCCATCATCGAGTTCATGACGTTCAACTTTTCCATGCAGGCCATCGATCACGTGATCAACTCCGCAGCCAAGCAGCTGTACATGTCCGCCGGCGACATCAACGTGCCCATCGTGTTCCGCGGTCCCAACGGCGTGGCAGCGGGCGTGGCAGCCCAGCACTCGCAGTGCTTCGCCTCCTGGTACAGCCACTGCCCTGGCCTCAAGGTGGTGTCCCCGTGGAACTCGGAGGACGCCAAGGGCCTGCTCAAGGCCGCCATCCGCGACGACAACCCCGTGGTCATGCTGGAGAACGAGCTCATGTACGGCGTGGAGTTTGAGATGAGCGACGAGGCCATGCGCGACGACTTCGTCATCGAGATCGGCAAGGCCAAGGTTGAGCGCGAGGGCACCGACGTGACCATCGTCACGTTCAGCCGCATGGTGGGAGTGGCCCTTGAGGCTGCCAAGGAGCTCGAGGCCAAGGGCATCTCCGCTGAGGTGATCAACCTGCGCACTATCCGCCCCCTCGACCGCGACGCCATCGACAAGTCGGTCCGCAAGACCTCCCGCCTCATCACCGTGGAGGAGGGCTGGCCCCAGAGCGGCGTCGGCGCGGAGATCCAGGCCGTCATCACCGAGACGGGCGCCTTTGACTTCCTCGACGCCCCCCCCGAGCGCATCACCGGCGTCGACGTCCCCATGCCCTACGCTCAGAACCTCGAGGAGGCGGCCGTGCCCAAGGCCAACCACATCGTGGCCGCCGCCGAGCGCGTCTGCTACCGTTCTCGCTGAGTCAGTCCTTTGCCCCCCTCCCACTCCTCATCGTTGCTCGCTCCCCCTTCGCTGCGTATGTGCTGCTGCTGCTGCCACACCGCACGCGCCAGACCGCCCCGTCGCCGTGGCGCGGTCCCCGTCCTTGCACCCCTCCCCGCCTCTGCGCGGAAAGTTGCCGGTCGGCTGCGTGTGCGGCTGCAGCGGCAAAGCGAGCGCTTCCTTGATCGGCCCGTTTGCTCCGCGTCGCCACAAAGCCGCAAATGGCAGCCTCACACAATCCGCAAACGGACCCAATTCTGGCGCCGGCGCAGAGTGGCCGCGCGCACAGGCTGCGAGCCCCCCTTCCCCCCCCCCCCAATCAGCCTGCCATGCCGCTGCGCAAAGCGCCCCCGTGCCTTCCCTCGTCGGCAGGTCAGCGGCGATCCTTGGCTGCCTGCCACTCGGCGTTCCAGTCGTCGAAGCTTCCCGCGTCGTCGGCATCACGCCTGTCGTCGGCGGGCCGCGCCGGCGCCGCGAACACGGGCGGGTCGGCCAGCGCCCCACGCAAGCTGATGCGCGGAGCAGCGCCGCCAGTCGCCCTCGCGCGGGGCGTCTCGGCCTCGGTACCGTCAGTGTCGTCGCCGTCCGCCCAGCCGAGCGATTCCTCGCCGTCCTGCGGTTCAAACAGGCCGTCCGACCACGACTCGCCGTCAGCAGAGTCGGCGCCGCGAGCCGGGGCGCTGTCGTCCACGATTCGCAGATTCCCGTACACTCCCAGCACGGCCCCGCCGCGGGCCGCCGCAGCCGCCGAAGCATCGCCGTCCAGGTCCGTGCGCAGCTCAGCCATGTCAGCGCCCGCGTCGGCGCGCGTCCGGAGCTTCAGTCGAGTCGCCAGGCCGCCCTTGGCGGTCATGGCTGGCTCATCGTCAGGCACCGCCCTGCCCGTGACCTCGAGCTGGCGCGCCTCGTCGGCCGCCCGTCGCGCAGCGGCCCGGGCCAGCCGCCGCCCCTCCTTGCGGCGTTCGCGCGCGCGCTCCGCGGCGCGGAGCGGGGCGGTGGCACCCACAACGCCGCGGTCGGTGGACCGGGTAGGCCAGGCCACCGCCCGCTCCGGCCCCGAGACAGCGGTGAGCGCCGAGTCCCACGCGGCGACGAACAGCCGAGCGGACCGGGACCTGCTGTTGGCCGAGACCTCATCCCGGCCCGGCCGGAGGCCCCCCGGTGGCGTCAGAAGCACCGAGGCAGGGGGCCAGCCACCGTTCACAGGCAAGCCGGCGGCGCCCAGGGCCGCACCTGCCTGCCCCTCCCCCTCCCCCTCGTCGTCGTCGTCGTCGTTGGCGTCGTCGTATCTGCCGTCATCACTGGCCTCGTGTGAGCCCGCGCCGCCGTGATCCGCGGGCGCTGCGGTCGACAGGGAGCCCGCGTCCTCCGCTGAGTCTTCCTCCTCCT
Organism: Cafeteria roenbergensis; assembly: GCA_008330645.1. Classification (NCBI taxonomy): domain Eukaryota; class Bigyra; order Bicosoecida; family Cafeteriaceae; genus Cafeteria; species Cafeteria roenbergensis. Next base: position 515,737 of record VLTN01000011.1, on the reverse strand, counting down.
CCTCCTCTCTGCCCGCCTGTGCGGCGAGCGCCGCGTCGCTGCCCTCGTCACCATCGTCTGCGCCCCCCACCAGCTCTGCCAGCGCAGCGTCCACCGGGTCCAGCGGCTCGCTGCGGGGCGGCGCGCCACCTGCCGCGTCCGCAGCGTCGCCGCCGACACGGCCCCTCGTGGTCAGCTGACCCCCCTCCCAGAGGGAGCCGGCGACGGCCTCGGCCCACGTGCCCGCCGCCTCTGCTGCCAGCGAGCGAGCCGCGTCGCTCGCCTCTGCGCTCTCGGCTGCAGGCGCAGCGGCTGGCGCCAGCCCCGCCTCCGCGGAGCAGAGCGCCTCCACGTACGCGCTCTCGATCCGCTCGAAGGCAATGAGCGCCAGGGACGCGCCGCGGCCGCCCGCCCCCCGCAGCAGCGCCCTGGCCGCCTCAAGCGCGGTCCGCAGGTGCGCGCGCTCCTCGTTCACCGCCACGCGCAGGGCTTGCCACACACCCTGGAGCGCGCGCAGGCCCGGCCCACGCGGCCGGCGCGCCTCAGTCGCGGCCAAGGCGCGCGCCTGGTCCTTGGCCGACCGCCACACAGTCGCGCAGTCCAGAGGCGCGCCCTTCGTGCGGCGGCGCTCACGCCGCACCTGCACGGCCAGACCCTTGGGCTCGCCAACCGCCTCCGCGACACAGCGCTCGACAACAGTCCGCAGCTCCAGGACGCTGCCGATGCGCCGGCGGCGCCGTCCTGAGGACCGCCACTCGGTGATCGCTGTGGCCACGCGCTGCGCCTCTTGCGGCCCCAGCTCGCCCGCCTGCTCGAACAGCCGTGCCAGCATCGGACGCGGGAGCACGCTCACAAGCTCCGCCGCGGTCTCCCCTGTTGCATCGCCGTCGCCGCCCAGCCGCATGTCCAGAGGACCCTGTCGGCGGAACGAAAGGCCGCGCCTGTTGGTGCCGTCGTCGAGCTGCGGCGACGCCACTCCCAGGTCCATCAGCACCAAACGGACCTCCATCACAGGCCCCTCAGCAGCCGCTCCGGCAGAGCCCCCACAGGCAGGGAGCGCGCCAGCAGAGCCCTCTGGCGCAGCGCACGGCTCCGCGCTGCCCGTGGCCCGGGCAGTGGCAGCGGCCTGCGCCGCGCCCAGCCGCCCACCCCACGCCCCAACCGCTTGGGACACGAGCGACCCTAGCGAGGAGTAGGGGGCCGTGAACACCTGGGCCCGCTCCGGCCCAAACGGCTCCAGCGCACGCCGCGCAGCGTTGGCCATGGCAGGGTCGCGGTCCATCGCCACGACCCGCGCCCCTGGGATGGCGCGCAGAACAGCAGAGGCATGACCGCCACAGCCGGCGGTGCAGTCCACCACGATCGGAACCGTGTCCGGGGCGCAAGTTGCGCACGCCAGCGCGGCCGCGCGGACCACTTCCTCAAGCATCACCGGCACGTGCGCCACCGCCTCGTTGCTGCCAAGCGAGGACGCCACGACAGACCCCGCCGCCACTTTTGCGCGGGCAACCGCGGTCGCAGGGTCGGCGTGCCCGCCAGTCGCGAGGAATCGACCGGCCGCGGGAGCTCGCTTCTCGGCCCACGGGATTGCGGCCTTGGGCACCGCATGTGCCACGGCCGCCTGCGCCAGGCCCGGGACTTCTGCGGCAGCAAGCGCCCGTCCGCGGCGGGCAGAGAGCGAGCCCGAGCGCCGGGCGAGGCAGCGCATCGCGGCACGTGTGTGGTGCCGAAATGCAAGCGCAAATGCGAGTCCCGCCGGATGACGTGGCTGTCCGTGTTTCGCACAACGGCGAGCCAGGACGCGCGCACGCGCGCCAGCAGCGGGCTCACATCCCGCCCCCAGCCCGGCATCCTCGACCCAGGCACGGCCGCGGCCGGCTCAAGCTGTCGCCCCAAGGCTTCCAGCGTCGCATCCGGCGATGAACGGCGGCGGGCCGGCAGCCTCCGGCACCAGCGAGTGGGAGGCAGCGCTTTGCCTGCTCACCGCGTCGCTTCAGGCAATCGTAGTGTTCGTTCGCTCACCCAGCGGTGACGAGGAGGGCGGCGGAGAGCCTGACTCTGCGCTTCGGGTGCCGTTCACGTCTGGCGTTGCGTTTGAACGCAATGGCAAGTTTGCGTGGCTGCAGCGCCGGACAGGGGACGCCCCAGTCCAGGCCCTCGCCTGTGGCGTCACCTCTGACATGCGGCAGCGGTACATGGCCGCGGTGGAGTGCAGGGCGGCAGCCTTTCGCCTTGCGCGCGCTGCTGGGCAGGACGTTCCGGCGGTTGCCGAGTTTTCTGTCCCGCCCCGGCTGACAGGACGCCTCGGCGGCCTCGACGGCGTCGTGGCATCCGCGGGCATGATGCTCGCGGGTGGCCCATCGCCCTCTGCGGCCAGCCCCGGTGGGCAACAGGCTGCGGCAGCAGCAGGCGTCGCTACACCCGTGGCGATGGCAACGCCGCCTCCCGCGGTGCGGCAGGCGAGGGCATCCACCGCGACCCGCCGGTCGGCCGCGTCCGAGCGGGCGTCGCCAGCCTCGCGTGTCGGGCCGCTGTCCCCCTGGTCCGCGGCCTCAGCTCTGCCCGTTGCAGACCTGGGTCGCGCCTCCGCGTGGGCGGTGGGCGACGTCGTGTCCCCCGACGCCGCTGCGGTGGCGGCCCGGCTGGAGCGCGCGGGCGAGGGGGCGCGCAGCGGCGCTCCCGGTTCCCCCGGGCGGGGGGAAGCGGCTGGCGAGGCCGGCAGAGCAAGCTGGCCTCGTGCTGAGCAGGCGGGGGCGCAGCGGCGGCGCGCCCGGCGGCCGGCCTCCCGTGTCCCCGGGCATGGTGTGAGGGGGGCGGTGGAGGATGCCTGCCTGCGCCTGAGCCTCGCGAAGGCGGCGGAGGACGCCGACCGCTGGGGCTGGGAGGAGCGGACTGGCCAGCTGCTGGCTGCATGCGCCCGCGCCGTGGCGCTGGCGGAGCCGCTGCCCTGCCCCCAGGGAGACATGGCAGTCGTGGGGTCGCACCGCTTCGCTGCGGCTGCCGCGGCGCCGTGGCTTCCCGCCCCGCCCCTCGCGGCTGCTGACGCGACCGCCCCCGGCCGCGCCAGCTGGTGGGTGGTCAGGGCGCCGCCTCGTGGAGGCGGCCCGTGCCACCTCCGCAGCGCTCTGGAAGGGGCGGCGGCTCGACTCCACGGCTCCTTCGAGCGCGGCCCGCCCGGAAGCCTCCCCCCGGCGCCGGCCGCGGCGGCGGCGACGGCCAGGCAGCTCATCGAGGAGCCGGCGGAGCCCGCTCTGGCGCTGCTGGGCGGGGACCTCGTGGTGCGACGCCGGCCGGCAGCGCCCGGCAGCCACGGCAGTCCCGTGGAGGGGGAGGGGGGCGGGGAGGCGCGGGCGGGCGGGCTGCTGCTCTCCCGGCTGGCGGACGTGAGCCCGGCGGCGTGGGGGGGCGACCTGCGAGGGGCGCTGGTGGCGCTGCGAGGCCTTGGGTGCGGGCAGCAGCGGCCGGCGCCAGCCTGCGGCAGTCCTGCCCCGAGCTTCGAGGCGAGAGTGCGGGCGGCGGTTCAGCGAGCCAAGGCGATGCGGGACCCAGAGTGGCACCCGGAGTCCGTGGCCGAAGCGGCCGCGGAACGAGGCCGCCGCCTTCGCTGGCTGGCAGTCCGGCAGCAGCAGGCAGCGCGGGCGCAGCTGGAGTGCGAGCTGCTCTCCAGAGGGTTGCTGCCGGGCAGCCACGGCGGCGCGGGCAGGATCGAGGCTTGGGCACGCGCGCCGTCGCAGAGCCTTGCCTGACGCAGCCGGCGCGTTTGCACTTCCTTTTCCTGGGAATGAGTGAGCGCGCGTGCTTGCAGGCAGCCCGGTGAACACGAGAAGCGCGAGAAATTCTGTGGGGCGGGGTGGCAGCGGCGGTAGCGCAACTACACACACAATGTCGGCCCAAGTTTGCACACGCCAATGCTGCCCCGACACGATATGGGAGCGAGGGGGGATGCGCGAGAAGGCTCCGCGCGCTCACCGGCGGGCGGCGGCGCTCATCATCTGCTCGCGGCGCTGCTGCCGCGCAGCGGCCCCGTCGCGGCGCCGAGGGGGCCCGCAGTGAAGCTTGAGCGAGCTCACGTTTGCCGTGCCGGGGGCATGGCGCAGCTGGCGCTGCACGTTGATCAGGGGCGCGTCAGCGACGCGAGCGCGGCGCTGGGCGTCCAGCCGGGCCAGCCCCGCGGTCATTTGGTCTTCCGCGAGCAGCGCCTCGTCGAAACCGTCGTCGGGGTCGTCGAGCAGCTCCGGCACGTCGCCTCGCGCTGCAATGGTGCCCGCGCGCCCTCTGGCCATGGCCAGCGTGGACGCGCGGCGGCGCCCGGCGGCGGAGCCGTTGTCATCGCCGTCTTCGGCGGCAGCGGCCCCACCGCGGCCGCCAGCTCGGGCCGGCTTGACTGGGCGCGAGGCGGCCTGGAAGAAGGCCTTCGACACCGAAAACACGTCCGCGGCGAGCAGGCGCGTGGCGGCGCGGCGGAGGTCCGTCTCGAACCGCTGGTTGGCGACCATGGACACGACGAGCGAGCGGTGCCGGCCGAAGCGCGCCGTCTCGTGCTGCGAGAGCACCCGCTGAAGCACCTCCTGCAGCGGAAGGTGGCGCTGCATCGCCCCCAGCGTGCGGCTGTGCGCATCGGCGGCACACTGCGCGGCGGCGAGGAGCCCGAGGTTGTTCGCCGCCGCCTGCAGAGCCGCGGACGCGGCCTCTCCCGCCCGGGCCAGCGATACCGACCCGCCGCCGCGCTGGAGCTCCAGCTCCGCCCGCGACGCGCCGGGCACGGGCCTTCGCCGGCGTAGCATGTCGCGCTCCCGATCGGCGAGCGCCCCCATGAGGTCGAACCAGAGGCTGGGCGCCTCCGCGGCCTTGGCCCGGCTGGCGCGGGCGCACATGTGCAGCGAGAAGCGCAGGACGCGCGCGACGGCGCGGGCGGCCTTGGAGGTGGCTTCGCACTCGCTGGCAATCCGGCGGGCCAGCCGCGCCAGCGCCGCGTCGGCCTCCTCCACGGCAGCCATGCCCCCGCCCGCGCCCGACCCGTCGTCAGCCATCGACGCAGCGGCCGTCGCGCCGAGCGCCGGCGCCGCGCCGCCTCCCGCCGACGCAGGCCCCCCTTCCCCAGCGGATGCGGAGCCGCGGTCGTCCACCAGGCCCGCCTCGCGCAGCGCCCGCGCGCGCTGCGCCTCCTCGGTCAGGCCCAGGCGCGACGCTCTGGCAAAGGACGTGGCGGCCTTACGCAGCGCCTCCAGCTGCGTGCGGAGGGTCTGGGCCACGAGGTCCAGCGCCTCCTGGCGCCGAGCGAGGCGCTCCAGCAGGTAGGCGTTGGCGTCGGCCACCTCCGGCCGGCCCGACACCTCCGCCAGGGCCTCGCTGCTGCGGCACGCGTCCGTGGAGCGCAGGTACGAGTACACGCGGCGGGGCCGCAGCCGCACCAGCAGCTGCAAGTAGCCGAGGTGCGTGTCCGGCCCAGGCACCACGCCGCGGTGGCGCAGCGCGTCGGCCACCGTGGTGTCGGCGCACAGCTGCTCCTCCTGCGCCCCGTCAGCGCCGCTGCCGCCGCCGCCGCCGCCGCCGCCACTGGCCGATGCACTCCCGTCGGCCGCGTAGCCAGACCCGTACGCTCCCGGCGCCGCCAGGATGCCGAAGGAGCTCGCGGGCGCAGCTCCCCCGCGCGGGTGTCCCTCCACCCCGGCGGCGCCCGCCTCCTCGCGCTGCTGCTGGTCCCGCCGCTGCACGTCGGAGTCGACCACCTTGCCCATGAGCCGCATGAGGAGCTCGGGCTCCTCCTCGAGGCGCGACCACACGTGGTGGAGGTCCTGCTCCCGGGGCAGCATCCACACGGCCAGCACGGCGGCCTGCTCCGCGTCGGCCCGCACGAGGCGGGGCAGCTCCGACTCCACGGCCTGCCTCAGCAGGCGCAAGTGGTCCCTGGCTTCGGCGGCCTCAGGCGAGGCGGCCGCGGCACCGGGGCCCGCAGTGCCGAGCAGGGAGCCGCCGCGAGGGGCGCCGGCTGCCCAGGCGCCTGCAGCTGCGGGCGCCCCGGCCCCTGTCGAGCCGTGGCCGTCTGCGCGCGCGGCCGCCGCTTCGGCTGTGGCTTGCGCGAGCGTCTTGGACGCGCGGCGCCACTCTCGGCGAACGAAGCGGAACACGCGAGCGCACCAGGCCGGGTTGGGGTCCGACAGATACGCCCTGACTGCGAGGTCCAGCTGGCCCAGGCCCGCGTGAAGAGCCACGCTGACGCGGTGAAGGCGGTTCTGCTCCGCCGCTGGCAAGAGCTCCTCCGCCAGCTCGGGGGAGGGCGGGTGCCGCCGCAGCAGCCGCACGAGCAGGCGCTGGCGCCGCCGAAGCGCCCGCGCAGCAGGGGTGGCCCTCGCGCGGCGAAGGCGGAGCAGCGCCGCCCGGCTGTCGGCCGCTCCGGCGTCGGCAGCCCCGGCCACAGACGGCGCGCAAGTCGTGAGCACGAGGTGGCGCAGCACTGACTCCGCCACCTTCGGGTCCAGGCTGGCCGCGGACGCGTGGTCTGAGACGGCCACACGCGCGAGGAAGAGGAAGAGCGAGTCGGCGGCAGCGGCGCTCAGCAGAGGCCGGGACATGCCTGCGGCGGCGCCCGCAGCTCCCGAGGCATCGGCCCCCGCAGCCGACGCGGGCACCGCAACCAGCACGTGCTTGCCCCCTCCCGCCGACCCTGCGGCTCCGCCCGGTCCGGCGCGCCCGCCGAACCCGGCCCCGGCGTCAGTCCCGGCCCCGGCGCCCGACGCGGCGGAGTGCAGGTCAGCAGCGGTGCCGGGAGGAGGCGCCAGGGGTAGCAGGCCCTCCACGATGGCAGCGAGCACCGCGGCCGGCGAGGGCAGCGCCGAGGCCGCGGCCTGGCGCTGGCGGCGCCGAGCCTCGAACGACGACGAGGCCGGGCCAGACCGAGCTGCCAACTCAGGCGGCGCCCCGGCCACCCCCCTTCGGCCGCCCGCGGACGGCGCCGAAGACTGTGCCGCAGAGCGGCCCGTGAACACGCGAGAGAGCACGCTGCCGGGGCCGCTGAAGGCCCCTCGCACGGAGCCCGCAGCGCTGTGAGGCAGCAGCACCACGCTGCTGGCGCTCGACCCGCCACCGCCTCCGCCGCCGCCGCTGCCGCCACCACCGCCACCACCGGGGATGCCCAAGGCGCCCACAGCGCCCGCCTCCTCGGCACGCCTCCGGAACCTCGAGAGCAGCACCCCCATGCGGCTGGTGGCGTGGACCAGCCCCCGTGCGCGAGCCTTGGCGGCCGTCGCGGCAGCGTCCGCGTTGCGAGCGCGCCTCGTGGCGGCGCGGGCCATCCCAGCGGGCAAGCTCCCAGCCTCGCCAGAAGCCGGCTTGGCGGCAGCGGCAGCCTCGGCTCCGGCCTCAGACCGGTCCGCGTCGCCCGCCGACCCCCCGGAGCGCGAAGCTGCGAGGGCAGACTCAAGCCGCTCGGCGCGGCGCCGCTCGCGGGCCTCTGCCAGCGACACGGCCCTCGCGGCGGAGAGAGCCACGCGCCGGGCCCCCGGACCCACGAAGCGGGCGCGCTCCTTGGCTGCGGCGGCGGCGCGCTCCGACACCCCCCCGCGCGACGCGTCGACCACGGCGCGCGCGCGCCTCCCTGCGTCGTCGCCCGCGCCCTCCAGCGCGGTGGAACGGGCACCTGCGCCGCCAGCGGCAGCGCCTGCCCCCGCCGAGGAAGCCGCGGCCATGGCCTCCCGCATGGCCGCCACAACCGTGTCGACGGCGTTCCACAGTCCCTCCGTCTCCGAGTCGTCCGAGCCCATGCAGGCGCTGCTGTCCGTGTCGGATGACGACCCGCCGGCGTCCCTGTTCGCCCCGTCCGCCCCGCTCTGCTGGTCGGCATCGGCGCCCAAGGCCGCGTCTGCATCCTGGCCCAGCCGGAGGTCGTCGTCCTCCTCGTCCTCGCCGACCGAGGCGTCCTGAGCGGTTCCCTCGGCCCAGGGCTGCAGGAGGAACAGCAGCGTGCGCAGGTCCACGAGCGAGAGAACGGCCAGCCGCGGGTACCGCAGGCGCGGGCACGCGTCGTAGAGCTCCTCGATGGCGCGGCGGCCGCGGGAGAGCGCCAGCGTGGACACCAGCATTGCCTCCGAGCGCCGCGCCGCGTCCGCATCCGCATCCGAGACTGCGGCCACGCTCGCACCTGCACTGGTCGGCCCGCTGGCGCCCGCGGCGCCGCCCACGCCTGCCTCCTCCTCCGCGTGGCTGCCTGTCACGGCGAGGGGGACGGAGCCCTCCAGCACGCTCTGGGGCACGTCGGGGAACTGCCTGCCGCGGCGGCTCTCTCGCTGCCGCGACGCGTCCCCGGCCCCGGCCCTGCCCCCGGTTGCGCCCACTCCTCCCGGGGGCGCCTGCGGCGGGTTCTCCTCAAGCAGCGCGCGCAGCAGAGGGCCCCGGCGCGAGCGTGCCCAGCGGGAGGGGGCGCCCTCGGGAAAGCTCCGGCCCTCCAGCGTCCACCGGAGGTACAGCAGGAGCTGGCGGCCGACGTCGGCGCGAGTCGTGCGCGCTTCGGCCCCCGCGCCGGACAGCGGCGCGCTCATGGGCGCAGAGGTGGGGTCGGAGGGCCCCAGCTGCGTGGCGGCGTGCGGGTGGGAGGGCGTGCTGGCGCACAGCAGCAGGTCCACGGGCGCAACGGGGTCGTCGAGGTTGCGGTTGTGCACAGCGACTGCCGCGGTCCAAAGGCCGTGGCGGGCGGTCAGGTGCACCGCGGAGTCGCTGTCCAGGCTGAGCGCCCCCGGGGAGGCGGCCGAGGCGTCCCTGGGCAGCAGCTTGACCAGGCACCGCTGAACTGCGTCCGTTCTCCCGGCCGCGTCGCAGTGGGCGATCCACTGCTGGAGCACGGCGGGCGGCAGGGCCTTGAGGCGGCCCGCCATGATGTACGGCTCCAGCGTGTCCAGCAGCCAGCCCGCCCGGCCAGAGGCAGCGAAGCGAGCGAACACGCCCCCGAAGAGCAGGCGCGTGCTGCCGACGGCGACGCAGAACTCTGTGCAGGCCTCGGCGAGACGGCGCCAGTGGGCGTCCAACCGCTCCGAGCTGCGGGCCACCTCGCGCACAGCGGCGGCGGCGCGGGCGCGGTCCGCGGGGTCCGCGTCGATGTCGGCCCCCGGCCCGTCCGCGGGGCGAGCTGCCGCCGCCGCCGCAGCTCTGGCCTCGGCCCGCTGCGTCTCGAGCTTGCTGCCGCGGTCGTCCAGGTCGGCGTGGGAGCGCTCCACGAAGGAGACGAGCACGCCCTCCACGCTGTCCTGCACCGACTGGTCCACCGGCTCCGCCAGGCGGCGCGCCAGGCTGGCCGGCGCCAGCTCGCCGGTCAGACGCGCCCCGGAGGCGCGCAGGGCGCGGGCCACGCGCTCCAGCTGCCGCGTGCGGGCGAGGCTCTCGGCCCTGACGGCACTGTGGTGCAGCATGGCGAGGGTCAAGGCGGGGAGGAGCTCCTCCGCGGACATGAGCGCATTGACGCGCTCGCGCCAGTCCTGCACCACTGCCTTGGTGAGCGCAGAGGTGCCCAGCACCAGCAGCTCGCCGCTGTCCGAAGGGCTCTCCCGGGGCACGATGGTGTGCGCGAAGGAGGGCGCCGTCGGCGGCCCGCCCGCGGCTCTCCCTCCCGCCGCTGCTGCCGCCGCCGCCCGATCGCCTTTTGACCCCGCCTCGTCCGTGCGGGGCAGCGGCACCTGGGAGCACGCGATGCGCAGCGACCGCAGACTCTTGGCGTCGACCTCCTGCATGGTGGCCGTGTCCATGAAGGTGACCGCCGTGTCCTTGCAGAAGATGGCGAGCAGGCTGGGCTGCACCCACGCCAGGGCCAGCACGGCGCACGGCGCCTCCAGCTCGTCTGTCACCACAAAGCTGAGGCGCTCGGCGGCCTCCTCGTCGCGGCTGGACGACGACAAGAACGCGCCTGCGAGGCTGTCGGCGCCAGGCCGAGCGGGCGAGGAGCGCTCCCGAGCAGAGCCCCCCGCCGCGCTGCTGCCACCGCCAGCGGCCCCGCCTCGCCGCTTCGATGGCGAGCCCGGGGGCGGCGCGTCTCGCCCAGCGCGGCCCGGCAGGCGAGGGGAGGAGCGCTGCGAGGTGCTCGGCGACTGCTCCGGCGCCCCGCCCCTGCCGCGCCGCCGCGCGCCGCGGACTGCGGCGTCATCGTCTTCGTCGTCGTCCTTGTCGTCGGCATCACTGCCTCCCTCCTGGTCGCCGTCGCCGTCGCTGCCGCTGGACACGTCGCCGTCGGCAGGGCCGTCGCCGTCGCCGCCGTCGCCGTGGCCTCTGCCGGCGCCCTGCCGCCGCTTGCGACCGCCGCTGGGCGGGTGCCTGCAGTAGGCGGCCGGCCAGCCGTCAGGGGGCTGCGCCTGCAGCAGCTGCACAGTGCGCCCCCACGCCCGGGCCAGCACGGGCGCGTCGAACCCCACACCGGGGAGGAAGCCAGCGTCCCGCGGGGCGCTGCCCCGCTGCGACCCCGGCGGCGGGCGGCGCCGGGAGCCCAAAATGCCGGCGCGGGTGCCCGCCACTCGGCCGATGGTCCACGCGTGAACAGGAAGGGCGTCGGGGGCGGCGGTTGGCGGGCGGGGCCACACGCAGAGCGTGAGCCAGCCGCGGCTGCGGCTGAGCAGGAAGGTGGCCTTGCTGGAGGCCACGGCGAGGATTCGGTCGGCGGCAGCGACCACCCGCAGGCCGGCCGGGGGCCCTGCTGCCGCTGCCGCGGCCATGGCGGCGCTTGAGGCGTCCGCGCTTGCGTCCGCCGGCACGGCCGGCGCGCAGGCAGCGGTGTCCACGTCGGCCGCATCGAGGATTGGGCCGATCTTCGACCTGTCAAGGATCCGCTGAGGAGTGACGGACCACGTCGTCAGAATGCTCCTGTACGCCAGGGAGCACACGAACAGCAGGCCCGAGCGGTCGGCTGACCACAGCTCCAGAGCGCCGCGCTCGGAGGACGAGCAGCCGAGGCGCGCCACCGGCTGCTCGTGGAGGTCGTCCATGACGCGGACCTCCTTGGCAAGGAGCTGCACGCCCGAGCGCTGCGCCGCCGGCTGGGAGTCACCGTCGCGGCGGCCGGGGCGCGCGCGGGCCAGGCTGAGCGCCCACACGGCCACGCGGCCGGACGCGTACCCCACCGCCAGGTGGTCCGCCTTGGAGCTGAGTCGCACTGCAGTGGCGGCGGGGCTCTGCTCGCCGGCCCTGGAGGCCGCCGACGAGGGAACGAGCACGCCCAGCCCAGTGCCGGACACCGAGTCGAACACCAGAGCGGCGCCGTGCGTGGTGCCCACCACAAGCAAGCGCCCGACCGCGTGGACGCAGATGGGGGCCCCTGCGCCGCGCGCGCCGGCCGCCACGGACCTGCTGAGCGCCTCCGACACGGCCGGCACGCTGAGAATCCGCATCGCTCCCGCCTCCTCGCCGCTGGCGACGTCGGCGCCGGAGGAGGGCCCCGACCACCCCAGAGCGTCGCCAGCGATGCCCAGCGACTCGGGATCCGCGTCAGGCCGCCGAGCCACCGTGCGGGGCCCAGAGCGGTCGTCAGCGACGATGACGAACACGCCCGAGCGGGGGCCGGGGGGCGCCGGGCGCGGGCGGGCGTTGATTGAGAGCCCAAACACGGGCAGCCGCTCGCGGCGGTGCCAGCCCGTGACCACGCGGGCAGCCGCGCGTGCAGCTTCAAGCTGGCGAACGGCGTACGCGCGGTCCGAAGGCGGGGCCGCCTCCTCGCCCCCGCCGTCCAGCCCCGCCAGCCCCCTCCGCTTGGCGCCGCCTCCGCCTCCCGCGCCGGAGCCGGCCGCGCGCTTGGCCCGGCTGCGCTCCACAGCCTCAAGGGCCTCCTTCGAGAGGCCGCCCGCGGTGTCGCCAGGAGCCGCGTCCCGCCCCGCAAAGCCGTCGCCTGCGGCCAGCCGCCGTAGCAGCTCTTCCGCCAGGTCCGCGTCCTCTGAGGCGTCGGAGTCGCTGCCGGCAAAGTCGCGCAGAATGTTGCCGATGCGAAACTCGGAAGCCAGGCTGTCTGCGTCCTCCTCGTCGTCAGACGCGCCCCCCCTGCTAGGCATGCGCCTGCCCAGCATCAGACCAGCTGCCGAGGCGAGGCTCGCGTACTCGTCGCCTGCCGCCCCCTCCCCGCTCCCGAACGAGGTCGCGCTGAAGCGGCGGCCGCGCCCCCCCCGAATGGCGCGCTCCAGCCCGGCTACGTCCGCCCCGGCGCCCCCCGCCAGCTCGCGCATCAGCAGCTCGATGTCGTCGAGCACCCCCTCCATCTCCAGCGACGCCTGCTCGGCAGGGTCGAGCCCCTCCCCGTCGAACAGCGGGCCCTGCGGGTCCACGCCGTCGTCCCCGCCCTGCACCTGCTCCGCCATGCGGCGCGTCTGTCGCAGCCGCGACCGCAGTTCGTCCAGTCGCTTGGCCTTGGGGTCGGCCAGGGCTTCGTCGTCGTCGTCGTCGTTGTCGTCGTCGTCGTCGTCGCCCATGCTGCCTCCGTCGTCGTGGCCCAACTCCGCGCTAGCGCCAGCGCCTCCCTCGTGGCGCCCCAGGCTCGAGTCTGGTCGTGCGCTGTCCTCCGGCAGCGCGGATGGCACCGCTTTCCCGTCCTGCCAGGCGCCGGCTTGCTCGGCGCCATCCGAGCCGCGCTCCGCAGCGGCCGCGGCCTTGCGCTCTCCCTCGACAGCCTGGGAAGTGGCGTCCGCAAGCGCAAGCGCCTCGCCGATCATGGCGTCATCCGAGGCGGCCTGCTCCCCCCGCCGGGACTCGACGGCGTCCAGCTCGTGCCTGCGAGATTCAGAGCGGTCCGCAAAGCCGCCGGGAAGCGCTGGAATCAAACGACGCTTGTGCCTGCAGCGGCGGCAGCGGTCACAGCAGCAGCCGCGTCGCCCCTGACCGTTCTTGGCGCGCTTTGGGCGCGGAGGGCAGGCGCCCAAGGCGCGCGCGCCAGTGGTTCAACAGCGGACGCAGGCGCTCACTGCTGCAGCTCGCTCCGCAGACTCGCGCTGATGCCTGCGCCCCCGCGCGAAGCGCCTTCGATGCTGGCAAGCATGGCATCCACGTCCCCATCGTCTCCCGAGCCGTCGCCGTCACCGCCGTCGTCTGAGGCAAGGTCAATGTCTTGGAGAATGGCATCGACATCGTCCGCCTGCATTCCCACATCGTCGTCCTCGGTGCTTCTGGGGGATGACATGGCTTCTGCAGCGAGGCCACGCAGGCGGCTGCGGCAACGCGGGAGCGGTCCCGGCGCCTCTGGCAGCCGCGCCGCTGGCCTGAGTGCGCGCGCGGCCGCGCTCCAGATCGGCGGAGCGCTTGCGGGCAACCGCGGCCGCCAAGTTCAGTCTCCAACTCTGAGGGCCGCATTTGTGTGGCCCGAGCCCCAGTTGTGCGCGCGCGGCGCGCCCAACAGCCAATCACAGGGCCAGCACAGCCGCCACCGCAGAGCGCACGCCCTCCCGGCCCGCTGCGCGCCTGTTGGCCCCGGGCTTGCGCGCTCGCATAGCCTGCCCGGCCGTGCCAACGATTGCGCTCTGCGCGCCGGCGCTGCCTCCCCCCAGACTCTGTGTCGGGCGCGCCGCGGAGCGCCCGCCACCCCCGCAACACGCCGTGCCTTCCCGTTCCCCACGAGTGCCTTGAGTGTGGGGCTGCCTTCGGGGCTGCCAAGGGCGCGCGCGCAGCGCAGGTCAACACTGCTTGGTCGATCGTCGATCGGCGCCGCAATGCTGGGTCGAAAAGGAAAGAAGCGGGATGATCGCGAGGCCTTCACGGAGCCCTGCCGCCCGGCGCCTCGCAGCCGGCGGCGATCGCGCTTCGGCGCGCGTCGCGCCACCCCCCCCCTCCCCGGGAGACCCCCCGCGCCCCGCCCAGGAGCGTGCCTGGCGCCCTGCCGCACGCTGATGGCCTCGATGCTGCTGCCGTCGCACCGCGCTCGCACCGCAGCTGGACGTCTCCAGCGCGCAGCCTCGCACGCCGAGCCGCGCGCCTGGACCGGCGCCGCAGCCGCGCCCGCCCGCGCCGAGGCGAGCGCGCAATGGCACGCCGCAGGGCCTGCCTCCGCCGGCTCCTGGCGCGCGGCCCCGGCTGCAGGCGCGGCTCGCGCGGGGGCGCGAGCCTTTGGCACAACTTCGGCGGCCATGGCGCGCCTGCGGCCCTCGGCCGCGCGCGTTCTGGAGCGCGCCCGCGTCATGGCCGAGGCCCAGGCCGCTTTCAAGCCGCTCGAGTCCCGTGAGGCCGTGGCCTTCGTGGGGTCGGCCGCTCCCGACGTGAGTGCGCTGCCGGCGACCCACTCGGGCGTCGCCGCCTGCGCGCAGGCGGTCCGCTCCATGGGCCGCGCCAGTGCCATCGCCGAGGCGACCCGCAAGGACATTCGCGAGATCTACGCCAGCCTTACTGTGGCCGCGGCCGCCCCTGAGGAGGCGACGCGCGCGCTCGCGGACATGGAGGCGTCGCTGGCGCGACTCCCGTCCGACGTGCGCGGGCCGCTCGAGGCCTCCGGGTCAGAGTGGGCCTGGGAGAGCGCCTCTCTTGGCGAGCGCCGCGCCTTTGTGGCCGGCGTGATGGAGCACATGGAGAACCCAAGCGTGGCGTCGGACCGCTACGGCGCTCACGACACCAGGGCCGCGCCCGACGCCGCCAGCGGCCACGGAACCGTGGGCCAGCCCCTGAGCGCGCACGGCGGCGTGTCCATGTCCGACATCATGGCCGCGCGCGCGGGAAGCGGGCGTTCCTTCGACTCCTCGCTCGGCGCAGCGGGTCGCCGCGACCAGCGCGCCGGCATGTCCGTCGAGGAGGCCGAGGCCGCCGACCGCGCCGAGGCGGCCGCCACCATCCGCCTCGACGTGCCGGGCGTCAGCACGGCAGTGACCACCGAGGGCTTCACCGAGCCCCTGGCCCGGCCCGCCTCCGAGGGCGCCTTCCTGCAGGCCCGCGCCGTCCGCCAGGCCCTCGCGTACGCGGCAGAGTGGATCGTCAACGCCGGCGGCGAGACCACGCTCGGCAAGCCCCTCTTCGACCGCATCGTGGCCAAGTACGTGCCCCAGGGCCCGGGCGCCCTCAGCTTGTCCGCCATCGCGGCCGACGTCCCTGCGGCGGCGCGCCGCGGTGGAGCCATCGGCTGGGGGCTGGACCAGGGAGCCGCGCAGCTCGACGACAGCGCCGTGGCCGCCTTCCGCGCCTCCCCCGCCCCCCCCGCCAGCGCTGCCGCCCACGTGCTCATCGCCCTCCGCCGCGACATCCACGACGCCTCGACCGGCTCCGAGGCCGCCGCCCGCCGCCTTGGCCTCGCCCAGGCGGACCTGGCTCAAGTCGCCGAGTGGCGCGCCAGCATCGAGCGCTTGGCCGCCTCGCCCTTTGCCAAGGACGCCCCCGCCGTCAGCTGGATCTCCACCCTGCCGGGGGGGCCCGCCTTTGCCCGCGCCGACCTCAGCTTCGCCGACTCCGCGGCCGCGGCGGCCGCCGACTCCGCAGCGTCCGCGGCCAGCGCTGACCACGTCTCCCTGGCGGCCCTCTCCGGCCCGCACGAGGGCATCCCTGCCGGTGCCATCACCAGCGGCGGCACCCTCGGCAACGCGGCCATCAGCGCGACCATCGCAGCGGCGGCTGGCCGAAACAACGCCGACGGCGGCCTCATCGCGCCCTCCGTCTACGCCCAGGCCGCGGAGCAGGCCATGGCCACCGGCAGCCGCGCTGGCCTGCACGCGCTCGTCGACGCCGCGCTGCGTCGCTGCGGCGCCGGCAGCGTCTTCGTCGCGGCCGCCCGCCTCAACGCCACCTACGGCCCCGGCCCGTGGGCGGAGCAGCTCGCATCCCTCGCCGCCATCTACGGCGCCAGGCCCAGCGTGTCCGACCCCCCCAGCCGCCTCTCGCCCGACGCCCTCACCCTCGGAGGCCTCCTTCCCGCCTCCGCGGCATCCCCGGCCGAGTTCGTCGAGGTGGCCACCGAGGGCCGCATCGGCACCGCCAAGGACCTCGCCCGCCGTGTCGGGGCCACGACCGCCTCCATCACCGCCGACAGCGTCGCTCGCGCCGCTCGCAACCGCGGGGAGGCCGGCCATCGCGCCGCCGTCGCCCTGACGCGCCTTGCGCCGCTCGTCGACGCCGTCGCCGACGCGGTCGCAAAGCTGGGCTCAGACCGCGCCGCCGGCACCGACCCCCTCGCCGCCCGCGACTGGGTCGAGGCTACCGACGCCCTGGAGGCAGCCCTGGCCGCCCACGCCGAGGTCGCCGCCGAGCTCCGCGTCTTCGCCGCCCTGCAGGACTACGAGGACGCCGTGGCCATGGGCACGGCCGGCGACGCCACCCCTGAGAGCGTGGCCGCCGCGGCCGTGGCCGCAGCCGACGCCAACTCCGTCCCGTCCCTCGCCGCTGCCGACTGGGCCGCGATCGCGCGGAGCGCTGCCATCGTGTCCGACGCCGCCGCCGCCGGCGTTGCAGTCGCCAGCAGCACCTCTGCGGCCGAGGCCCTCGCCTCTGCCGCCGCCTCCACCGCCGCCGCCGCCGCCGCCGCCCATGACGCCATCGTGGCCGCGCCGTTCGGCTCCATCCTCGGGGACGCGTTCACCGGCCAGAGCCTCCTCGCCAGGGCTGCCTCCGTCACAGTGCGCTTCGCCGCATTGGCCAAGCCCGAGGAGCTGGCCGCCGCAGCCAGCGCGACCGCTGGCTCCGGCCCCGTGGCCGCCGCGCTGACCGGCGGCCCCGACGCAATCGCCGCCGCCGCCCAGGCCACCGCGCCCGCCGTCGCTGCAGTCCTGCACCGCTGGGCCACCGACCGCTTCGGCCAGCGCCCCGACGCCGCCGGCCTCAACACGCCCCCCAAGCAGCGGTCCAAGAAGGACGCGGCCGCCGAGGCGGGCCTCTTCGC
Organism: Cafeteria roenbergensis; assembly: GCA_008330645.1. Classification (NCBI taxonomy): domain Eukaryota; class Bigyra; order Bicosoecida; family Cafeteriaceae; genus Cafeteria; species Cafeteria roenbergensis. The sequence continues at coordinate 498,960 of VLTN01000011.1, read as the reverse complement.
CGGGTACGTGGACCAGCTCGGCGACGACGACGCCGCGTTCCTCGCGCTGGAGCGCTCCCGCCTCGCCGCGGAGGCGAAGCGCCGGCTCGCATGGCTCGGCCAGCGCAGCGTCTTCGAGCCCGCCATGCCCGCCGGACAGCGCGCCGGCACGGACGAGGAGCACCGCCTGCGCGAGCTCACGGCCGCGCCCTCCCGCTTCGAGGCCCTCGCTGCGGCGCGCGGCATCGCCGAGGGCGTCATGCCCAAGTCCGGGTCCGCCTCCGCCCTCCGCTCCGTGTGGCGTCGCCTCGACACGTGGGCCTCGGATGACTTCTTCACGTCCTCTCCCGGCATGGACGTCACCCGCGAGGAGGTGCGTGCCCTCGCAGACGAGGCCGCGACGGCCTTTGCGGTGCAGGTCAAGACCCTCGCCGCCGAGGTCCTCGCTGCCATCGACGAGGGCGACGCCGACGCCGAGTACATGGCCTTCGACCACATCGGGGTGGCCCGCCAGGCCCACAAGGCAGCGCCTGCTGCCACCGACGCGGCCGTTCTCGCCCGCATCCGCGCCGCTGCCGAGCTCTCGTCCGGCCCCAGCGAGGCCGCCGTCATGGAGGCGGCCCGGGCCGCTGCTGGAGGCGCCGCCGACGCCGCCCCTGTGGCCGAGGGCCCGTACGCTGCCGCGGCTGCCGCAGTCAAGCTCTCCCTGCCGCACGCCGCCGAGCTCGCCCCGGAGGAGGCCTCCAGGTTCGTCGCCCTCGTGGCCATTGCCGAGCAGGTCCGCGCCGTGCGGGCGGAGCACTTCGAGGCCCCCGAGGAGGCCGACGCCGCCCTCGACAGCCTCCAGCCGGCCATTGCCGAGGCAGCGACCAAGCTTGCTTCGGCTCTAGCCACGGCCGCCAACGCGTCGGCCGCCGCCGCGCTCGACGACGCAGCGTGGTCCTCGGGCGACCGCAAGGCCGCCGCCAGGACGGCACTCGAGGCCCTGGCCGGCGTGCGCGCCGCCGTGAACGGCCGCTCCTACTCCGCCGCCCTTGCGGCTGGCACCGGCGAGTCCTTCTCCTTCATCGCCGGGGCCGCGGAGCCCGCGGCGCCCGCCGCGGCGCCGCTCAAGGGTGCCGCCGCCGTGGAGGGCCCCTCGGCCGCGGACATGGCCCGCCTGTGCGAGCTCGCCGGCTTCGGCGCGCTCGCGACCTCCGATCGCTGGGAGCTCAGCTGCGTCGGCAAGGACCTCTCGGCCGTGCCGGAGTGGCGCCGCCTCCGCATCGAGCGCGAGCTGGCCCTCCGCCTGGGCGGCTTTGACAGCTGGTATGGCCCCCTGGCGTGGGAGAGCATCGTCCCAGGCGACGCCTCCCTCCTCGCCCAGGCCGAGGCCACCGCGCGCCTCTGAGCGAGCGAGCGCAGCCGCCTGTGCTTGCCCTGCTGCGCAGGCACGCGAGGGCCGCGTGCGTGTGTGTGTGTGTGTGTGTGACTGCGGGTCCGCTCCGGCCCCCTCCCCGCCTGCGCCTAACCCCGTTCTCTGGCTGACCTCGCCGCCGACCGCATCCCGCGACGCAAAGAGTGTTTCCCGCCGTTCCCCCCGCCCATTCGAGAAAGCGACCGAGTGGCGCTCCGGGGCGGCGCGCCCAGCCCCAGCGCGCGCATGGTTGACGCGAGGCAGCGTGCGCGCACTGCCGAGCTCACGCAAACGGGTTGGCAGCGCCCTTGCCGCCGGCGGCAGCCTGGACCATTTTCACAAGAGCCGCGAGGTCGGGGTCCCCGTCCGTGTCCAGCTCGCCGCTGACGACCTTTTGAAGCATGTCGCGGGTGCGCTGCTGCTGCTGGCGGGCGCGCGCCCGCTCCGCCGCCCGCTCAAACGCCTCCTCCGCCGCCTCGGACTCTGCCGCGGCAGCGTCCACGGCGTCCTTCGTCACCAGCCCCAGCCCAGCAGCGGCCCTGAGGAAGGCGGCGACCTCGGCGCGGTACCGCGACTCCAGGTACCCGTGGCGCGCCTCGGCGTCCTCAATGCTCCCCTCCTTGAGCTGGCGCAGGCAGCGACGCTTCACAGCGCGCCGCAGCCCGACCGTCCACGCGCTGGACTGCGGAGGCAGGCTTGCGATGGGCTCGGGAGCGCTGCCCGCAGCCATGCCTTCCAGGAGCGCGGCAGCGTCTACCATGCGCCTGGCCATGAACCTGGCAATGCGGCACTCCGCCTCCACGGCGCGCGCAAGCGCGGCGCTGGGCGCACCCGCCGCAACGACGGTCTTTTCAACGGCTTCGCGGGCCGCGGCAGCGGCCAGCGGCGCCGCGGCGCGCCGCGACGCAGCGGCAGCGCGGCCCGCGCAACACGCTCTGACATGCTTGGTCACGGCATCGGAGGCGGGCCTGGTCGCGTCGGCAGCGATGCGGGCGCACGCGGCCACCCCGTCGCTTGCCATGCGCGCGGCCACCGCCTCGTCGCCCGCTGCCGTCGCCTCGTGGACGGGCTTCGCAAAGGCGGGCCCGAGCCAGTCGCCGCCTGCCTTGCTCGCCACCGCCGCCGCCTGCTGCGCCACCGACACGATGCTCCAGGCCGCAGAGCCGCGCCCTGCCGAAGCAGCACGCCGGGCCGCCTCGGGGGTCGCCGCCACCAGCGCGGGGCAGCGGAGCGCGAGCGCGAGCTCCACGCGGTCCCGCACCGCGCTGAGCCCGTCCGACGGCCCCTCGATGGTCACGGCAGCTGCGCCAGTTGCGCGCGCGAGGCCGTGCAGGGCGGCGTACAGCGCCGAGGCCACGCCTCGCCGCTGGAAGGCGGGAACGGTGACCAGCTGGCCGAGCCGGAGCACGACGCCGCCGTCCCCGCGGAACGGGTTCACGAACCGGGTCACGCTTGCGTAGCCGGCCAGCGACGCAGCCTTGCCCGGACTCGCCCGCTGGAAGACCCCTAGCAGCGTCCACGGCAGCGCGTCCAGCGCGATCCCGTCAGCTGACTCGATCATCCACATGCACAGCGCCTCCACGCGGCGCTGAAGCTCGCCCGCCGCTGCGCTGTCCGCGCCCCAGACCCGCACCTCGAAGCCACCATCGTCGGGCCCGAAGCTGGCCACGGGCACGCCCATCAGGTCAGGGCGGTCAGCCGAAGACATGGGCTGCATGCCCGCCTTGGTAGGCAGGGGCAGCAGAGCGCGCGCCGCCTCGTCCTCGTCCTCGTCCTCGTCCTCGTCCTCCTCCTCGTCGTCGTCGCTGCCTTCGGCCGCGTCTGTTTCGGTGGCCGCATCGCCATCGGCCTCCGTGGCGGCCTCGGCCTCCTGCGCCAGCTGCTTCCGCGCCCGGACAAGGGCGGCTTCGAGCGCCTTGTCCGGGTGCGTGGGCTCGGTGCTCACGGGGTCAGCAGAGGCCAGGGATGTCAGGTGGGCACGGAAGACCTCCTCGCTGTCCGTGGCCGCGCCGGGGTGCAGGGCTGCTGCGAGTCTGCGGGGAAGGTCGTCCACCATGGTGTCGTCGAGCCTGCGCCCGCTGAAGCGCGTGACCACCAAGCAGCGCATCGATGGCTCGGCGAAGCACACCAGACACTTCACGCCCTCGTAGCCCACCACGGCCTCCTCGTGGCCGAAGAGCTGGTGCGCGAACAGCGGCACGTGGAGGAGGTGGGAGCCAGCCGAGGCCGGCGCGGCGCCGTCCTCGCTGCTCTCCCTGGTGGCTGCCGGGTAGGCCCCGAAGGCCGCCAGCACGGCGTCCAGCTCCTTGGCCGAGCGCACTGCAGGGGGCGGGCAGCAGGGGTGCGGGGGAGCGCGCGCGCAGGGTCGGTCGGCCTCGGGTGTGATGCAAGGCAGGCAGCGGCCGCTTGCGCCACTCGCAGTCGCAAGCGCGGCAGCTGCAAACGGCGACAGCAGGGGGCTCCAGCGGACCGGGCGACTGCGCGCCACACAGGGGCCAAAGGGGGTGCCGCAGGGCAAAGCCGCGTTCTCACCGAACGCGAGGCGGATAGCCGCGAGGGCGGGCACGGCATACTCGGGTCGTTCGTCCAGGACGGCGGCGCGAATTTCGAGCTCATCCGCGGAAAAGCCGGCCGGGTTGCCCACGTCCTCCTCGCCATCGCTCCCCGCGCCTCCAGGCTCTCCACCCTCATGCTGCGGTGTGGCCTCGCCAGAGGAGCCGTTGCCGTCCTCGAGGTCGACTTCATCCGCGGCTGAGTGGGCTGCGGCAGCCTGCGCAAACGGTAGCCCTTCGTCGCTGTCGCCGTCCCGCGGCCGCTTCTTGCGGGCCACACCCATGGCCGCTGCAACAAAGTCGCGTTCCAGCGGAGCGGCTGCGGCCGCTGCCCGGGCCGGCGTGGGGGCGGCGCCGACCTCGGGGTTTGAAAAAGCGTTCGGAGCCGACGCAGCCGCCGCCGCTCCCGCGGGGACCAGCGCCGGCGTGAGCCGCACCCGCTTCCGGGGCCTGGCCGCACTGCCAGACGTATCTGCCATGTTTGGGCACGTTGTGGCAGCGCGCCTCGCGGGGCGCGGGAACATCCCGGCCAAGCAGATTGCGGCTCTGCAGCGTTGCCGGGATTCGTGGCGGCCGTTTGAAAAATTGCGCACAGGCTCGGGCGGCGCTGCTCCTTGCGCCCCAGAGGAGGCAATTCGACTCCCAGGGCGCAGCACACGCACTCCCACAGCAGCTTCCTGGCGAGCAGCGGAGCAAGCCTCCGTGCTGGCGAGGAAGCCGTTTCGCTCCTCACCGCTGTGGTGCGCTGGCCGGCGCCGGCGCGCCGCCAGCACAGTCGGACTCCGCATCTTCGGCCTTGAGGCACGCGTAGTGCCTGCATCCCATGTAGCAGGGGCAGCAGCAGCAGCAGCAGCAGCGGCGGCGGCACGCGCGCGAGCAGTAGCAGCCCAGCGCAGACACGAGCAGGCAGGCGGCGAGCGCGGTCAGCGCAATGGCGCGCACCGTGGGGCGCCGCACGATCGCCACCGCGGAGCGAACGATGAGGACGTTGAGCACACGCGCGTAAACCGGCTCGAACATGGGCTCGGGGACTCTGAAGCGGATGTCAGGCATCTCGAACGCGTCGGCGAGCAGCTCCTCGCACACCCAGTGCCCGCCGCGGCGCTCGTGCAGGAGCGGCCTCATGCCGCTGCCCTCGTCGGTGCCCGTGACGTGCAGCGCGTGCATCGCAAAGGCAGGGAGGTCCGAGGCGTCGTTGGCCGCCGCGCTGGCCGCGGCCCCGGGCGGCACCATGACGGGGCACCACACAGGGCCCCGGCCCTCAACGGGGCGCCCGTGGCTGTCGCAGTCTCCAGGGGCGTCGGGGCGGCCCTCCCAGAGCGTGCGGTTGAGCAGCGGCTGCACGAAGCCGGCGACGCCCCGGTCGTCCGAGTGCACCGAGGTGCTGTTGTAGAAGATTCCCACCTCCGACCCGTGGAACGCTCCCATGCGGTGCATGGGCCACTGCAGCGTGGAGGGCGCGTGCAGCATGTGGTACGCGTAGAAGCGGCTGCGAACCCACGTCTCGCTCGCGGCGCGCTCAACCACGACGTCACCGCCGCTGCTGCCGGCGGCATCGGCGCGGCCCGTCACGGGGGCCTCTCCCGACGCCGCAGCGACCTCCGCGGTTGACTCGACCGCGTCGCCGGCAGCAGCGGCGCCAGAAGCGGCGAGCTCCGCGACGGCGGCGGGGCTCAGGCTCGCCCCAGCGCTGATGGCCGAGGCGCGCCTCGCCAGCTGGACAAAGGCGCAGCGCCACACGTCAGTGAGGACGTGCGCGGCCGCCGACCACTCGCGCGCGCCCAGGGCGTTGCTGAGCCACTGAACGGGCCCCGACACGGGCACGGGGGCGGCGCCGTGGTGCGGGGTGCGGGTGGTGTGCCGGCCGGCCGACCGCCAGGGCGCCACCCCCACGGCCGCAGCGGCGCCCTCAACCACCGCCTCGGCGTCCTCCCTCGCCTCGTCCAGCAGCGCCTGCGCGGCCTCGGCCACGGCGGCCGGGCCCGCCCCCCCCGCTCCCGCCGGCCCCTCTAGGAGCATCTCCTCGCGGGTCGGGGGAAAGTACTGCGGCCACACCCGCTGGAACAGCGCCTCGCCCATCGCGGACGCCAGGTGGCGCTTGATCAGGTCCGAGAAGGCCACGACGGGGAACCCCAGCCCGGCGAATAGCGTGCCCTCGGAGCGCTGCACGCCGCCAAGGAGCGTGAGCCCGGGGTCCGCGAGGCCGCGCCGCGCCAGCCTGAGGCCGGGCGTCTCCTTCACGTCGGCCCCGTTGATCACGGGGAAGAACAGGTCCCCCTCGAACCAGAAGGAGGCGCGCCGGGGCGGCAGGCCGTCCGTGACGCGCTGTCCGTCGAGCCGCATCATGCACACCAGCTCTGCCGCCAGCTCCGGGGCCGCGGCGGGAGCGGGCCGCGGGAGCAGCACCGACCCGTTCGGAAGCGGGTAGACGCCGCGGCTGCCCCCGCCGGTGAGCGAGATGGCCCCGTCAGCCGACCAGGGAAGGCCCTCGGCCTCGGGGGCGTACGGCACGCTTGTGGTGACGGACGACAGCCAGTCGGCGGCCCCTCCGGGGGAGGCGGCGGGCAGCGGGGTCACGTCGGGGTGGCCCCTGGGCGCAGACGCGGAAGCCGGAGCTGAGGCGGCAGAGGCGGTGCGGGGAGGCGCGAGGGCGCGAAGGGCGCCGGCTGCCAGGCGCGGCGTGACGACCCAGGGGTCGACGTCGCTGCCAATGGCGGTGGCGGCGGAGCGGAGGGCCGATCGAATGGCCTTGGCGTGCTTGCCGCCCTCGCTGCAGCCCAGCGACTGTGCGAGCCGGCGGGCCCGGGCGTGGGACTCGCCGAGACCCGGGAAGGGGTACGCGCACTGGGGCGACTGCAGCATCACGGTGCGGAACAGCCCGCGGCTGGCAGGGTCGGTGATGTGGAAGCACAGCGAGATCGCGCCCGCGCTGGAGCCGGACGCCAGAACGCGCTCCTTGTCGCCCCCGAACGCGGCCGCGTGCCGCTGGACCCACTGCAGGCCAACAATCTGGTCGCCCAGCCCAAAGGTGCCCCCCGGCGCCTCAGCTGGCATGGCGGGGTGGGCCATGAAGCCCAGCGCCCCGAGGCGGTACTGCGACTTGACATAGACTGCGCCGGTGGCGGCCACAAACGCCGCCGGGTCCGGGGCAGCGTACGGGTGCTTCGCCGACCCGAGCATGAAGGCGCCGCCGTGGAGGAACACGGTCACGGGGCGTGCCGCGCGGCCAGAATCGGCGCAGGCACTGCCGTCGGCGCTGGCAACGCACCATACGCTCAGGGCTGCGAAGGCAAAGCAGGTTCGGTGGCGCACCGCGAAGCTGGCTGTGAGTCGCATGCATGCGCACCCCCGTGGCGCCACGCCGGGGGTGGTGGGGGGCGATGCCGTCCTTTCGCGTTCGCAGGCGCGCGCGGGCCCTGACCAAAAACCGAGGAGTCGCTTGGCTGACTCCATCCGCGGCACCTTGAGCGCGCGCGACACCAGCAGGCAGACCGAGGCGCCGGGGCGCCCCCGTGGGGCGACTCACTGAGGCAGTTCTCCTGCTCGTCTCCCTCCGGGGGCACAAGGCCTGCGCCGCTCGCAATGTTGCAGCCTGGCCCGAACTCCGACCCGTCCAGGTCGGCTTCGGAGCCGTCCTTCGCGCGGAGCGGGCTCGGGTGCCCGCCTGTCTGGACCGAGAGCGCCTCAGCCGAGGGGGCCCAGCGAGCGGCAACAGCGAAGGGGATGTTGCGGAACGCAGCGACCATGATGGGCTTGCCGTCGTCTCCGTGAACCCCCGAGTCAACCAGCGAGCCCCGAATGCGGGCGAACCCTGGCACGGTGAGGACCGGGGAGGCCGCCGCAACCACGGCCGCCCCCAGAGCCAGGGCGAGAGCGCGCATTCTCGCGAGCCTGTCCCGCACGGCGCGCAGGGAGCGGGGCGCCCGCGTGTGGCGCGAGGCGACCGGACAGCGGGGCGGGCAGGCTCACGGCTCTGCTCGCTGGCCTGCTCGAATGCGTGGTTATGTTTGTGTGTATGTGTGTGTAATTGTGTTGGCGATGCGTGACCGCGCGCCACGCCCAGCTTGCTGCGGCGTGCGGCGATCGCCCACGCGGAAAGGAGCTGCAAGGCCGCAAGGCCGGCTGTGCTGCAGCGCGCGAACGGCTCACTCGGCCGCCCGCTGGAGTTTGGCCAGAAACAGCCCGCTCGTGTCGCCCCGCAGCGGGTCGAACCTGAGGGTGTGCTCCAGGCGCCCCGGGACCACGGGCCAGCCGCCCGCACGGGCAACTGGGATGAGCGACGCCGCCGGCCTGGAGCGGAGCAGGGCTTCGATGACAGCCCCGTTCTGCGCGTCCGTGAGGCTGCAAGTGGCGTAAAGGAGGTGCCCGCCCGGGCGCAGCGCGTCAAAGGCACGAGTTGCGAGCCGAAGCTGCAGCTCGGCCGCGGCCTCGACGCCCCTGGTCGACAGGCCAGTCTCTCGCCGCAGCGCGCCCCAGCCGCCCCCCGGCGCGTCGAGCAGCTTTCGGATGTGCTTCAGGCTGCCGTCGTGCGTGCACGGCGCGTCAACCAGAATGCGGTCCCAGCCGGGCTCCTCGCGTCCAGAGCCCGCGCCACGCCCAGGCGGCAGATGCCGCGCCCCCGGCCCCGCAGCGGCGGCCGCGTCTGCGTCTGCGTCTGCGGCTGCGGCTGCGCCGGCGGCTGCGACGGCGCGGCATGCCGGCGCCGTGCCCTCCCTGGAGCCGCTCTCCCCCGCTGCGGCTCCCGCGCCGCCCCCCCTGCTTCCCGAGGCAGTGGCCTCCGCCGGGCGCAGGTCAAACGCTGGGCGCAGCAGGGGCGGCGGCGGTGTGGTCCCGTCGCCGCCCCGCACTGGCACTGGCCTTCCCAGCGCCTCCGCCGCGGAGTCGGCCACCACCCTCATCCCGCTGCGCAGCCCTCCCCGGAGCCCGTCCCGCAGCCCGGACAGCAAGGCGAAGCGCTCCCGGCCCGGCCCCGGGTCGCGGTCGGGCAGGGGCGCGGCGGCCGCTGCGGCGGGCAGCTCGGCAGCCGCGTCCGCCTCGACCAGCGCCAGGCGGAACCCCGGCTGCCACCAGCCCCCCCGCAGCAGCTGCTGCCGCCGGGCCAGGGCGCGGGCAGTGTGCAGTCGCGGCGCCGACACGTCCAGGCCCACCAGCACGCCTCGCCGGTGCATCAGGTCGGCCAGCAGGCACAGCTTCGAGCCGGGGGCCGCGCACGCGTCCAGCACGCGCTGGCCCGGAAGGGGATCAAGCGCAAAGCAAGCGGCGGCCGACGCGGCGTCGATGCCGGCCAGCGCCCCGACGGCCTCGAGCGCGCTGCCCCGCAGGGACACGCTCGCCGGCAGCTGAAGCATGCCGGGAAGCCACCCCAGGGGCAGGCATGCCCCCTCGCAGCTTGCGCGACCATCCTTGGGCGTGATGTCGCCCTTGGGTGCAGACTGCTGCCCTGCCTTGCACTCCCGCACTGGCAAGGGCGTCGGAACGGCGGCCGGCGCGCGCGCCGCTCGCTTCGACGCTGGGCCCCCTGCCCCCCGGCCCTCGTCGAGGGCGCGCTTGGGGGCCCGCCCAGAGGCGAACGACTCCAGTGCGGCTCGCTGCGCAGCGTCGAGCGCGCCAGCGCCCGGTGGGGCAGCTTCCCTCCACGCCGCAGCGTGCGGACAGAGCCTCGCAAACCTCAGTTTGGCCGGCTGCGCTGAAAAAATCGCTTGCGGGACCCCGCACGCACGGCAAAACTCGACAAAGTCAGGGGGCACGACAGGCTCCATCGCGCCGCCGTGTGCGTGGCTGCCGCCGACGGCACCAGAGCCGGTTGCCGTGGCAGAGCTGCACGCAAGTTTTGTGTTCGCAGGCAGCGGATCCTGCTTTGCCGCAGCACGCGAGGGCGCGCGCCGCGGTCCTTGCCATGGCGAGACTCCTCGGCCTTGCGGCGGCGTTGGCGGCTGCTGCCGTCATGGCGAGGGCCAGCCCTGCTATGTTCTTCGTCAGCAGCACGGACGGTGAGTTGCAGCAAACAGCAAACTCTCGGGCCGCACCGCCACCGTGCCCTTGCTGGCCTCGCCCAAGCGCGCGCGCGTCGCCTCCCGTTGTGTCGGTGGGCCGACTCGCCGCGCGCGACCGCTGCAGACGTTCCTATAGTCTCTCTCTCTCCCTGGCGCAGGCAAGGATTCCAACCCGGGCACCTCCGAGGCCCCCTTTGCCACCCTGACCCGCGCACGGGACGCCGTCCGCGGCCTGCGGGACCAAGCATCCGGAATGCTTCCCGCAGGAGGCGCCAGGGTGCTGATCAGGGCAGGGGACTATGCCAACGCGCCCGCGGACAGCGCCTCGCCCGTCCTCCTGCTTGACCCGGCTCTGGACAGCGGCGACAGCGAGGCCTCGCCCGTGGTGTGGGCGGCTGCGAGCCCGGAGCAAGGCCGGCCCCGCCTGCTTGGGGGACCGGTGACCACCATGTCCCGCCTGCAGCCGTGCGGGGGAGAGGCGCCGAGCCTTCGCCCCGGGTCCGGAGGCGCCGCCGCCGCGCTCGCCCGGGCCGGGTGGCGCCTCCCCGCCGGGGCGCTGTGCCTCGACCTCGTGGCAGCCATGGGCGGCAACCGCAGCGCCGCCGCGGCACTGGTAGGCCCCCTCGGCCCCGGAGGGCTGGGCCAGTGCTCCTGGCAGCGCGGCGAGGTGTCGTGGGCGGGGCGGCCGCTGACCCTCGCGCGCTGGCCCAACACGTTCCAGGCCGCGGCGCCCCCAGCGCCGGTCCCGGACCCGCGGCGAGGGCGCCGTGGCGCGGTTTCGGGGGCATTCCCCTCCACCGTGACGCTGTTCAACTGGACCCACATCGAGGCCGTCAGCTCAGCATCCAGCTTCCGGGCGGAGGCGACTCGTCCACTGGCGTGGGCGGCGGAGTGCGGCGGGGAGGGCGGCGACTGCTGGCTCCACGGCTTCTGGAAGTACGACTGGGCGGACAGCTACGTGCGCCTCTCGTCCGTCGCTGCGGCGCCAGGGGGCGGGTCGCTGATCGCCACGGACAAGGCCACCCCGCCGGTGTACGGCTTCGAGCCAAAGGCCCGATTCTACGGCGTGTCCCTGCTGTCCGAGCTGGACGCGCCCGGGGAGTACTTCATCGATCGCCAGTCGCTTCGGGCGTTTATTCTGCCGCCCGAGGGCGCTGCGCCCACGGACGAGGTGGCGGTTGGGGCCGCGGCTGCCATCATCACCACGGGCGCAGCTGCCCAAGGCGTGCGCTCCCACGCCGCTGCGGCGGGCGCCTCAGTGGCCGCCACGCGCAACTTCCGGGACGACGCCTTGGAGACGGCGCGCAGCCGCTGGGAGCAGCTCGGGGAGGCCGCGGCGGCGCGGCGCGCGGCGGCGGGGGCGCCCGTCCCTCTGGCCTTCGTTGCGTTCCAGGGGCTGCAGCTGCGCTACGGCTTCCGAGGCATCAGCGTGGGCGGCGCGCAGGGCGTGACTGTGAAGGACGTCGACTCGGCCGGTATGACGCACGTGGGGCTGGCAGTCGAGGGAACGGGCAACGTGGTGGACGGCGCCAACGTGTCGCTGGCTGGCTGTGCCGCCGCGCACGTGGGCGGCGGGGTGGAGGCCACGCTGCAGCCGGGCGGGAACACGGCCGCTGGCGTGGTTGCCGTGGGGTACGGGCGACTGACGCGCACGTACACTCCGGGGATGAGCTGGGGCGGCGTGGGAAACACCTACAGGACGTCGAGCATCGGGCACGCGCCGCACAACGCCTGGCTCGGCGGCGGCAACAACAACGTCTTTGAGGCGAACCAGGCCAGTCTTCTCTGCTTCGAAGTGAGCGACAGCGGCGCTTGGTACAGTGGCCGGTCGTGGGCCCACCGGAACAACACTCTGCGCGACAACACCATCGCCAACGTGGTCACGATGGAGGCGCCAGCGCTCGGGGCGAGCAGCATCCAGGCGGTGTACAACGACGACCAGCTCAGCGCCAACTCGTTCTTGGACAACGACTTTGTCAACGTGCACGCGGCCATGTTCATCGGCGGCGGGCGTCGCCACGTTGTGTCCGGCAACTCGTTCCGCGATGCCGGCCTGGCGGTGCACATCGACGACCGCGGGCTGACATGGCAAAAGAGCAGCTGCAACCCGATCAACGGATCGCTCGTCGCTGCCCTGGATGCCCTGCACTACCAGCAGCCCCCCTGGTCAACCGCGTACCCCCTGCTTGCCAACATCACGCAGGACCACCCTTGCGTGCCGGTGTACAACCTCATCGTGAACAACTGCTTCCAGAACGTCACGACCTTCACCGACGTGTCGCCAGAGCACCAGTCCCAGTGGATGGAGACGTACGCCAACAACACCTCGCCGTGCTGGTAGCGACGCACCAGAGCCGCAAGGCGGGAGCCACTGGCTGGCCGGGACCACAGGAGCGTGGGTTGCGCGCAGGCAACCCGCTCGGCGCCGACCCCCCCAGACCAGTCGGCTCGTGCGGGGCGCTGGATAGTGCACGCACTGACGCGCAAACGCCGCGGGCCGACAATACTCTCGCTTTTTCCAGCGCAGCCCGACCAACCACACACGATGTTTTTCATTCAACCAACCACACACGCTGGCAGAGCGACAGGGAGCGTTCCGTGCAAAACGGCGCTTGCTCCGGCCCGACCACTCCGCGGCCCCTGCCCGACTCGTGCGAGCATGGACACTCACAGCATCGATGACGCCGCTTCTATGCTCGCGCCATTCCCCAAGCGCGCGCCGGTCCTGACGGCCGGCGTCCAGCTGCCCGCAGGCGTGGATTTTTTGCGCGGCGACGCCGAGCCGATGCACGTCAAGGCCTCCCCCAACGGCATCAAGGGCGCCTATGGCATCCTCGCCGGCGACCCGGGCCGCATTGCGAAGATCGCGGCCCTCTTTGACGACCCCGCGGAGGTGGCGACGAACCGCGGCTTCACTGTTTGGAGAGGCCAGCTCGATGGCGTCAACGTTTTCGCCGCCGCCCACGGCATTGGCAGCGCCAGCGCCGCCATTGTCTTTGAGGAGTTGGCCCTCCTCGGCTGCCACACCCGTGAGACGCGCCCGCCTGGGCAGCACCCGCTGCGCGCCGCGGGGAGCCTGATGCCAGCGCGTGCGACTCGGCGAGCGCGTCGTGCGCCCCTAGCGCCTTGCCCCTTTCCCCTCTCGCGCGCGCTGCAGTGATCCGCGTCGGCACGTGCGGCTCCCTCCAGGCGGGAATGCGCGTGGGCGACGTCGTGGTGTCCACGGGGTGCATCCGGGATGACGGCACCACTCGCGCTTACCTCCCCGCGGAGTTCCCCGCCGTGGCCAGCCACGAGCTCGTCACCGCACTGCGGCTGGCCACGATGGGCGCCGAGGGCGACCGCCCCCCCTGGGTGGGCGTGACCCACTGCAAGGGCAGCTTCTACTCGGAGGTCCCGGGCTACGTGCCGGACGCCGCTGCGGCCGACGCCCGCTGGGCAGCCTGGGTGGGCGGTGGCGCCGTGGCCACGGAGATGGAGGGGGCGGCGCTCTTTGCGATCGGGGGCGCTCGCAACATGCGCACCGGCATGGTCCTGGCTGTGCTGGGCGTCACCAAAAAGGGCCCCGGCGCTGCCGATGAGTCCACTGCCGAGGCAGTCGCGAGCATCCTCACGGACAGCGAAGAGGCGGCCGCCGGCAAGACGCGCGCGATCCGCGCGGCAGTGGACGCGCTCCGCGTCGTCATTCGCCACGATGTCACGGCGGCGACTGCCGGCGCTGCCAAGCGCGTCGAGGACAGGGTGCCCGCTGCAGTGCCGCTGGCGGCTCCCCGCGCCGCCAAGGCCAGCACTACGCGCCACTGCCCCCACCACGGGCACTGCCACGCCCCCGCAATCGGGATCATCGCGGTTGGGGCCGCTGCCTTCGGGGCGCTCGCCGCACTGGCGGCCACGGCAGCGCTGCGCCGCGCGGACTGATGGATCCCGACCGACTGACCGACCGACCGACCGACCGATGCCTCCGGAATCGGGCGCATTGCCGCCCACGCATGCATGCGCGACGGAGCCTCATTCGCGGCGCCTGTGCAAGGACTTTGGCGTCCTGCCCGCAGCCCGCGCGCACGCGCCAAGGCCCGCAATGGGAGCGTGATCGACCAAAATGTGTGTGCGAGTGTGCGTGACAGCGATTCGCGCCACAGCGAGTTCCAAAATGGCATTTCCTCCTCCGCGACCACAACACGCACCGCCGAGAGCAGTAGGCTCCGTCGCGGTCAGCTCGCACACCCCGCCGGAGCTGCGGCCGCGAAGGCAAAGCGGCCCACGGCCGGCTGAGCAGCGGCAGAGCAGCGTGGTTTGCAGCGCGAGTTGGTGGCAGAAGCTGCTGCGCAATGGCGGCCAGAGACCGCGACCCAGCGACCCCGGTGGCGGCGTCCCAGGCACCCCTTGCCCCGCCCGTTGGCTGTTCCGATTTCCCCCGGAGCAACTAAGCGCGCGCGTGCAAGACCTTCCCCGCTGCCCCCCAGCAGCATCCCAAGGACCGGCTGCCTTTCGGCGCCTGAAACTGACCAGGGCTTTTCCGGCAGCCTCAACCCTGCTTGCTTGCCTGCCCCCGCCTCGCCATGGACGAGAACCGCGCCATTGCGGCGCTCAAGTCGATCGGGGCCGCCCGCGCCTCTCGCACCGCACGGCCCGACGCGTGGGTGCCAGTCCTGCGAGAGCTCGCTGAAATCGTCGAGGGGCTCACCTCGGAAAGTGCAGCGCGGATTCCTGTTCTCGACAAGGTCTTTTGGCTGGTCGTCGTGACCGAGGGCGCGACTCTGTTCGCTGGGTGAGTGCGCCCGGCGCGGTGCGGTCCGCCAACAAGCCTGAGCTTCGGGCGTGGGCCTGCTGCGTCGCAGCCGCTGCGCCGGCGAGCGCGGCAGCGGGACGGGCGTGGCGGATCCTTGGCATTGCCCGGCCGCTTGCCGCCGCCTGCCGCCCCCTTTTGGCGTGCCATGCGCGCGCAGACTGCCCCAGCAGGTCGCTGCCTTGCATTTGCGCGCGGTGGCCGGGAGGGGCTCCCCGCGCAAGCGCGCCGGCACGCGCCCCGGGCTGTGCGAGGCACAGTCCAGCTCTGACAATTTCCGGTCCGCCAGCGAGAACCAGCCCCCGCCGAGCCTCCACGTCATCCTGACGCGTCCGCAGATCGGCGTGCAACGAGTTCCTCCGCCTCTTCCTCGCCTACCTGGACGCGGAGGCGCGGCCCGAGCTTTGCTCCCGGGCCGTGATGCTCCTCGTGGGCTCCATGGCGGTGGAGATTGAGCCCACCACCTGGAGCGAGTGGCTCGCCTCCCCCCCGCGCGGCGGCGTGTCCTTGTCCGCGGACAAGTTCCGCCGCGCCCCGCGCCCGGGCATGGTCACCCCGGCGCGCATCGCGGCGCTGGCGTCGCGGTCCCGGACGCGCGCAGACGCCGAGCTGGCCCTCCGGTTCCTGCAGGTCGTGGTCCGCGAGTCCCGCACGGCCTCGTCCCCCGAGGAGTGCAACCCCGCCTTTGCGGCGGAGGCCCTGGCGCAGTCTCCGGCGCTGGCGGGGCTGGTGGAGTTCGCCACGCAGCCCTTGTTCATCTCCCCGACCAAGTCCTCGGCTGGCTCCTTCGCCACGGCCGTGGAGTCCGTCCCCGGGTCCCTCGCCGCCGTGGGGGTGCGCTGGTCCGACGGCCGCTCCGAGTCGGTCCGCGCCGGCTCTCGCGTCCTGCCCCGCCTGCAGCTCGACGCCCTGCCGGGGGAGGCCGCCCCGGCGCCCTGGCGCTTCCCCTTCCTCCTCGTGCGCGAGCTCGCCGCCAAGTGCAGCCGCCCCACCGCCGCGCGCATCGCCGAGCAGGTGTCCGGCGCCCTGCGCGCCAACCTCGCCCGCCACGCCCTCCGGTTCACCGCCCCCGTCGAGGTGGCCGCGCTGCGCGAGCAGTGGAACCACTTCATCCTCGCCGCTCTGCCGCGCGCCGCAGCAGTGCGCATCCCCGGCGCCGACTCCTCCAGCGCCGCCCACCTCGGCTACGACGCGCTCGCGTCTGCCCTCTTCTCTGCCCTCGCGCCGGCTGCCGCCTCCGCGGGAGGGTACGCCTTCCTGCTCACGGGGGACGACGCCGTCACTGTCATGGACATCGCCTTCGAGGCGCTCGCCACCTCCGCCCGCGCCGCCAGCGCGGCAGGGTCGGCGGCACCTCGCGCCCCCGCCTTCCTCAGCGACCCTGCGGCGGTCGACGCCATCGCCGCTGCGGCAGCGGGCGCCGATCAGCCCGACCCCCCCCGGCGCCTCTCGGCCGTGCTCTCGCTTCTGTTCAACACCGCGTCGCGCTTCGCCGGGCACCCCGGCGCCGCCGGTGCCGGCGGCGCCCCCGACTCCTTCGGCGAGCCCGGCCAGGCGGGCCCCGCCGCCTCCATCGCTGCCGCAGGCCCGGCACCCGCCGCAGGAGCGACGGCAGGCGGGCCTGCGGCGGACAGCCCGGGCGCCTCCTTCGCGGCCCTGGTCCTCCGCATCGTGCGCGCGGCCCTCTCCGGCAGCAGCGCGGCCGTCGCCGACGTCACCACGGCATCGGCCGACGGCCCCAACGCCCCCGCTGCGGTGCGCTTCCTCCGCACGCTCGACGCCGGCCTGCTCGTCTCGCACGCCATCAAGGCCGCGTCGGCCCCGCTGCCAGGCACGTTCGCCGCCGCGTGCATGCAGCTCCTGCGCCTGACGCTGCGCACCCCGTCCTGCGGGCAGGACTACGTGCACCAGGCGCTCGCCAGGCTGTCGTCGTCCCGCTCCCCCCAGGAGATGACCGACTGCCTCAACCTGCTGGGCTCCCTGGCCTCGGCGGACGGCTCCTCCGCCGGCGACGACGACGGCCGCGCCCTGGCCATCTGGGTTGCCGGCCTGCAGAACGAGCTGGGCGACGCGCAGCAGCTGCTCTTCGAGGGCACCATCGACGTCGGGAAGCGCCGCGCTGGCGGGCGCGTGGGCGATCGCGACGCCGACGACAGCGACAGCGAGAGCGAGGAGGACAGCGAGGACGAGGACGAGTTCGACTACGACACCGACGAGGACGAGGAGGCAGCCATGGCCATCGGCCAGGCACGCAGCGGCGCCGTCCGCAGCGACGCCCCGGCCTCGACGTCCCTCGCGCTGGGCCCGGGCCTGCAGCGCGAGGACTCCGCGGACGCCGCCTACACGGCACGGCGCGCCGCGGAGCGCCGTGCGGCTCGCGCTGACCCGCTCTCGCGGTCGCGCGTGCTGGTCCAGGCCATCCGGCGCGTGGGCTGCCAGGCCCCGGTCATGTCCCTGCTGGTGCACGGCCTCCAGAACGCCCCCGGCGCCTTCGACCCGGACGCCGCCCTCGTCGCGATGGTGCCGACCCTGCGTGACGACCCCGTCTTCGACGCCGTGCACCGCGCTGGCCGCTCCCGCGCGAGCTCCGGCGCCGACGCCGCAGAGACGGGCCTGGCCGCGCAGGACTCTGGAGAGTCGCTGTCCGCTGCGCCCGGCCTCTTCCGCTCCTTCTCAGCGGGGGTGCGCGAGGAGCTCACGGCCATGGACGGCTCGAACGCCGGCATGCACGTCTTCGGCCACGCCGACGCCGACGCCACGGCCGAGCGCTTCGTGACCAAGGTCGTGGTCCGGCTCCTGAACTCGCGCACGCCGGACGTCCACGTGCGCGTGCGCGAGGCACGCGCGGCCGCGGCGGCCGGGGGCGACGCCCCTTCCGCCGCGGCGGCGAGCGGCACCATCGAGCCTCGCGACCGCGTCGCTCAGATGCTGTCCTCTCGCTTCGACCTGATGGAGGGAGTGGTGCGCAACTGCCTGAGCTACGAGGTGTTCTCGGGAGACTTTGCGCTGCTCTGCTCGCACCTTGTGTCCATCGTTGACGCGGAGGACGCAATCGTGCTCGCCGCATCCCGCAGCGACAGCGTGCCGCCTGCCCTGGGCGAGGCCATGAGCGCCGGCGCCGCCCCTTCGGCGCTGTCGAAGCGCCTCCTCAACCTCGTGGCCGACTCGGTCACGGCCTCCACGGCCCGTGTGTACGGCGTCATCGCCTCCGCCGAGGACGAGGAGGAGGCCCGCTCGTCGCTCGCGGCCGCCGCGTCGGCGGAGCGCAGCCTCGGCGCGGCGTCCTCTGAGGGGCTCGACGCGCCCCCCGGCCTCGGCCGCCAGGACTCCACCACTGACCTGCCCGACACCGCGCGGACGGCGCGCGTGTCCCCGCGCTTCCTCCCCTCCCGCCTGGTGCAGCTCACGCGCCTCATGATCTCGCGCAAGACGGCGCGCCGCGTGCTGGGCAAGTACTTTGGCCGCTACCTTCCGCTGCTCCTGCGCTCGCTGGCCATCGGGCTCGCGCCCGCCGCCCCGGGCGCCGGGGAGGCGGCCACGCGCGCCGCGGCCAAGACCTCGTCGCTCGCCGCCCGCCAGCTGGGCCAGCCCCTCACGGCCCTCACCGCGCTCCTGCTGCGCATGCGGGGCTCGGACCAGGCGCTGCTCCTCGAGACCTTTTGCCCCGCGGCCGTTGCGCTGTTCACCGCGCGCGGGGGCGAGTCGGACGAGTCGCTGCTGGACGCCGCCTCGGGACTCGACCCGGCCAAGTCTCTCTCTGCAGCGGAGGCCATGGAGCGCATGCAGGACAGCGTGAAGCTCTTCTCCCTCGTGCAGCGCGGCGCGGACGGCAGCGGATCCGGCGCCCCGGGCAACGCCTCAGTCGACTCGATGCGCCCCGCCAACTCCGACTTCTCCCGGCTCTTCGACTACATGAACATGCTGGCGGTGCGCTGCGACGCCACGGCCATGGCGTCGGGCTCGGGCGAGGGCTTCGGAGGCGTGGCAGGCACCGCCTCGCTGCTTGCTGCCACGGAGGACGCGGTCCTCACCGGGTTCCTCATGCACGACCACCGCACCCGCAAGGGGATCCGCATCCCCGAGGGCCTCCCGGGCGCCTCGCGCGAGCGCACTGCCAAGACGCGCGACGTCGGGCGCCGCACCAAGCGCTCCGCCGCCCGCCAGGCTCGCGCCCTCAAGCTTGCCGAGCGCAAGGCCGAGCGCGAGGCCAAGCGCGCGGCCCGCAAGGCCGGCTCCAAGTCCCGCCGGTCCAGGGCGGCAAAGGCCGACGCCGACGCGGACGCCGAGCCGGCAGCCGCGGGAGACGACGCCGATGAGGACAAGGCCGCAGGCGCCGGCGGCGACGAGGCCGAGGACGACGAGGACACGCCCAAGGGCCCCGTCAGCGTGGCCGACACGCTCGGCCTGTCGCCGCACACGGCGGTGCCCCCGCTTGTGTCTGGCGCGGCCGAGGCCGCGGCCATGGCCGCCCCGGCGAGCATGGCGCACGCCGCCGCCACGGAGGTGCAGCTCGGCAGCCGCCTCTTCGCCTTCAAGCCCGCCGGGCGCTACGGCCCTGCCGACGACATCGAGGCGCGCTCCTTCATCCCGCGGCGCAAGCCCGCGTCGCAGGGCATCATTCGCACCCCCACCACGGAGCAGAACATCTCCAAGATCCTGGACAACGTCATGGCTGGCCTCCCCATGCTGCTCGAGGGCGCGACGGGCGTCGGCAAGTCCGCCATGGTCACCGAGACTGCCCGCCTGCTGAACCGCCCGCTCATCCGGTTCAACATGAGCTCGCGCGTCACCATCATGGACTTCCTCGGCGGCATCTCCATCAAGACCTCCTCGGGCGCCGAGACTGGCGGCTCCGCCACCGTGTCCACCGAGTTCGTCAAGGGCCCCTTCACCACCGCCTTCACCAAGGGCTACTGGATCCTGGTGGACGAGTTCAACCTGGCCCCCGAGGAGGTGCTGACCTGCATCGAGACGGCCGTCGAGACTGGCCGCCTCATCGTCGCAGACGACGCAAACTCCGAGGCCCGCGAGCGCGTCTTCAGCATGCACCCGGACTTCCGGCTCTTCTCCACGCAGAACCCCGCCACCGGGTTCTTCGCGGCCAAGCGCGCCAAGCTGTCCGAGTCCCTCCTCTCCCGGTTCATCAAGATCGACTTCAAGCCCCTGCCCAAGGAGGACCTCTCGCTGATTGTGTGGCGCCGCCTGTACGGCATCCTGTCCACGCCGTCGTCCCCCACCGCCGTCGCGCCCCACGCAGCGGTCGTCGCGGCCCAGGCCCACCTCATGGTCTCCATCGCAGAGGCCCTCCAGACCCTCGCCGAGAGCGCGGACTTTGCCGAGTCCGGCGGCTACACGGAGACCACGGTGCGCGAGCTTCTCAAGTGGGTGGACGGCTTCGGCGGCGTGCTCGCCACCCCAGGCGCGCCAGTCCTGGGCTCGGCCAGCGCTGCCCGCGTCCTCAAGCTCGAGGCCTGGGCCGTCTACGGCAGCCGCTTCCGCACTCGCGACTCCCGCAAGGCCGTGGCCGCGAAGATCGACGAGCTCACGGACGCAGGCACCGCCCGCGTGGCCGGCATCGCCAAGGCCATCATCAAGCGCGGCGTGGTCGTGCGGCACCTCCGCTCCTCCAAGAAGGCGCACAAGAAGGCGGCAGCCGCCTCCGCCGACGGCGCCGTGGTGGTCGTGGGCGGCGGCGGCGATGACGACGGCGACGAGGACGGGGACGACGACAACCCGGGGGCAGACCCCGTCGCTGCGGATCCCATGGTAGCAGCGGCGGCCGAGGCCGCGCACGCCAAGGCCGAGGCCGAGGCGGCCAAGGCCGGCCCCTCGGAGGCGGTCATGCGCGCCTTGGTGGACGCCATCGAGGCCGACAAGGCCGCCGTGCCCAAGCTGGCGGAGATGCTCGTCCCCGCTGGCTACGCCACCTCGGGTCGCGGCGGCGTCCTGCAGCTGCGCGTGGGCAGCTACTCGGCCGGCTCCCGCGGCCACGAGGCCGAGATTTCGCGAGTCATGGCCTCCAACGCAGTGCCGCCGCGCCTCCGGGCGCCGATGGGAGCGGCGACGCTGGGCGTGGCCAACATGCTCACCGATCCTGCCAACGCGTCGGCGCACGGCCTCAGCGTGATCGGGTCGCCCGCCGACCTGGTGCGCCGGTGGTGCGCCCTCATCGCCGCGGGCACCGGCTCCGCCGACTGCCGCGCGGCGACGCCCGAGTCGGTGGTGCGCGCCGGCCGCGACCTCATGGGCGTGCTGATGCGGGACCAGCGCGACGCCTGGGCGGGACGCGTGTTCAAGCAGCTCGACAGCACCTTCGGCACCACGCTGGGCGCTCCTGCGCGCCTCGGCGCCGGAACCACGCCCTCGACCCTGGCTTCCGTGCTCCCCCCCGCGCCCATCGCCCTGACGCCGCGCATCCTCGCCGCGATGCAGCTCATGGTGCGCGCGGTGCAGCTGGGCCAGCCCGTGCTTGTCGTGGGCCCCGAGGGCTGCGGCAAGAGCGCTGCCATCCTCGCCCTCGCCACGCTCATGGGCAAGACGGTGCACCAGGCGTGCGTCACCGGGGAGACGGCGTCTGCGGACCTCGTGGGCAGCGTGTCGCCCAAGACGCTCCAGTGGGCTGACGGACCCGTCACGCGCGGCGTGCGCCACGGCGACTGGGTGCTTCTCGACAACCTGCAGGAGGCCGAGGCCCAGGTCAGCGAGCGCCTCAACCCCCTGCTCGAGTCTGACCCAGTGTGGCAGCTCTCGGAGAAGGACGACAACGAGGTTCTCGACGTGGGCCGCGGCCCCGGGGAGGGCTACCGCTTCTTCGCGACGATGAGCGCCGAGGCAATCCCCACCCCCCGGCGCGAGAAGGAGCTGTCCCCCGCCCTCTACAACCGCTTCACCATCGTGTGGCTGGGCGAGATCGGCGACGACCCCGTCGGCGAGGCCACCGAGGCCAGCGTCAACTCGGAGACGCGCCTCGTGATGTCTGCGGCCGCTGGTCTCGGCCTCCGCGGCAGCGGCGGGGCCGCTGCGGGCATGATCGATGCGGCAAGCGCCGTGTTCGGCAACCTGGTCACTGGCCGCGGCATCGCCGAGCCCGGCTCCAGCGAGCTGCTGCGCCTCAGCGGCGGCAGCGCAGGCGCCGATTCGACCACGTCGTCGATGACCATGCGCACCTCCGTGCGCGCCGCGGACGCCTTCTACCGCCTCGCGCAGCTCGAGCTGGCGCACCCGCCCTCGGGCACGCCGGCGTCGCTCTCGGACATTTCGGGCCGGGCGCTGACGGCCGCCGTCCAGTCGGTGGTGCTGCAGGGCGTGGCGGACCTCTCCATCCGTCACCGCCTGGCCGCCGCGCTGGCGTCCACGCTGGGGCTCAAGTTCGACGCGACCGGCGACTTCATCTCCGTCATCACCGGCGGGAAGCACGTCGGCTCTGCGGAGTACGTCCTTGACAAGGTCAAGGCCCCGGAGCGCTTCGAGTTCGCGCAGCTGACGGCCCTCGGCGTCCTCTGCGGCTACCCCGTGCTGCTGGAGGGCCCCGCGGCCACGGGGAAGACCGCCCTCATCGCGTTCCTGTACAAGCACGCTGCGAGCGGCACGGGCCGCAAGCTCATGCGCGTGATCAACACCGACTCGACCACGGTGCAGGACTACATCGGCACGTACGTGCCCACCAGCAGCGGCGGGGGCGCGGACGCCGAGGACGGGGAGGCCGCAACTGGCGGGGCTGGCGCCGGGGTGCCCACCTTTGGCGTGCTCAAGGGGCCGCTGTGGCGCGCCATGGAGGAGGGCCTGTGGTTCTTCGCCGACGAGTTCAACCTCGCGGAGCCGGCCGTGCTGGACATGCTGGCGCCGCTGCTCGAGGGCCGGCGCTCCATCACCCTGCCGGGCACCGACGTGGTCATCGAGGCCGCGGCCGGCTTCCGCTTCTTCGCGGCGCAGAACGACGCCTCGTACGGCGGGAGGAAGCAGCTGCCAGTGTCGCTTCGCACGCGCTTCCTGCAGGCCGCCGTGACGGACTTCTCCGCCGTGGAGCTTGAGCTCATCATCCGCCGCGCCTTCGCCAAGTACATTGGCGGGGACTCCAACCCCAAGCTGGCCGACAAGCTCGCCTCTCAGTTCGCCGAGGCCTACGTCGGCATCAACGCGCCTGCCAGCGGGCTGCCGCGCATCACCCTGCGCGAGATCATCAAGTGGCTGCGCCGCCGCGAGTCCATGCCCGGCCTCTACGGCTGCGGCGACGACTACCACACGGCCGGCATCGCGCTGCTGGGCCCGCGCCTGCGGGAGAAGGCCAAGCGCTCCACGCTGGCCCGCATCATCCTCACCGCCTTCGGCAAGATCAGCCCCGGCGCAAAGGAGGCCGTGGCCCTGCGCGAGGCCGGCAGCGCCGTCCGCGAGGTCCTGGACCGCGACAACCGCATCGTGCAGCGCGGCGAGGAGGTCCACTTCGTGACGCCCGACGGCGCCACCACCATGCTGGCCATCCGCGGCCAGCTCACCCGCTCCTCGCTCTTCCGCCGGGCGCAGGGTGCGCGCGCTGCCAAGGCGGCGGCGGGGCGCGGCGGTGCCGAGCTCAAGGCCCCGCCCTCGTTCCGGCGCAACCTCATGCAGCTCGCCGAGTGCGTTGCCAACGGCGAGTGCGTGCTGCTGGTGGGCCCCACCGCCTTCAAGTCGCTCCTCGTGCAGACCTACCTCGAGATCACCACCCCGGAGGACGTCGTCGAGCTCCAGACCCAGCGCGCCCGCCGCGACCTCAAGAAGGGCGGCGCCGACAGCGACGCGGAGGAGCGCGCCCTGGACGGCCTCGTGGTGTCGGACATGGAGACGGTGCACCTCACGACGGTTACCGAGTCCTCGGACCTCATCGGCCAGATCATGCCCGTGGTGCCTCGGGACGCCGCGCGCATGCTGTGCGACCGCGCGACGGAGGTGCGCGACCGCGCGGCCCAGCTCGACCGCGACGTGGCGGGCGGCCTGCTCGCCACGACCAGCGCCTCCGCCGACCCCATCCAGACCCTGACCGAGGCGCTCGCGGCCTTCCGCGACCAGCTCGAGGAGCGCGTGGAGCTTGAGAAGACGCGCCTTGCGGAGAAGCGCCAGCTCGCCGCCCTGGAGGAGGCCGCCCACGCCCAGGAGCAGGAAGACGCGGACGACGACGACGCCGCCATCGTGGTCCCCCGCCCGAGTGCGCCCAAGGCAACCAAGGCGCCCAGGCCCTCTGCCGGCGCCCAGAGCGCGCCCAACGCGCAGCCCACAAACGATGCAGCAGCTGCCGCTGCCGCTGCAAGCGGCGGCGGAGGCGCGCAGGCAGGCGGGTGGGTCGGCGGCGGCTTTGGCGACTCGACTGGGTTCGGCGACGGCGGGGCGGCCGGCGCCCAGGCCTCCGGCTGGGGAAGCGCCCCCTCGCCTGCCGCAAGCGGCGCAGGTGCCGGCGGCTGGGGCTCCGGCTGGGGCTCCGGCGCAGAGACCTCGTCGGCCACAGGCGGTGCGTCGGCCGCATCTGCCGCGGGCGCCACCAGCGCCCCATCCGAGCCGTCTGCCGCTGCACAGGACAAGGAGGAGGACGACGACGACGAGGACCCGGACATGTCCGGCCTGGTCGAGCTCGAGCGCCGCGCACGCGCGCAGCAGGCCAAGGAGCGCCGTGCCGAGGAGGAGGCCGCAAAGGCCAAGGCCCGTGCTGAGGAGAAGGCCGCGCTCGACGCCAAGGTGGCGGCGGGCGGCGGGTCCAAGGCGGCCGCCGCGGGGCCCGACGACATGGTGCTCCAGCTCTTCTGGTCCGAGGGTGCCGACGCGGCGGCGCTGCTGCGCCTGCTCGCGGCGATGCGGACGCTGGAGGGCCGCGTGCTGGCCTCCCTCGAGGCCAAGGGGCTGAGCGTGGACAACTCGCTCAAGATGGCGGCGCGCAAGGCCCGCTCGCTCGCGCGCAAGCTCCGCGGCCTCGCGTCGCAGGGCCCCGGCGTGTCGTCCGCGGCCGGCGCCATGTTCTTGTTCCACGACGGCGCCATCACCCGTGCCGCCAAGCTGGGCCACCCGGTGCTGCTTGAGAACCTGGACCTGCCGTCGCCCGCCGTGACGGAGCGACTCAACTCCATGCTCGAGACCGAGCGCACGTTCGCCGTGACGGAGGACGCCCCGTCCGAGGACGACGAGGACGAGGGCGAGGCGGCAAGTGCCGCCTCGGCGGCCGGCCCGCGCCGCAGCCGCCCCCGCACCGACGTGGAGCTCGTGAACCGCTTTGCGGTCTTTGCGACGGTCCACGCCGCGGACGAGCGCACTCGCATCAGCCTGTCCCCCGCGACCCGCTCCCGCTTCACCGAGGTCTGGTCCACGGGGTACGAGGAGGCCGAGGTTCGCGAGGTGCTCGACCAGGACCTGCGCAGTCCCGGGCGCGGCCTGGACGCCTCCCAGGCGTCCGACGCCCTGGCGTGCATGATGAACGTCATTCACCTGATGGCCGACCCAACGCGCTTCAACCTGCGGCTGGACGTCCGCCGGCTCATTCAGATGTGCGGCCTGGTGTCGGCGCTTCTGGCCAACGGGGCCGACGACGCAGGCACCGAAACGTTTGACGTCCCGGCCTCCGTGCTCCTCGCCTCCCAGCTGCTCGTGCTGGACCGCCTCTCGCCGCAGGACCGCGAGGAGGCAGCGACGGAGACCGTGGCGGCCGTCGCCCGCTGGGCCAAGGCGCGCCCCGGCTCGTCGGCGCGCGACGTCGAGGCGGCCCAGGACCGCTGGGAGCGCCTCGTGCGCCCCGCCATGATGCTGGGCGTCAAGGCGGGCAGCTCCGCGTCCAAGCCTGCCGCGGGAGCGGCTGCCGCCGCCTCTGCCGCAGGCGCCGACTCGTCGAGCAGCGCCACCGCCAGCGCGCTGGACGAGGCGGGCGCAGCCCTGCTCGCCAAGTGCCTGGTGACCCCGTTCACGCCCGCTCCCGGAGGCGAAAAGTCCGTCACTCTCACCCACCTCGGCGTTGCAGTGCCGCTCTTCCGCCCCTCGGGGGCCGGCGCCGCTCTGCCGGCCAAGGAGCGCGAGAGCGGCGAGCGCATGCTGCGCGACCCACGCGACCCAATGACGCGCTGGGACTTTGCCACCACCCCGACCGTGCTGGACAACCTCGCGCGCATCTTCGCTGCGACCAACGCGTCGTACCCGCTGCTGCTCGAGGGCCCGCCGGGCATCGGCAAGACGGCAGTTGTCAAGGTCATCGCTCAGGTCCTTTGCCAGCCGTCCGTCGAGCGCCTCAACTTCTCCGCGAGCTCGACTGTGGAGGACCTGGTCGGCAGCTACATGCCCATGGTGGTGGACGGCGTTCGCACTTTCCAGTGGCGCTCGGGCCGGCTCGTTCAGGCGCTGGAGGAGGGCCGCTGGCTCCTTCTCGACGAGGTGAACCTGGCCCCGCCCGAGGTGCTCGACCAGCTTGCGCAGCTCTTCTCCGCCATCTACGAGCGGTCCCAGGACCCGTCCCGCGCCGAGACGCTCTTCGTGGAGCTCAAGGGCCGCCGCGTCCGTGTCCCGCCCAACGTGATGGTGTTCGCCGCCATGAACCCGGCCTCCATCGGTGGCGGCCGCAACGCCCTCCCCCGCTCGCTGGTCAACTACTTCGCGCGCGTGCAGCTGCAGGAGTACCCGCTGGACGAGCAGGCCATCATCATCAAGGGCCTCGCGGAGCGCCAGGGCATGGTCGACAGCACCAGCGACGAGAGCGCCATGGTTGTGGCCGGCCGCGAGAGCGCGGACACTGAGTTCCGCCACTTGAGCCCCGCCCATCTCTCCGCCGTGGTCGCGCTGCACTGCGAGATCAAGGAGCTCGTGGAGAGCGAGGGCGTGGGCGGCGCGGGCCAGGAGGAGGTCAACATCCGCGTGATCCAGCAGCTGCTCCACGTCATCGAGGGCAGCTCCTACGCGCAGAACGCCCACCGCCGCATCATGGCCAGCGACAAGAAGCTGACCAAGCTCGTGGAGAAGGACGACGACAGCGACGACTCTGGGCCGGACGAGGACGATGCCGCCACAGAGCAGGGCAAGGGTGGCCGCCGCGTCTCCCGCCGCGTGGGCAACAGTGCTCGGCGCAAGGCGCGCAAGGCGCGCAAGCAGGCGGCTCTGGCCGCCTCCGCTTCCGGGGCCGCCGACGAGTCCAAGGACGACGGCAGCGACGCAGGCAGCGAAAGCGGCGCCGCGGCCAAGGCCGGCGGGTACCGGCAGGGCGGCGACGTGGCGTCCGACAGCCGTTCCCCGTCGCTCACCGCGTTTGCCGATCTCGTCTACGCCCAGCGGCTGAGCAGCCCGGACCTTCAGATCAAGGCGCGCGCCGCGATTCGCCACCACTTGCTGGGCGAGACGCGCGAGGCGGCCATCGCGGCGGTGCGCAAGGAGACCGAGTCCGAGGCCGCAGGGGGTGTGGGCGGCGAGGAGAAGCCCATCTCCGTGCTGCGCTCCTTCGTCCGCATCGGTTCGGTGTACGTGCCGCGCAACACGGCGGTTACCGAGGTCGCCGCCGACGACGGCGAGCCCGGGGAGCTCGACGACGACGCGTCCAGCGCAGGCCCTGCCGATGCAGGCCTCGTTCACACGCCCGCTGCCACCCGCACGCTGGAGAACATGGCCGCCGCCGTGAATTCGCAGCTGCCCGTGCTCATTGATGGCGAGACGGCCTCTGGAAAGACCGCCATGGTCAAGGAGCTCGCCAGGCTGTGCAACCAGCGCCTCGTCACGCTGCAGATGACCCACGACACGGACGTGGCCGACCTCATCGGCCAGTGGACGCTCGTGTCCAGCTCCCAGTCGGTGGCCCACGAGCGCCGCGAGCTGATGCAGGCGCTGGAGGGGTTCTTCCTTCTCCTGCTGATCCAGGCGGTTCCCGAGGTCTCGTCCGACGCGGACAAGGACGCGCTCGCCCGCATGGCCGCGCGCATCTCGCCCCCCCGCCTCAACCGCAAGCTGCAGAGCGTGCTCGACGGCGTCGAGTCTTCGGCGCTGCGCCGGGCCACCTCGCAGGAGGACGAGGAGCCCGGGGCCGCCCACGTGCCCTTTGCCGACGGCGGCGGCGACGACGCGCCTGCCAGCACCGACGGCACCGCGGCCGACGCGCTCAGGGTGTGGGCGGAGGGCGTGTTCGAGGAGATTGAGACTGTCATGCGCCGCATGCGCCGCATGATGCGCGGCACCAGCGTGCGCCTCGAGTCCTACGCCAGCCTCAAGATCGCGCGGCGCGAGGTGGCCCGCGTCATTCGCGTCATCGCCAAGAAGGCCGAGGCCGCCCGCGCCTCAGGGGAGGCATTTGCCTTCGTCGAGGCCGAGTTCCTGCGGGCCATTCGTGAGGGCCACTGGGTGCTGCTTGACAACGTGAACAACGCGCCCCCCGAGGTGCTGGAGCGCCTCAACTCGCTTCTCGAGGTCCCGCCCGTCCTGGCGCTCCTGGAGAAGGGCGAGGAGGAGCCGCTGCGCCGCAAGGAGGACGGTGGCCGCGCCGGCTCCCTCATCCACGACGACTTCCGCGTGTTTGCCACCTACAACTCGCGCCGGCCTGGCGCAAACAAGCTCTCGTCCGCCTTCCTGAACCGCATGCTGCAGCTGTGGCTGCCTCGCCTCGACGAGGGCCTCGTGCTCGCCAACATCGAGTCGCACGACATGGCCGCCATCGCGCGCGAGCTGCTCGGCTCCATGCTGGGCCAGAGGCAGATGGCCAATTTCCTCATGGCATTCCACGCCGAGGCCCTCGCGGCCTCTGGCGCGTCTCGGGCAGGCTCGCGCGGCGGCGCCACCGTTCGCATGAGCCGAGTGAACATTCGCACGATGCAGCAGGCGGCCAAGGCGGCCGTCAACGCGTACCGCACGGGGGTCACGCCGCCGGCCGCCGTGGCTGTGGGCATCGCCCGGGCGTACATCGCCTCGCAGGACAGCCCTTCCACGCGCGCGGAGCTCTACCGCCGCCTTGCGCGCGTGGCCCGCCTCGTGAACGTGAGCCGCGGCCCCTTCATCATGCCAGCGGGTGGCTCCGCCGCGCAGAGCGGCACCGCGAAGCTCGAGCGCGAGCGCTCGCACCTCTCCGGGCTCATGGCCTCGGTGGAGGAGCAGACGCTCCACTTTGGCATGGGCATCGTTGTGCTGGCCAACGTGTTCGCCGGACCGCTCGGGCTGGACGAGGCCGCCAACGCCGCCGAGGCCGCAACCGGCGCCGCCTCGGCTGCCTCGGGCGCTGGCGGCACCGTCGCGCCCGTCGAGCCCGCCTCGGGCTCCGCCGCCGTCGCCGCAGCGCCGTCGGGCGTGGCCGCCACCACCACCGCCGGCGGCGTGCGCGCCTTCCTCGGGACGCTGCTCGATACCTTCGTCCGCCCCGCACTGCAGGCGGTGGAGTCGGACGGCTCGTCGGCCTCGGGCCGCTACGTCACGCCCCAGGCTGCCGCTCGCTCCCGCGAGGCCGCAGCGCTGCTGGCGCAGTGGGAGTCCGCCGTCGGCCCGGGCTCCGAGCTGCCCAAGCTGGAGCTGCTGGGCCAGACGTGCGAGTTCCTCCACATCTTCCTCCCCGCGGCGCTGGCCGCCTGCGTGGACCCGCGCATCCTCGAGGCCAAGCGTATCCACGACGAGAGGGAGGACGAGCTGGCGCACCTCGCCGCCGGGGGCCGCCCCGGTACCGCATCCGGTGCTGGTGCGGGCGAGCTTGCCGAGCTGCGGCGCCGCGGCAAGGACGCCCTTGTCGTGGTGCAGGAGATGGGGCTGTCCATCGCCGGCACCGTTGAGAGCATCAGCCGCGCGACGGTGGGCATGGTCGAGGCTGCCTCCTTTGTCGACGCCGCCGACCGCCGCGCCTTCCTGGCCCGTGCTCGCAACTCTGCCGAGGCGTGCGCCAGCGCCCTGCTCGACGACGTCGTCCAGGCAGCGCTCGACGGCGCCAGCGGGGCAGTCCGCGAGCGCAAGGCCCGCGGAGGCACCGACGCCACCCGCGCTGCGGCCGCCGCAGGAGGGGCGGGCTCCGCCGCAGAGGACGTCCGCGCTGCGTCCACGACTGTGCGCCGCGCCGCCAACCGCCTGCGGACGCCCTTCCAGCTGGTGTCGCAGCTCGACGCGCTCATGGACGAGGACATGCGCGACACCTACGAGAAGCTGGCTGCTGGCGCCTTCATGCCCGGCGCCGAGGGCGGCCCCTCTTCGAGCTCTGACCCCAACGCCGGGCGCGACGAGGCCGTGTTCGCGGGCGCCATCGTGCAGTCGGTGCTCACCCGCCCCGTGATGGAGGGCACCGGCCTGCTGCGCCGCGTCCTCGCGTTTGTCATCAACGAGTTTGCGGGCTCGGCGTCCGCTGTGCGCGCCCTGATGCAGTTCGCCGCGGAGGCGGAAGTGCGCTACGCGCTCTTCCAGGCGCAGCTCATGTGGTTCCGCCTCTCCGAAGGCGGCGCCTCGGGAGCCGGCGCGGCGGCCTCCGCGCGCAGCTCCGCTGACGACGAGACGTTCCTGTCGGCTCTCAACCTACGCTCGCTTCGCAAGCTCGAGAGGATGCACGCCAGCGTCAAGAGCGCACGCGCCGCGATCGAGGCTGCCGAGGCAGTGTTCGAGAGCGGCGTGGACGAGGCGCTCGTCGCCCTCCGCACCGCCGAGGCAGAGGCTGCCGAGGCGCGCGCGGCTGCGCGTGCCAAGCCCGTAGCCGCACCGGAGCCGGGCCCTGCCGACGGAGCCCCTTCGGGCGAGGACGCCGGCGAGAGCAAGGAGGGTGACGAGACCGGACCCGACGGCGAGGGCAAGGAAGGCGACGACGCCGGCGGCGACGCCGCCTCAAGCGGGGAGCGCTTCGGCGGCCTGGGCCGGGTGCTGGGCCGTGCCAGGTCGGGCGGGGACGCGGCAGACGCCGATGCCGAGGCAGACGAGAGCGAGGCTGTGGAGCGCGCTCGTGACGCCCTGGAAGAGGCCCGGGCCAACCTCCGCAAGGCCCTCCGCGCCATCGAGGCTCGCGCCGAGGCTGCCGCCGCCAAGGCAGGGAGCGCCAGCCGCGTCGAGGACAGCACCGAGGCGCTCGCTGCCCGCACCGAGCTTGGCGTCCTCTCGTCGCTCGTGACGGAGTGGAACCGCGGCCACGTGCGCGCCCGCACTCCTGTCCGCCTGGCCTTGGAGCAGGCGGACGACTGGCTGTACGAGCTGGCACGCATGCGCGACTCTCCGGTGTGGGGCGAGCCTGCCTTTGGCGCGCTGGCCTTTGCGCTCATGCCGCCGCTGCCGCAGGTTGCCAAGGCCGTGGCCGCAGCCGCCCGCACCGACAGCTTCCCCGACCCGCTTCGGACCCACGCCGTGTCGTTTGAGCTCGCTCACTGCCTCACGGCGGCGAGCTTCGACGACGAGGCGCTTGCGGCAGGCGCTGTCGACTCGGCCGCCGCCGAGGCGGCGCACGCCGCCCTCGCCAAGGCCTTCCGCGTCTCCGGCGGCGGCGAGCCCGGCCTCCAGCTGCGCTCTGGCTCCGCCCGAAACGGCATCCACGTGGTCGTGTTCGCGTCCGAGGGCACCCGCTGCCTCTCCGCGCTCGTGATCGACAGGCGCTCGGCGTCCGTGAGCGGCTCCGCCGCCCGCGTGTCGGGCCGCTCTGACTCGGCCACCGCCTCCGTGGTGCTGTACGGCGCGCCTGCCATCGCCAGCGGCCACCGGCTGGCGGCGCTCGCGTACCTGTCGTCGCTGCACTCGCGGCACACCCTGGACCTGGGCGAGCTCGTTGACGCGTCCGCCATGTCAAGCGCCGGCGCCGCGGCAGGCCAGGGCAGCGCTGGGCTGCTCGGCGCCTCTGGCGGCCTCGGCCTTGCGCGGGCCGTGCTCAAGCTTGGCGACGTGCGTTCGCCCGTCCTGGACGCGGAAGGAGCCCAGGCGGCCGCCACGCTGCTGGTGCTCCGCTCCGTCTTTTCCACCCCCCCGGGCGTGCCGCAGCCCGACCGCATGACCATCGGCGTTGCGGAGCTGGAGGCCTTCCGTGCCGCCATCCGCGCCCGCGTGTCTGGTGTGCGTGACACCCTGAGCGACCCCACGGTGCGGGCCAAGGCGCGCGAGTCCACCACCGCGGCTGGCGCCCTCACCGTGGAGGACCAGCAGCGCGTGGACGAGCTGCATGCGCAGTGCACCCAGCTGCTGGAGGCTGTTCACCACGTCGCCGAGCGCACCGACTTTGAGGAGCCGGGCGTCGCCACCGACGGCCCCGACCGCGACGTCGAGGCCTTTGGCGAGGTGTCCGGCACCGCGGCCCTGGACGACTACGAGGACGGCGGCGTGTCCCTCGGCCTGCCCAGAATGGGCGGTGCCGGCGCTGGGGCCAGCGGCGCGCGCGGCAGCTCGGCCGTGGTCCGCGCCGGGTCGACGGGCACCGCCGCCTCTGCCAGGCACCGGCACGCTGTGGTGCAGCGCCGGCTGCAGGAGGACCTCACCGAGGTGGTGCGGCTCAAGGCCGCTGTGGCGGGCAGCTCGGCTCACATCGAGTCGCAGCGCGAGGAGCGCACACGCGCTCTGCTGCCCCCTGGCCTGCACACCTCGCGGGCCGTGTCTGTGTCCCGCCCCGTTCGCCAGGCCATCGCGTACCTGCGCTCCGTGGTTGACAAGCATCCGGGGCTGTTCGTGGCGCGCGACATCCTCGCCCAGCTCCGCGACTCTCCCTCAGTGGAGCGCGCGCTCAAGTTTGAGGAGCTCGTCAAGCACCTCATGGCTGTCCTGGTCGTCTTCATCGCCAAGATCTGCCGCGTCGCGGCGTCTCGCGCCGCAGACGTCGGCGCGGAGAGTGGAAGCGCCGCGCCCACGGACGAGGAGCGCACCGAGCGTCTTCGCGTGTACGTGCGCGCCCGGCAGAGCGTGGACGAGTGGATGCCGATGCTGCGCGCCGCCATGGACGCCAACTCTGCCGAGAGCGAGGAGGCCGTGGCCGCCGTGTGCAAGAGCATCGGCAGCAACGCCGCTCGCCTCGCCAGCCTGCTCCAGGGCCTGGCGCCTTCGGAAATGCGCCACCTGTTCGGCCGGGAGGAGGTGCTTCCCACGTCGCTTGTGGACGCCTTCAAGCATGCGCTGGGCAATGCGCTCAAGGCCGGGGTCGGAGAATCGGCTGGAACCGGCGCGCTCAGCGGCCTGACCGCCGAGCTCCGCGAGGCTGTCATGGTGTGCGAGGGCGCCACGCGCCTGTTCAACTCCTCGCTGCTGCAGATGAGCCGCCTGCGCGAGCAAGCGGCCGCGCTGGCAGGCAGCAAGAAGCTGACGTCGCAGCTTGACACCATCCTGATGGCGGCGCGCGGCAAGCGCGCTCGCTCCGAGGATGCCATGGCGCTGGTCGAGACGGGCCGCGGCGCGGAGGCCGACCCCCGGCACCTCCTCTCAACGGGCGACGCGGACCGCATGGTCGCATTCCTCGAGGTGGCGCAGGCCGCGGCCAACCGGCTGCGCGACCGCGCGTCGGAGCGCTCCATGACCGCGCTCTCCAAGGTGCGCGACCCCAAGCTCGAGGAGGTGCCTCCGCTCGCCGAGGAGGACTGGGCCCGCAACAAGGGCATCGAGTTCGAGGGCGGCGGCCACGACGCCGTGTGGGCGCTCGTGACGGCGGGCATGCTCCCCTCGCCCAAGCGCGCGGTGATGGTCGTGCCGACCGGGGCCGAGGACCCCTCGGCGCTCAAGATCGTCGGCGAGGCGACCCTCGGCTGGCTGCGCACGGTTGCGGCGTCGGCCGGGTCCGAGCTCCACCCTGTCGTGGCATCGCTTGGCCGGTCCAACGCCGCCCTGGAGGCCGTGCTCGCTGACGCGTCGGGCAACGAGCTCATCGCCGAGGCCGAGGGCGCGGCGTCCCAGCTGCGCTTTGCCCTCGTGGGCATGTCCTCCGGGACGGTGGACAGCGTCGCCATGCGCTCGGCGCTCGGCCGCCTGCACGCATACTTCGCCTCCTCGTCGCTCGTGGACTTTGATCTGGTTCGCGACCTCCGCAAGTCCAAGCGGTCCACCGACCCCTCGCTTGCGGCTGCGCTGCTGCCCCGCGTGGAGCGCGCCCTCCTCCGCTCGCGCCGCGAGCAGCTTGAGGAGTCCTTCGCCGACCTGCGCGCCTCTCACGCAGCTGAGGGCCGCCGCGCCCGCCGCGCAGCCGAGCGCCGCGCAGCCATCGCCTCCATCGGCGAGGCAGAGACCAAGGAGCAGGACGACAACGACGTGGGCAATGCCCCGGGCGCCGGAGCTGACGTCGGCGCCGGCGCCGCGGCTGGCGCCGGCGAGACTGCCGCCAAGGCGGCCGTGCGCTTGGCGGCCGATGCGGCCGACGCGGAAGCTGCCGACGCGGCCGACGCCGAAACCGCCCGGTCCTTCACGGTGTCGTCCACCGGGTCCATGAAGCTGGCATGCGCGCCGCTCAACGCCGTGCTCGCGTCCATGGCAGGTGCCGATGGCGCCGAGGACACGATGCCCCTTGTGGACTTGCACCAGCTGACCGCCGTGGTCGGGGCGCGCGCCGACGCCGCCCGCACCGCCATCCGCCAGCACCTCGAAGCCCGCGCTGGCCAGGAGTCGCTTGCCCAGGAGGACGACGAGGAGGCGGCCGGTGGCCTCGTCGCCATGGCCAGCGACGGCGCGGGCGCCGGCGGCGACGACGACGATGACGACGAGGCCCGCGCTGACGGCGGCGGGGAGGACGACGTCGACCTCCGCGTGGTCACCAGCAACCCGCTTCGGCCAGCGGACGTGATGCTTGCCGTCCTCCCGGACCTTGTGGATCCGACTTGCGACCTCTCCGCCGCCGCCCTCGCGCAGCGCCTCGAGCTCTGGGCTGCTGAGACCGTCTACGACCGCGCTTCCGGCGGCACTGGCATCGGCAGCGCCCCCGAGATCCCGGCCGTGCTGGATGTGGCGCGCGAGGGCGACGACATCGGCGCGCTGGGCGGCGACGCCTTCGTGGGTGGCATCGCCTCGCTCGCCTACGAGAGCGGCTTGCCTGTGGTGTGCGCGGACGACGACAAGCTGGTCGGCGTGGCCCGCAGCGCCCTCACCTCGCTGGATCGCTCCATCAAGTTCATGGCGGCCGAGGGCAGCGCCTCGGAGCGCTTCGTGCGCTCCGGCATGCGCTTCGTGGAGGTGCCCGAGTTCCAGCTCGGCCTCGCAACCCTCATGGCCCGCTCGACCCGTGGGATCTTCGCCGTCCTCGACGCGCCCTACAACGCTGCCGTCATTGCCCTCTCCGCCAAGGGGTACTCGGGAGCTGTCCTGGCCGCCACTTACGACGAGGCGGAGGCGGGAGGCGCCGAGAAGAAGGCAGCGTCGGTGCCGCGCAAGTTCACCAGCCGCTCTTCTGCCCGCGCTCGGGTGGGAAGCCGCGCTGCCGCAAGCGCGGCCATGAAGAAGGAGGCAGCGGCGGAGGATCTCGCCCGGACCGTGCTGGCGATGGGCCGCCTTCCCGATGGGGAGCTGACGGCCGCCCAGCTGGCGGCCGCGGAGCAGCACCTTGCCGCCGGCGGAATCATGGCCTGCGGCGTCATCGAGCCGTCGGGCTCGGATGACGACGGCAACACCCTCACCCGCGGCTTCTCCGCTCTCAATGGCCGCCTGCGCGAGCTGCGCGCGGACTACTCGCGCCTGTCCCGCGAGCTGCGCGACTCTAGCGAGGAGCGCGAGGCGGCGCAGGCGGAGCACAAGCTCCGCCTTGGCGAGATCGACGAGGCCCTCGTCAGCCTTCGGGCGGAGGAGCAGCAGGCCCGAGACTCCTTCTTGTACGACCGCCTCACGCACATTTCGGACCTCATCAGCGCTCGCAAGGACGAGCGCTCGGAGGTGGTCCGGGCCATGAACGAGGCTGGCAAGTCCTCGCGCGCGGACGCCACGGCCAAGGAGCTCGAGGCTGTCAAGGGCGAGCTCACGGAGGTCTTTTCCGCCTTCCGCGCGCGCATGCTCGACTACCGCCGCGCCGTGGTCTCCACCTGCCTGGACAGAGTGCGCCTTGCCACCCGCATGCTGGACGCCGCGCTGTCCCTCCTGCCGGCCCGCCTCGCCGGCTCCGCGGCCGACCCGACCACCGTCACCGGCGGCTCCCGCGTCGTGGCCTCGGCCGCCGCAGCTGGTGCAGACGGCAACAACGGCAACAACAGCATCAGAAGCCCCGCGCCCCGCAGCGAGAAGGAGATCGACGGCGCGCTGGCCACCGAGCCGAACGTGCTGCTCGAGACCATGCTGCGCCAGACCAGCGGCCTCTGGGTGGACCTGCTGAGCTCCGCGGGCGCGCCCGGCGCCAGCCGCCTCTTGCGGCGGGAGCGCGAGGCCGTCGGCGGGGCCGCTTTCGCCGAGTGCATGGCCAGCCTGGGCGACCACATGGCGGCCGTGCAGGCCGCGGTGCGCCACGCCCGCCGCACCCTCGCGGACGGCATCGCCGTTGGCGACCCGTTCCGCACCGGCCTGGAGCGCGTCCTCGCGACGACGCAGTTCACCGCCGCTGTGGCCGCCAACGCGGCCGTCACGGCGTCTTCGCTGCTTGCTGGCACCGCCTCGGGGCCTACCGCCGGCCCCGCAGCCACCCTCGTTGCTGCGTCGGGCGCCGGAGGCGCCTCCGAGGCCGGCGCCGTGTCGGCACTGCCGCCCGCCGTCGCCGCGCGCATGGAGGAGGTGACGTCGGAGATCGCCAACGTGCTGGCCGCCACTGGCCGTCGCAACATGGCCGAGATCAGCGCCGCCGAGCGTCCTGCACGCCTCGGCCTGGTGCGCACCTACACGTCGCGCCTTGCCGACGCCTGCCACGACGTCATGCGCATGGTTCCTCGCGGCCCTGTGGCATCGCTGTTGCAGCACGCCCGCGCGGCCGCCGGCCTCCTCCTGGCCGTGGAGGCCAAGCAGATGCGCAATACCATGCACTCCATCGGCGCGCGCGCCGACGGCAAGGACGCCGACGCGGCCACGGGCGCCGGCTCGGGCGCTATCGAAGAGGGGGGCGTGATGGACGCGCTGCGCGGCCAGGTCCCGGACGACGTGCTCGCCCGCGTGCAGGAGCTGGACGACTTCAACCTCAACGTGGAGCGCGGCGTCGCGCTGCGTGCCCTGGCATCGGTGCGCTCGGCGCTCGGCCAGCGCGTCCAGCTCGTGACCCACGGCTACGTCAGCGACGTAGGTGCCATCTCCTCGGAGGCGCGCGCCGTCGAGACGCTTCTCATGCGCCGCTACTCTCGCATTTCGTACTTCCTCTGGGTCACCCGCCGCCACCTTGCCTCGCTCACGGACAACATCCTCGGGGAGGATCCCGCCCCCGCCGAGGTCGCCGCGCTGGAGGATGCGTGGGTCGCCTTCCAGCGGATCGCCACCCTCAAGGTGCCCGTCGGCACCTTGCTCAGGCAGGCCCAGCAGCGCTGCACGTCGCTCGTGTACGGCCGCCAGTCCGACGTGGCCTCTGCCGACGCGGCCGTCGGCTCCCTCGCCCAGCCGCTCGAGCTTGGCCCCGAGCACAGGCCCGACGCCGGGAAGGTGGCCCCCGACGACGGCGATGCCGCTCTTGCGCTCGCGCGCGAGGCGGACGCCAAGGCCGAGGCCGCCGACGCCCTGTGGCTTCCCCGCCTCCTGTCCGAGGAAGTGCGCCACCGCAACGCGCTCACGGACCTGCACAAGACGGTGCGCCACCTGGTCGGGCTTCTCTCGGTCATGAGGCCGGCCGCGCGCCCCGCGAGCGCCCAGCTTCTTGCGGCCCACGCGCGCCTGCACAACGAGGTCCTGGCCGCGGTTCTCACCGCCTCGGCCGAGTCCGTGCGCTCGGCGCTGTCCGTGCTCCCCGTGCCCGCCCTCGAGGACGCGGTGCAGCCCGGCGACACGGGGCGCCTCGACTTTGACAAGGCCACGCTGTCCCAGCTGACGGACCTTCGCTCGTTCCTGGCCACAGTGTCCGGCCGGGGCATCGCCGTCTCCTCGATGCTCGCGGCGGAGGCAAACTCCCCCGCGATGCTGGCCTCGCACGTGCTCAGCGGCTTCAACTCTCTGCTGTTCCACGCCCGGCGCGACGCGAGCCTCGAC
This sequence comes from Cafeteria roenbergensis, assembly GCA_008330645.1. Taxonomy (NCBI): domain Eukaryota; class Bigyra; order Bicosoecida; family Cafeteriaceae; genus Cafeteria; species Cafeteria roenbergensis. The sequence continues at coordinate 461,298 of VLTN01000011.1, read as the reverse complement.
GCGACCGGCGCCCGCGCGATGCTCTCGGGCACCAACGCTGTCGACGGCGCGCTGCTGCGCATCGACAACCAGGCGGAGGCGGTGCTGAAGGTGCTTGACCCCGCGGCCACTGTCAAGTCGCTGGGCTTCCGCGCGCCGGATCTTTCCGACTCCACAAAGATGGTCCTGTCGCTCGCATCGCGGCTCGGGGCCGACCTGCGTCCCTCGGGCGGCGAGGAGGGCGCCGAGCTGCGCGAGCATACGCGCCTTGCCCTGGCTGGCGCCGATATGAGCATGGCCTCCGGCGTCGAGTCTCGCTTGGAGGGGCTTCTGGAGGCCCGCAAGCGCCTCCTCGCGGCGTTCGAGGCCGGCTTCAACACCCTGCTTTCGCAGCTCGAGTCGTTCGAGAAGGTGTCCAACACCCTCCGCGCCCGCTCGGCCGACCTCCTCGAGCTCCGCCGCCAGAAGACCGAGTCGATGCTCCGCGGCATGTTCCGGCGGCTCCTGGACGCGGGTCGCGACGCTGCCGGCGAGGAGGCCGACTACGAGGCCAAGCTGCACGCGCACGATACCCTCATCGGGACGGCCAAGAACCACGCCATGATCGCCAACTCGGCCCTCTACCGTCTCTCGGCGGTCTTGGAGACGACGCCTGACGTGGCGGCCGCCAACGGCATTTCCGCCGACACCATGGCCGCCAAGCTGGAGGAGCTTTCCACCGCAATCGGCACCATCAACAGGCAGGCGGACGACAAGGCGGTCCGCGAGCCCGACACGGCCGAGACTCGCCGCCCCGTGCGCGTGGTCATCACCGCCCAGACGCTCAAGTGCTCCGCCGCAGCAGTCGACGCGGCCAGGGCAGCGGCTGGCGGAACCCTGCTCACCGCGTCGGCCGCCGGTATCCGGCCGGCGGGCGGCTCTGCCGCGGATCCCTCGTGCGACCCGACCTTCTACCCGGTCCTGCGCCTCGCCGGGGCAACCCTCACTACCGGCGGCTCCGAGTGGGACCCGTCGTCGGGTGGCCAGTGGGTGCTTCACCTCGAGCCGTCGGCTGCGTCTGGCGCCCGCCCGCCGCACGAGCACAAGTGGGCCTCCGCGTTCTCCTCCACTGTCGACCTCCCCGTCGGGTGGGAGGCCGCGGGTGTGCGCCTCTCCGTCGCCATCATGGGCGCCGACGGCCGGGCCGCGGCGCTGCCCGTTGTCGTCACCGAGTCGGACCTGACGGCCACCCTCCAGGACGCCGGCACCAACCGCACCCACCGCTCGCGCCTCACCGTGCGGCTCAACTCGGCCGACGGCACCGACAGCGGCGTCCGCCTGCAGCTCTCTGTGGCCGTGGACGCGTGGGAGCGAGTGCGCGAGGTGCGGCCCGACAGCTCTGCCGTGCGCCGCCTCCGCGGCATGACCCCGGTGGGCCGCACGGCGGAGGCAGCCGCCATCATCGCCGACAGCGAGGCCGACCTGGCCGACAGCCTCGATGCGCTCGCCCGCGTCGCAGCCGACCCCGTGTGCACGGTGCCGGAGGAGCCTGAGGGCTTCGGGCTCATGGGCCGAGCCGACGACGACGCCGAGGTCATTGCCCGCGCGGGCGAGATTGGCGTTGGGGGCCGCTCCCGCCGCCGCCGCCGGTTCCGCCTGCGCGACCCGGAAGACGAGGCGCGCCGCCTCTCTGCCCGCGCCCGCCTGGACATGGAGCGCTGGGGCCCCTTTGCCGCGGCCAGCATGCTGGGGTCCATGACGGACAAGCTGTTCCTGATCCTTCGCGACGTTCTGCACCCGACCCGGGCCGCGGACGCCGACGCGACCGGCGAGGCAGCCACTGCCGGGGACGCGGCCACGGCTGCCGATGGTGAGACGCCGGCCGAGGACACCACCACCCCTGCGGACGGCGAAGGCGCGACGACGACCGGCGCTCCCGCCCCCGCCCCTGCGCCCGGCCCCGCCCCTGCGCCCGGCCCCGCCCCTGCGCCCACGCCCGCGGCTGCAAGACTGGCCGAGGCCGCAGAGGCCCGCCGCCTGCGCGACGAGCGCGAGGCCGCAGAGGAGGACGTCGAGGACGTCGACCCGCTCGAGGCGCTCGAGGACGGCATCCCGCCCGGCGCCAGCGGCAAGTTCACCGTGGCGCAGCTGGAGCGCGCCGCGTCCGCAATGCTGGCGTTCATGTCCAGCAACGGCCACAAGCTGGCAGAGCTCGTGGACCACCCGCTGGAGCTCTTTGAGGAGGAGAACGACGGCAAGCCGGCCTCCGCATTCCTCGACGAGCTGCCGGTGCTCACTGCCGAGACGCCCGACTCCAGCATCCGCTCGGACACCTCGGCGCTCAGCCACACGGTGCCGGGCCTGGGAGCAGCGTTCGCGGAGGTGGAGCGCGCCTGGGCTGCCATGGCGTCGCAGATGATGGCCTGCGCCGGCGTGAGCCTTCTGCTGCAGGCGCAGGCGGCCTGGGCCCGCGCCACCGTGGCTACCTCCGAGGCCGGCATCAAGGCCGCGCGCAAGCGCTTGTCTCTCCTGGCCGGCTTCGAGCCCGAGTCCATCTCTGGCTTGACGCGGTCCTGCACCGTGTCTGCCCGCGGGGCGGCCATCGTGGACTGCGCCCGGGACCTGGCACGCTCCACCGTGGACATTGCGCAGTTCGAGATCGCCAACAGGCGCGCCCGCGCCAGCCGCATCGTCGAGGCAGCGCGCCTCACCACCCCGGTCGGCCTGCTCCTGACCCACGACGCTGCGCGCAAGGCCTTTGCCAAGGCCGCCGCTTCCGGGACGGATGCGCTGTTCATCGCCGAGGACACCGAGTCCGGCGCCCTCCGCTGCTCGCGCCGCGCGCTGGCGGTCATCGTCCCGGACAACGCAGTTCAGCGCGATGCCCAGGAGCGCGAGCTGCAGATCGTGAACAACACCACCACTCCCTTGCAGGTGCGCTTCATCGACGTGGAGACGGGGGAGACTGCAGCCGTGGGCCACACCGCCGCGGAGGACGACGAGGACGACGCCGAGGCCGCCTCTGCCGCTGGCGGCGCGCGCGCGCGCCGCACTCGCAACCCGTTCGGCTGCTCTGCGCCGTTTGCCATCGTGGACGTTCGCGGCCGCCACACCGCCACCTTCACGTGCGCTGCCGACGTGCCGGGCAAGTTCGAGCGCAAGTACCGGCTGGATATCGGCAAGGGGGCGGGAGCCAAGTCGCTTGACGTCGTGGTGCGCTCGGAGGTGCACCGCCTCGACGTGCGCGTGAGCCGCAGCAGCCTGAGCTTCGGCAACGTGGCCACCGGCGGCGAGACGGAGACCAGCCTGACGGTGCACAACTGCACGGGCGCCGAGCTCGTGCTCAAGGCCGACCCCGTGGTCAGCAAGGGGAAGTCGCACGGCGTGCGCGTGGAGGGCGCCGACCAGGACATCACCGGCCGCCACAAGGACGGCGCCTACAAGTGGCTGCTCAAGCCGCACTCCGCCACCGTCGTGGACGTCAAGATGTCCGCCAGCTCCAAGCCCGGCCTGCTTGAGGGCGAGCTCCGCATGTACCTCAGCCCCACCGACCGCATGACCGTGCCCTTCTCCGGAGAGGTCTTCCGCCCGGAGGTGGAGGTGCTCTTCCGCGGCGAGCCGGTTCCCGCCCGCGACGCCGTGTCCGCCGGCTCCGTGCAGACCGGCACGCCCTTCACCTTCCGCTGCCGCGTGCTCAACAGCGGCCGCGTGCCGTGCCACGTCCACGGCCTGGTGCGCAACCCCAGCCGCGGCTTCGCGGCCCTTGAGGTGCGCGGGGCCGAGATCGCCCCGGAGAACTTCGGCCTCTCGCCAGGAGAGGCCGCCGACGTCGTGGTGCGCCTTCCCAAGCTGGAGACGAAGGTGCAGGGCGAGCACACCAAGGAGCTCGTCCTCTTCGTGTCCTCGTCCGCGGCGGGCACCTCCGGCGTGGGCGTGAAGGCCCGGGAGGCCATTGTGGCCTTCACCTACTTCAGCGGTACCGCGCGCCCCAAGCTCGACAGCGTCACTCGCGGCGCGGTGGTCGCCGAGACTGTGGACCGCGCCGCCGCCCGTGGCTTCGACGCCGCCTCCGAGGAGGGCCGCGCCCTCCGCGCTCCCCACGGCGTGCCTCTGCTCGAAGGGGTCAACGTGGCGATCGGCAACGAAGGGCGCATGGCCTTCAGCATCCTCCGCATCGAGTGCGACCACCCCGACGTGCACGTGCCCGAGGGCCCCTTCGTGGTGGCCCCTCTGGCAAGGCGCACTGCCGACTTCACCCGCATCCCGCTGCGCATCACGCCTTCGGACCTCGGGGCCATCCGCGGCAAGGTCGTGCTCTACACTGACCTGTCCGGCCTCGCGGCGCTCGAGACCGACCTCGAGGTCGAAGTGCTGGCGCCGGACGTTGCGGTCCCGGGCATCTGCCTCCTCACGCGCGACCAGGCGCGCGACGGCACCGTGGGCAAGGAGCCGCTGAGCCTCGACATCTCCGCCAGCGCACCCCCCCGCTGGTCCATCATCAGCGGCGAGGAGGTCAGCGGCGGCGGGGCAGTGGAGTCCGTGAGCGTGTTCTCGCTCGACGTCGAGTCTGCCGAGGCGCTTGGAGCCGCGGGCCGTGTGGTGCGCCGCGCGCTGCTCACGCGGGCCGTGTCCGAGGAGGACGCCCTGGATGTGCCCGTCGGCTCCTTCGCCAACGTGGGCCTGCACCTGGAGGTCGCCAAGGGCGTCCGGGGCGCCTTCGCCCTCAAGGTCGCGGCGCGCGTTGCCGAGCCCTCGGCGCTGGCCCGCGACGAGACGCGTGCCCTCTTGGATTCGTCTGCGTCCTCCGCCGGTGCCGCCGCAGCCGCAAGCAGCCGCGCTGCTGCTGCTGCTGCAGCCGACGCCGACGACGATGACCCTGGGGCCGACCCTGGCGCGGCCTACGACGACGAGGAGCCTTGCGCCGTGGTGGCGGCCGTGCCTCTGCTCAGCAACGAGGACCGCATGGCCTTCGCCGCCGGGGCGACCTTCTTCCGCTACTACGAGACCAAGCGCACGTTCGTGCTGGGACGCTCGGGCCCCGGCCTCGTGCCGAGGGCGCCGCTGCCCCCGCTGCCCCAGCTCTCGACCTTCTGCCCCTCGCTGCCCGCGCCGCGCGAGGCTGAGATGCTGGCCCTCGCGCTGTTCGACGCTGCCGGCACCAGCCACGAGGCCCTCATGAACGGCGCCGTGGCTGCCGCCGCCGCCTCTGCTGCGGCGCTTGTGGGCGGTGGCGCCCTGGCCATCGCGGCGATCCGCAAGGCGTCGACGATGGGCGCCTCCGGGGACCGCATGGCGATCATGCGCGAGGTGTTCGGCGCCATGACCCGGCCGAAGGGCTCTCCCGCTGTCGGCCGGAGCGACATCACCGACCTCGTGGCCGCGGCCCTTGGCAACCCCAGCGGCGGCCCTGACCTGGCGCCTTGCCTCGCTGCGGCTGCGCTGGAAGCTCCGAGCGCCGAGGACGCAGTCTCCGAAGCCATGGCCCGCGCCGTGGACATGGTGATTCTCTCCTGCTCGACCGCAGCCCAGGCGCACGCCGGCTCCCAGCTCTACGCTGCTGCTCTGCCGCTTCTGGCCTCGCCTTCCGAGGCGGCGCCTGTGGCCCAGGCCGGCCTCCAGCTGCTGCTCGAAGGTGATGCCGCCGCCGCTAGCGCCGACGCCGAGGGCCGCCGCCTCTCCAAGGAGGGCCGGTCGCTGGTGCTCCGCGCCATCGCGGCTCTCGACGGCGACCTCTCCAGCGCGCAAGCGTCGGACTCCACGTCCGCGGCCCGCCTGGTCATGCGCCTGCTCCCGGGCCGCGGCGAGGCGTCCGAGGCACTGCGCGCCATGCTGCGCGTCGTCGCCGACTCGTCGCGCGCGTCCGTGGGCTCCGTGCGCAGCCTCGCCCGCCTGGTGCACATCATGGTCGCATCCGCGCCCGTGGAGACGCCCGACGGCCTCGAGCGCCCTGCGCCAGGCGGCGCAGCCGCCGCTTCCGCTGCGTCCTCTGCCGCCACTGCTGCCGGGGCGCCCGCCTCTGACGCGGCCCTCGACGACGTCGGCCGCGAGCTCTTGCTCCGCTCCGAGGCCCGAGCGCTCGTGCGTGGCGCTTGCCGCCTTCTCGAGGGCCGCGTCCCCGCCTCCGTGCGAGCCCAGGTGTCGTCCGCGTCCCGCCGCGCTGCGCCACCGGCTCCCGCCGCTGCCGCTGCGGCCAGCGCCGAAGAGGGGGCTGGTGAGGGCACGCCCGCTGCCGCCGCCGGCGCAGAGGGCAGCGAGGAGGCCGCTGCCCCGGCCCCGGCCTCTGGCCCCGCGCCCCGCGCTGAGCGCCTCGAGGACGCGTTCGTGTCCCCCACCCTGCTGGATGTGCCGGCGGGCGCCCTGGCCGCCTTCCCTGTGCTGCTCGCCGTGCAGCGGCTGCGCGCTGAGATGGCCAAGCCTGCTCCCGCCCCCCTCCCAGAGGTCGCGGACGAGCCGGAGCCGGAGGCCGCGCCCGCGCCCGCGCCGGCTCCGGCCCCCACCGAGCCTGCAGTGACGCTTCTTGCGGATGGCTCTCCGGCGCCTGCGCCCGCTGCAGGCGGCCCCACGGCCGCCGCCCGCCGCCCGGCCGGCCCCACGGTGACCGCGGCGATGGTGGCTCGCGCGAAGCACGCCGTGGCGGTGTCCGCTCGCGAGCGCATGCCTCTGCTGGAGCAGCTGCTGCTCCGCTCGGGCCACCTTGCCGCCCTGTCCATGGGCGCCGACGCGTCTGCCAGCGGCGTCGCCTCGGACGGCCTGGCCGACTCCCTCATCGAGGCGCTCGTGCCCCTGTCCGGCATGCCCAGCGTCAGCGGCTCCGTGGCCCTCGCGTCCGCCAACGAGCTGCTCGGGGCCTGCCGGGAGGCCATGGCCGGAACCGCGGGCGGTGGCACCGTGCCGTGGCTTGAGGAGTCCCCGCTGTGGTACGTGGGCGAAGCTCTCGCCACGGTGCTCGCGCCCGAGAAGGCGCTGGTCGACACCATCGACGGCCCCCGCCGCGTGCCCCGCATGAACGAGTCCATCCTGACGTCCGGCAACCGCTTCGCGCTCCTCTGCAAGCAGACCGTGAACATCACAGCGTACACGTTCGAGTCGCTTGCGGGCGAGTCCGTGCGCGACGTGATCGACCACGTGTTCGACATGGGCGTGCTCATGCCTGCCCTGGGCAGCCTCGACGGGTACGAGTGGCGCGGCACCCCCTCGCGTGCCGCCACCGTCGCTCTGTCCCGCGAGGGCCACCTGCAGGCGCTGTTCGACGGCTACGGCATCGAGACGGACCGCGCGCTGAGCCTGCTGACGGAGATGTTCGAGGCCTACAAGAGCAGCTACAAGCCGCTGGAGAAGCGCGTGGCCGTCACCGTGGCGACCTACGCGCTGCTGGACGAGCTCATGGTGCGTCGCTTCGAGGCCAAGAACGAGGAGCGCGCCGCTGCGGCCGGCATTTCCGCCGCCGAGCGCCGCTCCCGCTTCGAAATCGCGCGCAAGCGCCTCAGCAGCTCAGTCACCGGCCTCTTCTACATGGGCGCCGCCGCCGACAGCAAGTTCACCCGCCGCGGTGTCAGCATGACCACCACCTACTACTACCCCGCCATGTGGGTGCTCAAGAACGCCGCCGCCATGGCCCGCCTCGCGGCCGGCACGCGCGACATGCCTGTCTGCGACGCCATCGTGGCCTTCTGCGAGAAGCCGTCCGCGCGGCGCATGCCCGCCATCGAGGCCTCTGTGAAGACGCTCTCGGCCCTCGTGCTCCCGCCGCCGCCCAAGGCGGTGCCGGAGCCTGGTGCGGCGGCCGACCCCGACGCCAAGGAGGAGCCCGCTGTCTTCTCCGCCGGCGCCCACGAGTCTGCCCCCAGCGTCCTCGGCCTGCTCAACCGCATCATGGGCCTGACTGCCCGCGGCGGTCTGACTGGCCGCATCGGCGACGCCGGCGTCGTGGAGAACGCCGCCCTCATGGCGTCGGCCTGCGCCGAGATCGCGCGCGTGCCGCTCGACATTGCAGGCACCGGGTCCTCCTTCCCGTCGCCCAAGCTCATGGCCGAGGCGGCCGCCATCGAGGACGTCATCGCGGCGGAGGAGCGCAAGGCCGCCGAGCGGGCCGCAGCCGCCGCGGCCGCCGCCGCTGATGGCTCGTCTGCTCCTGCCCCTGCGCCTGGCCCCGCCGGAGCCAGGCTTTCGCCAGCGGCACTGCGCGAGCGTCTGGAGCGCGCGCTCAGCCGCCCCGTGTCGGGAGACGACTTTGTGGACGAGCCCGCAGCCGCCGATGACGAGGAGGAGGCAGCCGACGAGGCGGGGGCCGGAGGCGATGCTGCTGGAGGCGCCCGCCGCCGTGGCCGCGCCCGCGCGGTCAAGTCTCGCAGCGACCTCGAGGCAGAGGCCCGGAGCAGCGCGGTCCTGGCTGTCGTGAAGCGGCTGCAGGGAGTGCTGCTGGGGTCAGCGCGGCTGGGCACGGGCATCGCAACGGGCGGCCTGGGCGTTGCCGCGGCGCTGCTGTCCAACAGCCTGGAGCTGTCGGGCATGGGCAAGGCCTCCAAGGCGCCGCAGGCCATCGTCTCTGCTGCCGAGGCCAGCGTGGCGCACGCGTCGTCGTCCGTGGACGGCGCCCCTCTCTGGTGGCGCAACGCCGTGGGCTCCATCGAGGCCGCGCTGACCAACGGCATGCCTCACGCTCCCCGCCTGGCCGTGACCATGCGTGCCGCCTCCTCTGTCATCGAGGCCGCTGGCGTGCTGGCCCTCTCGTCCGGCGTGGTCTGCGAGACTGAGGCTGCAGGCGTGGCCGCTCGCGCCGCCCGCAAGGTCGCGCTCGCCCACTGGTCTGGCGCCGTGGCCGTGCTGGCGACGTCGGAGGGGCTTTCCCGTCGGTCCGAAGTGCAGGCCGAGGCAGCGCGCTGGGCGGCCACCGAGGAGGTGGGCGACGACGGCGAGCCCATCGTGATGCGCGCCGAGTCAGCCGAGGAGGCCGCGGCCACGGCGGAGCGGCGCGCAGCTGGCGCGGACGCTGCCACTGCAACGAGTGCAGCTGGTGGTGGTGGTGGTGGTGGTGGCGGCGGCGGCGGCGGCGGCGGCGGCGGCGATGCCGCCCGCGCTGACGGTGCAGTCGGCGCCACGGGCGAAGCCGGCGGCGATGCCGCTGACGAGGCAGCTGCCGAGCCGGCTGGCCCGCCCGAGTGGGAGTCGTGGTTCAAGTTCAGCCCGGACGCGCCGAACGGCCTTGCCGCACCAGGGGGCGACGACGACGATGCCGACATTGACGATGATGCCGACGGTGGAGCAGCCGGCGCCGACGACGTGGCCGCAGCCGAGGCCAAGGACACTTCTGTGGACGCCGACGAGCGCCGCATGAGCGTTCTCGCTGCCAAGCGGGCGATGCAGCGGTGCGCGCGCGCCCAGAACGCGGCCAGGCGCGAGCTGCTGCGCCTCGGCCTGCTTCGCTCCACCGGTCGGCCTCGCCGCCACGCGCGCGGCCGGGCCCCGCTGGAGGCTTTCGAGGTGCAGCACCTGCTCCAGGTCGAGGGCGCGATCGCGCTGGCAGCGGCCGACGCGGTGGCCATGCTGGAGGCCGTGGCCCTGTGCCATGGCGACGTGGCGCTCGACGAGGACGCCGACCCTGCCTGGGACCCGGACGCCGCTTCGGCGGCGCGCCCTCCTGAGTGGCGCTCCGAGAAGCACTACCGGCACAAGGACTCCCTCGCGGACCCAGCCAGCCGCCTTCTCGTGGTGGAGCCTTCGCTGGGCGACCCCGACGACGAACCCGGCGCGGCCGGCGGAGCCGGAGGAGCTGGACCTGGGGCCGGTGCCGACTCCTCCGGCCTCGCCAGCATGGCAGCCTTCCTCGCCCGCAGCTCTCCCGAGGAGCGCGAGCTCGCCCTGAGCGGAATCAGCACGCTCGTCAGCAGCTCTACTGACCGCGCCCGTGCCATGCTTGCCCGCGCGGAGGAGGACCTGGCCAGCGCCCACCGCAGCCGCTTGCGCATCGTGGCAGCGGCGCGCGCCCGCGGGGTGCCCGAGGCAGATTTGCCCGCCGACCCCTTCGCTGCGACTGGTGCCACAGCCGACGGTGACGCTGCGGACGCAGACGTGCCGGCTCTCACTGGGGACGGCGAGGCCGGTGAGGCCGGCGGGGCCGGCGAGGCGGCGTCCGGTGTGACGGCGGCTGGCGACGTCCCGTCGTCGGGACCCTCGGCGACCTCGTCCATCGCCGGCATGATCCGCGGTGCGCTGGGCACCCTCGCCTCGACCACCGCTGCCTCATCGACGGAATCGCCCGCTCCGGAGCCGGCAACCGCGCCCGCTCCCGCGCCCGCTCCTGCCGACGGCGCCGTGCGTGACGATGACGACGATGACGCCGACGATGACGACTCCGACTCCGACTCTCACAGTGACTCCGGGTCCTTCGTGGCGGCGGACGGCGACGGCGACGGCGCTCCAGGAAGCGAGCTCGAGGCGCTGCGTCGCGGCGACGAAATGCTTGTGCACCTCATCGCCCTGCGTGACCGCCTCTCCCGCGAGCTCGCTGCTCGTGACGAGGCCGGCACCGGCGGCGACGACGGCGAGGCCAGCGATGCTGCCCGCGAGGAGCCTGAGGCCGCTGAACCCGCCCCCGAGCCCGAGGAGGCGGCTGCCCCGTCGGCCGGGGTGCCGGAGGAGGACCGCTGGCCCCTGCGTCTCGATCACGCGCTCATGACTGCCGTGGAGCTGCTGCGCCTCCTGCACGGCCTCAAGGCCTTCGTGCGGGCGCCCAGCCACGAGCTCACGCTGCCCGGTCCCGCCACCGCCTGGGCGGACGTTCTCCGCGCTGGTGGGCGCAAGCACGACAAGCGCACGCACCTGTACGTGGCGGTGGAGGCGTGGCTCGACGAGAAGATTCGCGACGTGTCGCAGGCGCTCACCTGCGTGCCGCTCAAGCACTTCCCGGGCGGCCTGCGGCGCGAGCTCAAGGAGCTGCGTGTTGCGCGCCACGCTGCCGCGCGCTCCAAGGGCCCCGACCTCAACTTCCGCATCGTCACCGACGAGTCATCCCGCGCTGCGCGCGCGCCGGGAATGGGCGACGACTTTGACGACGACGACGATGACGACGACATGGAAATCCTGGCCACGGGCGTGGCAGGGCGCCGCGACGGCGGCGGGGGCGACGACGACGACGAGTTCGACAGGCTCGAGGGTCCCGACGACCCCGACGGCGACGGACGGCGCCGCGGCGGCCGCGCTGCCGGCGTGGGCGAGGGCGACATCGACGACGTGGGCGCCGACGACGACGCCGAGGACCGTGGCGCGGCCGGCGGCGGAGGGTTCTTCGACCCGTCGCTGCTGTCCGGCGGACTGGGCGGCTTCGCGGGAATGGGCGGCATCGGCGCGTCGTCAGGCCTGCTCGACGCGGCCATCCGCGTGGTCGAGAGCGGCGACGGTGGTGCCAAGCGCGGCGCCAAGAAGCCCGAGGGTGGCCCCGGCGGCGACGGCGGCGACGACGGGCTCGAGGGTCTCGAGGGCTTTGGCGGCCGCGGGCCGGGCCGCATGGCCGGCGGTGGGCTGCTCTCCCGGTTCTTCGCGGGCAAGCGCGAGGGCCTCAGCGACCTCGTGATGGAGCGCCCGGGCGAGAGCAAGGACGACGGCGAGGGCGTGGTCCACGAGGTCAAGGCCGACATCAGCTCCGAGGAACGCCGCGCGATGCGCGACGCCACGGCCAAGACCAAGATGATCGACGACTTCATGCGCAAGCTCAAGAGCTCCGCGGGCGACGCCACCGTGACGATGCGGCCGGACGTGGAGTGGTCGCGCCTCGGCCTCAAGCCGGACGTCAAGCTTACCAAGACCACGTACGCGCTGCTGACGCGCCTGCCCTCCTTCCTGCGGGTGCGGAACCAGCTCCTGGCGGACCTGCGCGCCCGCATGATGACGCTCGCCGCTTCTGGCCGCCGCCGCGTCTTCGAGTTCTGCCTGCTCGTGGACAACTCCGGGTCGATGGACGGCGCCGCCGGCCGCCAGGTGCGCATGACGCTCACCCTGCTCATGGAGGTCTTCCGCCGGCTGGAGATTGACTTCAGCGTGATCCGCTTCGGCAAGAGCCAGCGCCGCCTCAAGCAGCTCGACGACCCGCTCACCCCGCTGCGCGGCGAGTTCATCGTGGAGGCCTTCACCTTTGACGAGGGCACGCACCTGCGCTCCGGCGTGCAGGCCGCGGTGCAGCACGGCTTCCACCGCTCCCGGCCGCTCCCCGCGGGCGTGGTCGTCTCCCGCTCCATCGTCATCCTGTCCGACGGCTTCGTGGAGACCGGCGGCGACGAGCGCACCAAGTACGAGGCGCTGCTGCGCGAGGCGCGCGAGAGCCTGCGCGGCACCGTGCGCATGTGCTTCCTCGCCCTGCTCGAGCGCTTCGCGGAGAAGAACCGGGACGAGATCATGGAGGGCATGAACTTCCTCACCGGCGGCACCACGGGCAAGGCGCGCGAGAACAAGAGCATCACCACCATCGAGCCCGGAAAGGAGCGCGACATTGTGCCCCGCGTGTGCAAGCTCGTCGGCCGCCAGTTCGAGCTCATGGTCAAGGACGCCGCCAGCTCGGAGCGCAAGGCCACTGCCGGCGCCATCGCGGCGGCAGCAGGCACCGCGGCTTCGGAGGCCGCCTCGGAGGCCGAGGCCCTCCGCGTGTCCGCGCACGGCGACTTCGTCGCCCGGCTTCAGCCCGCCCGCCGCGAAGTTCCCGACGACGACGTCGTGGGCGGCGCCGGCGCCGCTGCTGCGTCGGGCGCTGGGGGAGACTCCAGCGCGCGCCGCAGCGCCCGCCGTCGCGTGGGCGGTCGCTCCGCCCGGTCGGCGGCCTCTGGCGCGGGCGCAGCCGCTGCCGCTTCGGCCGCCTCGGCCGGCGGCGGGTCGCTCGACTTTGACGACATGGCCGGGCCGGAGGAGGACCGCGACGACGGCCCCGAGGGCGACGAGGCGGAGGGCGAGGGCGCAGCTCGCGCTCCGCGCAGCATGCGCGCCCCCGCCCCGGTCATCATCCGCGACGACCCCGCCTCGGGCGTGTCCGCCCCGCGCGCCTTTGACTTTGCGCGCGCCGACGCGTCCATTCCCAAGCTGGAGGAGCTCACCAAGGCCGGCGTGTCTCTACCGCCCGTGGAGTACGCCTCCGACGCCCTGCTGCGCTGGAAGCAGGAGGCCGTCTCGGAGTTCGACCGCCTGGGCCGCCTGGGCGGCGCCGGCACGCCCGACGAGGCGCGCGAGGAGCGGCTGGTGCACGCCGCCGCCGCCGAGTGGGCTCGGTTCGAGTCCCGCGACATTGGCAGCGGCGGCCTCCGCCTCGTGCCTCTGCTGACCGACGCGCTGTCCGAAGGCATGTTCTCCGTGAACCGCTTTACGCGGCGCAAGCCCGACGTGCGCGGCTCGAGCCTCTCCATGCGCGGCCTCATCCGCTTCCTGCTCACCAACGGCTCCTACAAGAAGATCTACCAGCGGCCCCTCGCCGGCCCGCGCCGCGAGTACAAGCTCTGCGTGGCCTTCGACCGCTCCGCCTCCATGATGGGCGGCGCCGCGCGCATGTCCGCCTACGCCGTGTTTGCGTTCCTGGCGGCCATCAAGAACGTCGGCCTGGACACCAACACCACCATCCTGGCCTTTGGCGACAGCGTGGAGCTGGTCAAGCCCGACGGGCTGCCGCTCGACGCGCGCGCCGTCTACCGCCTGCTGCTTGCCTGCCAGCCGAAGAAGGGCTTCTCCGAGTCCGCGTCGCTCGACGCGGACGCCATCGCCGTCGGCATGGGCTTGCTCCAGGCCTCCTCCGCGCGCGGCCCCTCCAAGATGTTCGTCTTCACCGACGGCTACACCGCCCGCCCCTCGCGCCTGCCCTTCACGCTGCAGGCGGCCGCCGACTCCGGCGTCGACGTGATCGCCATGGGTGTGGGCACCGGCACGGCCGGCTCCGGCCTGCCCACGGCCTTCCAGAACTGGCTCGCCGTGGACCAGCCCAACCTCATGCCACAGGCCCTCCTCGCCTGGGCCAGCGGCCGCTCCGGTGGCGCCTCCGGCGCCGGGGAGGGCTCTGGCGTCGCCGAGGACCGCCGAGGCGCCAGCATGGAGGCCGCCCTGATGGTGGAGGCCGCCGCCGCCGTCAAGGCTGGCGAGGCGTCCACTACCATGGACGACGTCTTCGACCGTCGCAGCGACCTGTTCACCAACCTCGCCGAGCAGCTCGACGGCGACACGTCCATGTTCGTCAAGACCGGCGACGGCGCCTCCGAGAGCGGCGGCGGGTCCATGGCCGTGGACCTCCTCTTTGTGATGGACACGACCGGCTCCATGGGCAGCTGGATCCGCGCTGGCCAGGAGCACATCACGCGAATCACCGCGGCCGTGAAGGAGTTCCTCTCCAAAAAGTCCAAGTCCACCAAGCTCCGCACGGCGTTCATCTCGTACAAGGTGAGGTGGCCGCGTGGCCCGCGCTTCATAGGCACGCGCCGTGCCGAGCACAGCGGCCTCTCGCTGCCTGCGCGGCGCTGCTTGCTGGTCCCGCTGTTGCCCGCCGTGGCGCCTGTGCTGCGCCAACCCCAGCTCCCGCCGCCGCGCCGATGCCCTGCCGCTCGTTGTGCTCCCGCTGCCCTTATCCCTTTGTTGCAAGGCCCGCCGCTCCCGCATCCACCTATCTTTGCCCCCCCTGCTCCTCCTCCCGTTCTTCCTCCTCTGTTCCCCCCCCCCGGCGCCATCGTGGTGCTCGCAGGATTACGACTCGTCTGGCGGCACCACGCCGGACCAGATCGACTTCATCGACTTCACGGAGAACACCGAGGCGGTGTGCTCCAAGGTGAACGCCCAGCACGCCTCTGGTGGTGGCGACGGGCCCGAGGACATCTGCGGCGCCTTCCGCCAGTCCTTCCGCCTCAACTGGCAGGCCAAGGCGAAGTTCCTCATCCTCATTCTCGATGCGCCTTGCCACGGCCGCGACTTCCACAGCTGGAGCGACAGGTGAGTTTGCGCTGCCCGCGCCGCTTGCACGTGTCCCCGCGCGGTGCTTGCGGTGACGCTTGCCCCACGCGACTTTTCCGCGAGCATCGACTTTTCCGCGAGCATCGTCGCCAGGCGCGAGCATCGCGCCGATCGCCAGCCCTCCCGAACTGCGCCGTGCCCCCCTCCCTCCCTCCGTGCGTGTCCCGCAGCCACCCCGACGGCGACCCCGGAGGCGACGACCCTCGCGAGCAGCTGAGGCAGTTCAAGAAGGACAACGTGCGCGTGATGATCACCGACCTCAGCTCCGACCTGTCAAAGATGATGACGGAGTTCGAGGGCGCGTACAACGACAAGGACACGTCCGCTCCCGGGGCCTTCAAGCTGACTCGCCTCAAGCTGCACTCTGACCCCACTGCCGACGTGGACGAGTTCGTGAAGGCCGTGTCCGAGGACATCAAGAGCACTCTCATGGTGAGCGCCGCGAGCCTCTTGGCCGCGCCATGCCGGCAAGCCGCGGAGGAGAGTGCGCTGTGCTTGCGCCGAATCCCATCGCATGGTCGCCCGCGCCCCACTGCCTCTGCTGGTCTCCTCGTCCCTTGTTTCGCGCGCAGGCTGACTTCTTCTGAGGCTCTCTCGTGTGCGCACGGCCGCTGCGCACTCGGCTGTTTCCGGGCGGCGCCCGCTATGCCCGCAGCGTGGTGCCCCGCCTGGGCTGCCTTTGGGCAGCCCAGTGCCGGGGGGGGAACGCGACGCTGCGGCTTGGCGAGTCAGCCGCTCGCAGCCACGGTTGCCGAGCTTGCCTTCACCCATCCGCGTGATTGCCCAAGCCAGCAACTGGGAGCCTGGCCCACACGGCGGTATGACACACACCTGAAGCGCAGCACGCAGCAAGCGAGGCCCGCTCCAGAGCAATCGCTGGATGCCGCGCGGTCGCCAGAAACGCCTTGGCCAGTAACGGCAGAGCTTGGAGGCAGCACGCCTCGGCACGCATCCACGCACGCAAAGGCCGCTCACACACACAGGACTGACGGGCAGCGCCGGGAGGAGGGAAGCGCGGCTGGGCGCCGAGGTTGGCTCCGCGCAGCGGACTCGAAGCCTGCTGGAGTCTGGGCCCGACGGCAATGTCCGGCTTGCGCTCGCGCGCCGCGGCGCTCGACGCCGCGGCCGCTGCAACAGGCAAGGGCGAAGAGACGAAAGAGGACAGCGCTGAGTCGCTGGCGGCGCTGATTGCTCGGGCTCGCGCCGAGGGCCCTGCGTCGCTGGTTGCGGCCGTCCTACTTGAAGCTGGGAGCGCAGTGAGCATGTCGCGCCCAGACAAGGCCTCGTGGGATGCCTCCCGCAGGGAAGAGGACGCCGTCTTGGCGATGCGCGACGGGGCCCACCTCCGAGGGCGCGGGGTGCTCGGGCGCCTGACCGAGGCTTCGCTCAGAGCAACCGCCCTCGACACGTCAGTGCGAGACGCGGCCAAGGCCGAAAGCATGGCTCTGGACGCGCTGGAGGCCCGGCCATCCTACGCGCCTGCGCAATGGGTCCTTGCCAGCTGCACGGCCCAGCTAGCTGCCGAGGGCCGCGCCACCGCGTCGGAGGGCCGCGACGCGTTCGCCAAGGCTGTCGACGCCTTTGGCGGGGAGGCCGAGGCCCCAGCGTCCCTCCTCCTGGAGGCGGGCACGTTCCTGAGGGTCCGATGCGGGGAGCGGGGCGATGCTGAGCGCGTGCTGGAGGCCGCTGTGGCTGCCTGCGCGGGAACCGGCTGGCGCGGCTGGGCCCCCCACGGCTGCCCAAGCGACCGCGACCATCCGCTGGCCGTGGTGCTTGGGGAGGCCCTCGCGCAGCTGGCGCTTGTAGCCCATACTGGCAGCAGCGGCAGCGGCAGCGGCGGCAGCGGCAGCAGCTCGGGTCCTTCCGGCGGCGTCCTCTGCCAGGCCGATGCAGAGCGACTGTACAAGCATAGCCTGTCGTGAGTTGGAGGGCTGCGTGGCGCGCATGGCGTGTGGTTGGCAGTGGAGGAAGAAGATCGTGCTTTGCTTGTCCGGGCCGCGCTGTGTTGGTGGGCGCCGCGTTCTGCCATTTGGGGGAGGGGGGACGGGGGGCTGCCAGATTGCCTCGTTCGGTACGCCTCCTTGTAGTCGCGCCCAACGAGATGTGTGCCCGACAGGCTGTCTTCTCGCGCTCCCGCGACGCTGACGCCAACCCCTCGCCTCGCAGAGTGCATCCGTTCAACGCGGTGGCGCTGACCAACCTGGGACTGTTCACGGCGGATGTGCTTCGCCGACCGAGGGACGCGGAAAAGCTCCACAGGCGCGCAGTGGCCGTCGACCCCGCAAACGCGCCCGCGCTGTACAACCTGGGCGCGCTGCTCGGCGAGCACGGCGAAGACGGTCACCAAGAGGCAATGGAGCTGTACCGGCGAGCGGTAGAGGCGCAGCCCGACCACGCCTTCGCGCTGTTTAACCTGGCAGTCGGACTGGAGGAGGAGGGCGACTTGGAGGGCGCGCGCACGGTGAGCCGGACCCGGGTTCAGTGCCGTGGCAGAGGCTTCGCGTGGGGCCCGATGCCGTTCTTGCCCCCGCGCGTGCGCTCGACAGTGTGGCTTGCCTCTGTGCGCTGCTCGAGCCCGCAGAACTACGCGCTGGCGACGGTTTGCAGCCCTACTGACGCGCTTATGCGGGCTGACTATGCCAGCTTCTTGTGGTGGAAGGTCCGCGAAGGCCCCGATGCCGAGGCAGAATTTCGGAGCGCCCTGGAGGCGGGGCCCGACAACGTTGCGGTGCTCAGGCAGTGGCTGCGGTTTGCCGACGACGACGAAGCCGTGGCCGAGGTGACGAGGTGCTGCGGCACCAAAGCGCGCGATGCCATGGCAATGGCTGCAGCGGACGCGCGCGCGAAACTTGCCGCGCTGGGAGAGCAAGCAGCTTGAAACGGTTTCGACTTGCGTGCCCCGCGCGACGAGCGCGACTCGGGGCCGTTCGGCAAGGCCGATGGCCCCGGGCTGCCTGGTCTGCTCGTGGTGCCCATCAGTGCACGTGCCCGCCTTCGCGACCAGCCGCGGGCTGGAATTACTTGGCGGATTGAAGATCGGAGCCCTCTCGGCGCGCAACGCGCGGCACAGCCCCGCACGTCTCGCGGCAGCGACGTGCGTGCCGAATGGACGGCGCGGACAATGCGCTTGCGCCCCTGTTCAGGCAAGCGCAAGAAGAGTACGACCGAGTCGTGAGGCCGGCCGGGCAAAGTCGCGCGAGGCGCACGCACCCACAAACAGCTGTGCCCTCGCTGCGCAAGGGCCGCGGGCCGCGCCAACGCCGCGGCCCGCTTGGCGGAACTATGGGGGAAAGACACGCGCTTGGTGCGTGCACTCTGTTTGGCTCGGCGCTTCGTCGCTGGCCTTGCGCCCCAGCCAGCAACGCGCGGCGCGGTGTGTGCCCCTTGCGACGCCGTTTGCAGGTGGGCGAAAACCGCGAGCTGCGCGAGGCCAACCACAGGCTGCAGCAGAGCGTCCGCTCCCTGTCGGATGAGCTTCGAATGAGCAAGGCTCGATTCGAGTCGGACAGCCAGGCTGCCGCAGAGGCAAGGGAGGCGCTGCGGGCGCAGAACGCGTCGCTTTTGAAGAAGCACCAGGCAGTGGCCGAGCAAGCCGCCCGCCTGCAGCTGCAGCTCGCCCAGCTCACCCGCCTGGACAACGAGCGCATTCTCAGGGGCTCCGGCAACGACGGGGCCGAGAGTCGCACGGTGCTCGACGGGCGCGCGACCGCGGGGGGCGGGTCGGCCTTTGGGGGGGAGTCCGGGATGGGCGCGAGCGGCGCCTGGGGCAGCGGCGTCAGGCCCGCTGGGGGCCACGGCCTCCCTGGAAGCCCGTCCGCGCCCGCGCTCGGGCAGCACGCCGCGCCTCCTGCAGCCAAGCCGACTCCGCAATGGCGGGGCGATGGCAACCCCGCAGCAGATTCACCGGCAGCAGCTGCCCGATCTGGCGCCGGCGCGCGCGGCGCCGTCATGTCTCCGCACTCCCGTCTGCTGGGCGAGATTGACCGCTCCATCGCAAGCGTCGCGGAGCAGGGCCGGGCGACCGCCCACTCGCTCCAGGCCGAGGCTGGGGCACGGGGGCCGCGCTGGGGGGGGCCGGGCTCAGCCGGCCGCCCGGACGACGGAGCCGGCGGCCCAGCCTACAGGCAGCCTGTCCGCCGCCCGGAGGAAGACCGCCGTCGGTTCGAGGAGCACCCTCCGCTTGGCAGCGAGCGTGGCCGGGACGGCGACGGAGCGGAGGCGGACGAGGAGAGCGACGGCGCTGGCGGCCGGGGGGAGAGCGCCAGAGGGGGCGGCGAGTGGCGCAGCGTGGTGGGGCGGGCCGGCGGGGCGCCGCTGTTCTCGTCGCTTGCGGCACTGGATCGGCCCGCGGGCCGCCGGGCTGGCCATGCCCCGGGCGGAGGCGGGCACCGCGCTGCGGGCGCTGGCGCTGGCGCTGGCGCTGGCGCTGGCGCTGGGAGCGAGCCGGCGGGGGAGCTGAGGCGATCGCAGCTCGGCAAGAGCGGAGAGCGTGCCGAGGGGGCGGGGCCTCTCCGGAGTACCGCGGGCCGAGGTCAGGGCGGCGACGGGTGGCTCTCAGCCCTCTCGCCGCCGGGCAACCCGAGGTCGTCCTCCTCACGGCAGAGGCGGGGGTCGGCGGCGGGGCGGAGCCAGGACTCGGACGACGACGCGAGCGATGTGCTCGGCCCGAGCCAGTCGGCTGGCGGGCGCGGGCAGGACCCAGCCGGGGCTCGGGCCCGCCACCCCGCCGCCGCGTCTGCCGTGGCCGGCGAGGAGGAGGCCGCTCCGTCCGAGGACGCTGCGTCGTTCTTCGCAAAGCTGCAGCTGCTCCTGAGCAGGACGGACCTGGAGCAGCTCATGGCCGTCCTTTCGGACTTTAACGACGGAGTCATTGCGCAAGAGGAGGCTGTGCGGCGCGCGGGAATCACGCTCGAGGCGTACGGACCCATTCGCGAGGAATTTGCCAGCTTCCTGCGCCTCGCTGGCGCGCCATGATCGCGCGGTTCCGGTCGGGTTGTTTGTTGATGGCGTGTCTGTTTCCGCGAGCGGGGCGCGTCAGTCCGCGCGTGTCCTGCTTGAATCGCGACCGCTCTGCTTGTTCGTCTCCAGTCGACGCGTCAGCCGCTGTCCTCGCGCCCACAGCGCCAGCTCACGCTCGGCACGGCACA
The DNA here is from genome assembly GCA_008330645.1 of Cafeteria roenbergensis. NCBI lineage: Eukaryota > Bigyra > Bicosoecida > Cafeteriaceae > Cafeteria > Cafeteria roenbergensis. The sequence goes on along the minus strand of VLTN01000011.1, from coordinate 441,229 downwards.
AAAGCCTGGTGATTTTTGCCGCGCCTGGTCGCTCTCGCGTGAAGGCACTCAGGATGGCGGCAGCAGCAGCCGCAGACGTGGAGGGAATTGATCGCTGGAGCAGCGAGGCAGCGGAGCGCCGATGGCGCCCGGTCGAGGGCCTGTGGCCGGCCATGCACGCCGAGGACGACGCTGCTGTGGAAGGCGCGCGTCCTTCCAGCGGCAAGGGAGGCGCGACAGCGCGTGAGGCGGAGCTCTGGCGCAAGGCGCTCGTGCTCAGGCGCACCGCGCTGCACGACCATGGCACTGTGAGCTCTCGGGGTGCCAGCGGCGAATGGGACGTGGCCATGGTGTACGGAGAGGCAGACCCTCGCGTGCTGTGGGACCTCCTAGCCCGGGCCGCGGCGCTTTGGCGCGACCGAAAGAGCGCTGACTTGCCAGTCGCGGACAGCGGGATGGCTGCAGCGCGTGCCCGCGCGGCCGCCCGGAGCTCAGGCCCCTCGAACGAGGGGGCAGCGGTCGCTGCTGCTGCTGCTGCTGCTGAGCCGTCTCTGCCTGCAGGCGGTGCCCTGCCGCCCGTGCAAGGCGCGTTCGTGGACATCGGGTCAGGCGCGGGGCGCGCAGTGGCCGCCGCGGCTGCTCTAGGAGCGTTCGACTCGTGCAGAGGCATTGAAGTGGACAAGCTCCTGCACGAAGCAGCGTGTGCGGCGCTGGAGGCTGTTGCCGCTTCGCGTGAGGCCGGCGGTGGTCTGCCTTCAGCTGCCGAGGCCAGCGTCGAGGCGTCTGTTGCGGCCAAGGCCAGCTTCCCCGCCGGCTGCGGGTGGAGCGCGGTGGAGCTGTTGCTCGGCGACTTTCGCCAATCCGCAGCCTTGGGCGACGCCGGGGTCGTCTTCGTCACTGCGACAACGTTCCCGCCCGCGCTCATGGCGGCCCTGGCTCGGGCGTGCGAGCGGCTCAAGCCAGGAGCTGTCGTGGTCTCCACAGGGCAGCGCGTGGTGTCGCCGCTGCTTGAGGACGCTGGCGAGTGCAGGCGCGCCATGCCATGGGGCGCGTCAACCGTCTACTTCTCGAGGCGGGCCCGTGGCGGACGCTGGCTGGCAGGCGTGCTGCGCAGATAGCGCCAGCGCGCTCTCGGACGCAGCAACACTTTTCCCTCCTCCAGCTCGCCCCCAACCGGGGATTCCTGGCCGCTCCGTTCCCGCGTCTAACCCCGCAAGCCCGGCAGTCGCAGCACAGCTAAACAATCCTGCAAGCTGCGGCGCGGCTCTGCCAAACGCGCAAATCCGAGTTGCTCAACCGGCTGCTGCCCTGGCGACTTGCACTCACGCGGCGCATCCCGGGCGCCCTGCTGCATCGACCAGTCCCCGGTGCCACCAAGCCGGCCTTCGGTGCCGCTGAGGCGCGCTTCTAGGATCCATGGCTGCAGCAAGCTCCCGACAGCGGCTGCGCGTGGCTGTGCAAGTGGCAGGCAAGGGGCTAGAGGTTCTTGTTGTCCCGACAGATATGGGCTCCACCGTGCAGGCCTTCGCGGCCGAGGTTGCAAGGTGAGGCCGGCCTCAAAGAGGAGACTGGCCATGGCCCGCCACGGCGGCATGAAGCCTGCGCGGCGCGCGCGCGCAACGCTTTCTTCGCGATGTTCCTCGAGGGAGTGTTGAGCAAGCTGCGCAGCACAAGCCCCACAGCCGCGCGCACACAACGCCCGGTGCCGCCCCAGCCCTGCTCACCCGCCCCCCGCTCCCCGCCCCCTCTCCTGGTCGCGCGCAGGCGTGCGGCTCAGCAGCTGCGGCTGCCAGGCGGGCTCGGCTGCACGTTGCGGATCGACGGCGGGCTGGCCTGTGTGACCGACACTCTCGCGGACCTGGTGGACGTCGGGCTGGCGCAGACCCCGATTGTTGCAGTGATGGGGGCGGCGGCCTCTGCAGATACTTGCCGAGGGGTGGCTCCGTGCTCTGCTGCCCCGCCCCAGCCACCAGGAGGGGAGCCAACCGTCTTGGTGCAGTGCGCGTTTGCGGGCTCGGCGCGAGTTGCACAGGTTCGCGTGCCGCGCTCGGCGACGGTACAGCGACTCAAGCGCGAGCTTGCCAAGGCAATGGGGTTCGCCTATGTGCCTGACTCAGGCAGACCGGGCCCGGTCCTCCCGCCAGCGCCAGGAGGGGATGTTGGAGTCTCGTTGTTTCTGGTCAAGATTGACGGCGCCAAGGTCAAGCTGACTGTGCCGCTGTCTGCCAAGCCAGTCGAGCTGTTTGAGGCGGCGGCCAAGGCCATGGGCGTTGCTCCCACAGCGTTTTCCATCAGGCACAAGGATGCATCGATCGCCCGCGGCGAGTCGCGGACCCTGCGCGCGTTGGGGATCGCGGCCAGCGACACCGTGACGGCCGCCAGGGTGGTTGGCATGAGCGCGCCGCCGGTTCGCAACGCGGACACCGACCCGTCAGGCATGCGCATCAGCATCGACCTCTTCACTGCGACGGCGCCCCTCCACAGCACCGAAGCGCTGGACAAGTCGACCCTCGTGGAATGCGGCCTCGCTGCCCTCGCTCGGGAAGGGCGGCTGGATCTCTTTGCTGTGGCTCGTGCCACCAACAGCCCGGCCTTCGCGGGGGACAGCAGGGCGGACGATGCGGAAAGCGGCGACGTGAACTTCCACACTGGGACGCCCGGCTGGATGCCGTTGGAGATCGACCGCCCCCTCGAGCGTCGCAGGCCTGCCGCTGCCGCCTTGCGAGGAGCCGCAGCCGCTGCTGGCGCTGCCGAGCCCGAGCCCGAACCCGCCCTGGCCAAGGACCTCACTGTGCACCTCAGCACTGGCGCGCGGGCCGACCTGGGGGCGACTCTGCGGACCATCGCCAGCGCCGACGCAGTGCCCGACGCCGCCTTCGCTGGGCTGTTGGCTCGGCTACGGATGACTTCGGGCTTCTCGCCGGCGTGCTTGGCCCTGGCCCGCTTGAGAGAGCAGCTGCCAGTGTCGGAAGCAGAGCGCTGCGCCATCGCCACGGCGCTCTGGACGGCCGGACGGGTTGTGGGGGTGGTGGACCCGCTTGAGCGGCCGCGTGCCGTGCTTTGGCACCTCTTGGGTCGGCCCTCGGTCTGCGTCGTCGGCACAAGCACCGTGGCAGAGGCGGGGCTGGACGACTCCGTTGCTGCTGGCGATCCTGGCCAGCGGCGCGCCAACGACCCCGCGGCGGTGCTTCTGCTTCCCCCGAGTGCCACCGACGGCGGGGACGCCTACCGCCGTGTGCAGCTCACGTGTGCCAGCGGAAACGCGGACGACCACGAGCGGATGGACGACCCTGTGCGCGTGGACCTTGACGCCATGCCCGGCGTGCCTGGGGTCACAGCAGGGGCTCGCGCCTTCTTCAAGTCGCGCGTATTCAGCAGAAAGCACGCCCTCAAGCTCATGCCAGGAGGCGAGAACCACGACGCGGGGTCAGCATGGGGCTGCGCGCGGCCGGGAATGCTGAAGCCAGACCTGACTGTGGCAACGCTCCTTCGCGGGACTCCCGCTGCAGCAGGCAGCACAGTGTTTGCGTGGATGCCTCCCGCGATGTCAGCCGCCCAGCTGGAGTCGCTGCAAGCTGCTCAGACTCGCGCTCGCACAGGGGCAGCGGCGTCGGGTGCAGGGGCCAGGCTGAGCACTTGCACCGGCGAGCCTGTGCTACACAGCAGCGATGACCGGGCCCTGGTGTGCGCCCACCAGCTGTCGGCGGGAGTGCTCACCGCGTGCGGAGACTTCCACCAAGGAGTGGGCCACGCATTCGGTCCCGCCTTCGCTGCAGCTGCGGCCACTTTGCAGAGCCCTCGGCAGGAGGACTCCGAGGTTCTCGAGGCGGCCATGTATGCCAGCAAGGCCGCCTCGAGCATGCGTCTGCATGCCATCGCGCCGCACAGCCTGGCACGAGCTCCCAACCCGTCGCTGACGTTCTGCGCGGCCGGGCACATGGCCGCATTCCTTGGCTTCCAGGAGTGCAGCACCAACGTGCTTATCTATGATGCCGTTGCTGGGAAGACGACGCCAGAGGGCCACGCCGAGCTGGGGGCGCGAGTGAACGCGCTGCCCTTGGTCAAGGCCGAACTTGCCCGCATTGAGGTGAGGTCATCCGTGGCAGACAGAGACATTAAGGAGCTATGTGCGGTGCTTTTGGATCGGTCGCAGTCGATGCGTGACCGAGGCTTTCCAGAGGAGGAAGACCCAGTGGGAGCTGCGGACCGGCGCCGCGCTTCGGAACTCGCTGACGCCCGCATCAAGAGCGCCACTGCGGAGTTGAGAGACTGCATGACTGCCGCTCGGGCCAGCATCGCCTGCGCTGCCTCCGAGGAGCTCTCTGACAACCTCGCCGCGCCGTTGGCTGCTGCCCGCCTGCTCCGTATCTCAGAAACCGGCAGGGCGTGGAGCGGAACCACCATCGCATCCGTTGCCATCCCGGCCGAGCGGGCCGAGTCGCAAGCAGCTAGGGACGCAAACAAGCGCTTCGACGACCAAGCACAAGTGCTGCTGTGCAAGCATGAGGATCTGAACATGCTGCGGCTTGTGTTCCGACAGCTGCTGCTTCAACGCGACACCGCAAGCGGGCGGGCGAACATCCAGGCGTTCCTCGGGGAGGTCTTGCCCTACGCTCTCATGGACGAGCACGAGCGGTTCAATCTCCGTCCGCGGTTCCTGCACTTGTTCAAGTCCAGCATCGGCAGGTGGGTACACTTTGCGGTGGCCGTACTGTGTGCGGACCCCGCCGGCATTTTCACGCTGAGCCGGTCAGCCCAAGGGAGCGGAGGCAGCAGCGCCGCCGCCGCTGCATCGGCTCCCAAGCCGGACATCACGGGGCGGCAAGCAGAGCGAGCCTTCGAGCTTCGTGGGAAGGACTGCGACGCTGTGAGCGCCTTTCTCCAGGCCCGGCCGGCCATTGGCCGCGGTGCTCCAGCCAGTCTCAAGTGCCCCATCTCTGGCGAGTTGATGACGATGCCCGTCAAGTGGGCGGGCGACGGGCGAACCTACCAGCGCCAGGCAATCCACAAGCATGTGCACGGCTCCGCTGCTTCTGCGCTCAGGTCGCCAGCGACACACGCGGCAGTGTCAGCCGACAAGGCGCGATCCTTTACCGTGAACGAGGAGGCGCTCGCGGGGCTGAAGCGATTCCTGGAATCCAACCCGCATGGTTGCAGCCCGCGCATTCCAAGCGCGCCTGGTGGCTTCGCTATGGTGCCGATCCGAGTGTGGCCATCCGGGGGGGACAAGCAACACAACTGCCAGCTTCTGTGGGTGCCCAACTCAACGTCGGTTTTTGCGGCCACACTTCTGCACTGGACTCAAACTGGCTTCGCAGGCGACAAGATGCCGTCACGATCGTCAATGTGGTATGACATGTCTGGCATTGGAGATGGCTGGCTTCGAGGAACTCTCGCGTCGCCCTCCTGGACAGTCCTGAGAGCGATGAGCTCGGTCGCAGCACACCTTCAGCCAGCAGGATCATTTGCAGAGCTTGATGAGCCCGGTTGCAACTGGGGGTCGGAGCACGGGCGCAGCCAGGGTCCCCACGGGGTGCTGGTCCCACGTGAGCACTACACTCCGCATGACGCGCCTGACCGAATTCCTCGCCTCCTCACGGTCAAGGAGCTCTTTCACGCCTTCACGAACCGCCTCGTTGCGTATGATTCACCCATCGAGCTGTCGCTCACGGCCTTTGGGACGAGCGTCGAGGAGACTTGCGCCTTCACGCCGCTCTTCGAGGAGTTTCGGAGCAAGGTCGATGAGGTGGCCTCGGACGGCGACACCGCGCTGTTGGATGGAATCAGCGAGTCCATCACGCGTCTGGTTGCCCGACGCAACGACAAGCACGCTGAGGCCAAGCCCAATTTGCGCATTCTCGTGCTTTCGGACGGCCGTGACACTTGCTCGAAGCGAAGCACAGCTTTGGATGTGGCCAAGGCCTTGCAAAAGGAGAAGGTGACCCTTGACGCGGTAGCCATTGGGACAGAGTCCAACGACGACTTGTTCGCGCTTTGCAAGTGCTCGGGGGGCTTGTTCTTCCACCCCGAGTCGCTGGAGGAGAGCCAGCGACTCGTGGAGCTGGAAGTGTTCCTGACCACAATTCCACGTGAATCGCCGCCCACGCCGCCTCGAGTCACCACCCGGGCATCATTGGAGCAGTTCAAACCCGGGCATGCGTACGAGCGTGACTCCGCACTGGAGGGGCGCCTGCCCGCGATGCGACACCACCCGCTGCTGTCGGAGGCGTCCACTGGCGTCGATGCAGCAGTGGAGCTCACCGCCGCCGCAGAGGCTGCCGCGGAGACCGTCGCAGCCACCATGGACGTCATGCAAGGCAAGGCCAGCCAGCTCGTGCTCGACGCCGCCATGGCCGCTGTAGCCGAAGCCTCGTTCACGGCATTCAAAGACAAGTCCGGCGGAGATCGCCGCAAGGCGGCCATTCGCGCAGTGGCCACGCAGGCATGCGCAGGAGCTCGGGCAATGCAGCGACTTCGCCGCCTGCAAGCGGACCTCAAGAAGATCAAGCAGCGCCCGCACCCCTTTGTCGAGGTGTTCCCGAGTGCCACCGACCCGGGGTTTTGGAAGCTCCTTGTTCGCGGGCCCGAGGGCAGCCCGTACGCCTCGGGAACCTGGCTCGCGTACTTCGTCATGCCTGACGATTTCCCGCGCAGACCACCTGCCGTGACGTTTAAGACCCCGATCAAGCACATGAACGTCTCGCCTGCGGGCAGAGTGTGTCACTCGGTCCTTGCGTCAGGGTGGTCGGCCGACATCCCGCTGCGCACTCTCCTGGACGCGGTGTACGGGATGCTGCTCACGCCGGAGATGGACACTCCGGTGGACACGGTGCTCGCGACCCAGTACAATCGCGATCGCGTTGGCTTCACTGCCCTCGTGTACGACCACACTGTGAAGTTTGCTCAGGAACGCAGCCTTGGGGACTGGCGCAAACACCTGCAGGGGGACGGCTGACCGAGCAGGCTTTGACGATCATCTGGTGAACGCCCGGTCGTGTGAGCTTGCAGCGCACGCCTTCGACGAGCACGGGGCACCAGTCCAGCCTGTAGCAGCAGTTGGCGTGGTTGGCTGTGCAGGGGTGGCTTCGTGTCGGCTTCTCCTCGACTCGTGGTGCTAGTCCGGCATTGGGACGGCGGAACGGAACTGGCAGGACTGGATCACGCATTCTGAGTCGCTGCGGAGAAGGAGCTGCTGGCATTCTGTGTGTCTCTGGGTGGTGGAGGTGATGAGGCTTTGGTTCGACTGCTTGGTGTGATGGAATGCGCTCTGGCTGCTTGAATGGGCTCTGGGTGCTGGAATGCGCTCTGGCCGCTCCCCGCCGATTTTGCTGCCGGTCTGCTGACTTGCCTCCCGTCGGCGAATCCAAAGCCCCGCAAGCCCGGCAGTCGCAGCACAAACAACCAATCCTGCAAGCTGCGGCGCGGCTCTGTCAAACGCGCGAAGCCGAGTTTCTCAACCGGCTGCTGCCTCTTGCAGCACGCGCTCACACGCAGTTTTCGCTTGGTTCCAGAAGCTTGCGCAGGAGCGCAGCCATTTAGTGGCTGGCGAAGGCTCCTGCAGGGGCACGGCTGACCGAGCAAGTCTTTTCAGACGCTAGGTGAGCGCCTGTTGTCCCGTTCGTGTGCGCTCGCAGCACCGGTTCCACGAGCACGGTCGTTTCAGGCGAGGGCTGCGGTCTCGGCGAGGAGTCGTCCGGTCCGAACTTTGGAGCGGTGCTGCAGCCTCTCGTGCTGGACTGGTGCCCCCGGGCGCAGCGTCGCGGACAGCCAAGTGCGCTGAGAATCGCCTGCACGAGAGTGCGCCCAAATCTGCTTGCGGGGCGAAACGGACGAATTGCCTTGGGAATGGCGCAAGGGTCCAGCAATGATGCAAAAGGGCCTCAACGTCTCGTCGCGCCCGAAAGGCACTGCCCCCCGATCACCCAGGACACCACAGTCAGCGGCCGGGGCGTTGCCTTTCTCTCTCGCGACGCACTAGGGGTGCGGTGCTCCTGTCCTTCGCGGGCCCGCGCTTGCTCTGCCTTGCTGCGGTCGGTCAGGCGGGCACCGCAGCCCCCGACGCTCCAAACGTGCACCCCTGTCTTTGGCGAGCCGCCGCGTCGTCTTTTCTCGCTGTGAACGCAACAGCCGAGCTAGACGGGCTCGCGGCGGACCATGGCTGCAGCGTCCTTGTCGCCGCTGCAGCCAAGTCTCAGCCTCACGTTGGGGCTCGAGCTTGGCCTCCAGAGCGCAGTGGTGCGCTGTGACAACGATGGTGGCATCATCTTTGCGTCGGGGTCGAGAGTCGTGCTGGTTCCGCCTGATGCGGCCGCTGTGGACGCGGCCGCGAGCGTCGCAGCGCCGCTCCCGTCCCAGCGACTCTTGCCGCAGCACCCTCAGGCGGTGGCGCTAGCCGGCTTCGACGCGTGCTTCCACTGCCGAACAGTGACTGCTGTGGAGGTGCTTGGCCGCGCGGGAGCTGGCGCTGCAGGCCCGGAGCCGACCGTTGCGTCTGATGCTGCCGTTGCGGCGGTTCCCGACGCGGACGCGCCTTGCGCAATCGGGAGCTTGCTGCCACGAGGACGGGCCGTTGCGTCCACCTACCTCATCCCCGAGGCCGGGGGCCAGTGGCAGTTTCCCCTCGTGGCCCGATTCGTGAGCCCGCGGCATGCTGTTGCTGAATTGCACTGCGCGCGTGACGCGAACGTCCCGCGCTTGGCCTCCGCCGCGTCTCCGCGTCCAGCCGCCCAGTGAGTGGTTCGTCTTGTTCTGCGCTCACGTTCTTATCCTCGCAGCCTGTTTCGTCGCACGCGCCCGTGCACTGCGTGGCAGTCAGCGCCAAGGCGCTTCAGGCGGGCGGTACCGGGCCGGGCCGAGGCGGCAGAAGGGCGGGGTCGCCGCTCTTGGCCGTGATGACAGGGCACCCGGACGCGCGCATTACGATTTGGGAGTGCGCCACCGGCCGCCCGCTCTCCACCTGCGGCCTGCAGCCCGCCAGCATCGGCCGCAAGCTCCTGTTCAACCCCAACGACGTCACGCAGCTCGCAGCGCTCATCGTCAAGCCTCCCCCGCCATCTGAACGCGAAGATTCCCCATCCAAGCCGGCTGCCGAGTCGCCTGCCGCTTCTGCTCGCCCGCGCCTGCAGCGCCAAGCGAGCTTCGGGGCCGGAGCCAGGATCGCTAGCCCACCTCGCCGAGCAGCGCAGGCGGAAGGGGCCATCGGCGGCGACGACGACTCCCCCGCCGAGCTCCGGCAGAGCCTGCGGGAGGAGGTGCCGCTGGGCAGCGTGCGGCTCTTCCGGCTGCCCAAGCCTCTGCCAGGCGCCTCCACGGCGGCGCGGCGCACCGTTCAGGCCGCCTTCGACGCAGCGGAGGCGGCTGGCGAGGCGGCGGGGCTGCCCGACCTGGACGCCAAGGCGCCCACCCTGTCAGAGTCAGCGGCTGCCGCTGGCCTCCCGGCTTCGGAGGCCAGCAAGGCAGCGCTGGAGAGCTACCCGGCTCTGCAGGGCATGCCCCCGGCTCTGCCGCTGACCGACTTTTGCTGGGACGGTGAGGGCTCCCGCCTGGTGCTGCTGAGCGCGTTCGCTCGAGTGCTGGTCGTGGCCGACGGCGCGCTGGCGCAGGAGGTGTGCCCGCTGGGGCCTGCTGCGGCGGCTGCGGTGGAGGACTCGGTTCTGGGACCCGTGGGGCACCCGCTGGCGTGCGAGGTGGCGCCAGGGTATCGGCTGCCGCACTGGTCGACGCTGCCTGGGGCGCCTGAAGGCGCCGGTGAGCGCCCGGCCGTGCCGCCCCCTCGGCTGCTGTGCGTGGGGTCCTGGCCGCGCGGTTTCGCGGTGGGAGGCGAGGACGGCATCCTCTGCGTGTATGTTGCAGACGACGTTGCAGAGCGGGAGAGCAGGGGCCACGGCGCCGCGGCGAAGCGGCAGCGGCGCTCGGGGGGCACGCTGGAGGCGCCGGGAGCCAACGCCGCCGCACTGGCTGACGCGGAGGCGGAGGCCGCGATGGAGGCCATGCGGCGGCCCGGCAAGGCCGGCGCGTTGGCCGGGAGGGGAGCCCTCGCTGCAGTGGGGGTGCGGTTCGCGCCCTCGAGGCGGATGCGGCTGACGGCCCCTCTGTCGCGAACGCCGGCCACAGTGGCTTGCGTGAGCGCGGCGCCTGCCGGGGCGGACGCGGCAGTGGCGCTGGGGCCCGGGCTGTGGTCCTCGTTCGACGGCGGGGCTGCCACTCGCGACCGCCGTCGCCTTGCGCGCCTGGTGGCGGCTGCCGCGGTGGCGATGCGGCAGCAGGGGCCCAACAGGCGGTCGTTGCTGGGCCTGGGGCCTTCTCAGGGCGGGAGGACGGGGGCGGCGGGGCCCGGGAGCAGAGACCCCCTCGCCATCGCCCGAGGGCTTGTGCTGGGCGGGGCGGGGGGCGTCTCTCGGTCCCAGCCAGGCAGGCGAGTGACTCCTGCCGATGCGCTGGAGGCGGCTGGCGCGTCGGGCTCAGCGGCGGCGGCGGTGCTGCCGTTCGGACCGGCGGCCGATGCGATCGGGGGCTGCGGCTCGAGGCGCGCCATGGTCGTTGACTGGTGGTCAGGCAGCAGCGGCGGCGGCGGCAGCAGCAGTGCTGTCGGCGGCGAGCTGGCGGCCGGTGCCGCGGCGGGCGCGGGTGCGGAGGCGGCAGGGGGCTCCGGCAGACGGGTTCGGAGACGGCAGGGCGGCCGCAGGATGAGCGTGGTGGCCGGGGACTTTGCAAGCGACGCGGGGAGGGCGGAGGCCGACCTCGTGGCGGCCGTGGCCACCGGCAAGCGAGCGGGCGCAAGCGAGGAGCCCGCGGCCGCGAGCGGCCGAGCCGAGGCGCAGAGCACGGCCAAGTGGCGCCGCGGGGCCGAGCACATTCTCAGGGAGGCGGCAGCGGGGCGGAGGAGCAGGGGCCCGGCCTCGCTGGGCGCCGTCGGCCTGCTTTCCACGTCGTCGTCGGCCATGGCGGCGAGCAGCGCGGCGGCGACGGACGGGGGGGCCGGAGGCCCAAGCGGGCCTGCTGGGCTGCCGGCCGGTGCGGCGGGAGGCGGGCGGGGCGGCGACGTGCGCCGCGAGATCGCAGCGCGGGCGGAGGAGGCGGAGCACCGGGAGCGCAAGGCGGCAGGCAAGCCGCTGGGTGGCGCCACCGTGGCGGAGGCCGCCGCGGCGGCGCTGCGGTGGGGGCGCCTGGGCCCGCCCACGCCCGTCACCCCGGAGATCCAGGTTGCCGGGTGCCATGCGCGGGGCGTGGCAGCCGTGGACGTCGCCGCCGCAGGCTCCACAGTCGTCACCGCTGGCAGGCGCGACGGCACCGTCGTGGTTTGGGAGCTTGCGCTGCGGCGCCCGCTGGCGCTACGCTGCTACGGCCCCGGGTCGGACCCGGTGGCGGTAGCCTGCCACCAAACCGGCGGACGGATCATCGTGGTGGTGGCCGGGGCTGCGGCCGGGGCGGAGGAGCTTGTGGTGGCGGCCGGGGCCAGCCTGGTGCCGCAGGGCCCGCTCATCAACGGCGCGCCCGCCTACTGCGCCAAGTACGGAAGCGGAGCGGCCGCAGGCATGTCCGTGGTGGGGTCCACTCGCGCCGCTGTCGTATACTCCGTGGGGGGCGCTCGCGGCGGCGCCAGTGCCGCTCTGGCCGTCCTCATCGGCCACACCGGGCCCGTGGTGGCCGCCGAGTTTGTGCGCGGCGGGGGCGCCATTGCGACGGCGGGGGACGACGGGTCGGTGTTCCTGTTCTCGGCAGCGGACTTTGGGGAGCCGGCGACGTCGGCTGCGCCCATCACCAGACGCCAGCTCGAGGCTGCTGCCAGCTCCACGACGCCGGGCGCCAAGGGGGCAGGCGGCTTCCTGGTCACGAGGCCGCTGGCAGTGGTGCGCACCGCAGAGGCGCCCCTGCTGAGAGGGGCGTCTCACGTCGTGCAGATGGCGTGGGTGCCCAGCGAGGAGACGGTGGCGCAGCGGCGTGAGAGGGAGACGCAACGGCGGACGCAGCTTGGGGCAGCGCGGGCGAGGGGCCGCCGAGGCAGCATCGTGGGGGGCGCGCCGGGGGGCCACGAGCTGGTTTCACGCCGGGCTGCGGCAGAGCAGGGCTGGTGGGACATTGGCGGGTTCTTGCTCGCGATGCGGGCGCTGGACGCGGTGCAGGCACGGAGGCAGGCACGCGGCCGCAGAGACTCCATGGCGTCGCCCCCGCCGCTTCCGTGGGAGGCTGGCGCCGCCGACGGCGAGGCGAGCGGCCCGCTGGACCAGGGGGCATCGGAGGGCGGCCGGACGCCGTTCCAGACCAAGGAGGCGCTGCCTCGCCCCGCCCAGCGGCGGCGGGCAGAATCGGCGGCGGCGGCGCCGCCGCCCCGGCACGCGCCCCGGGAGCTTGTCTTGTGGCAGTCCGCTGACGTTGGCGCAACGGGCCTGGACCCCGGTCTCAAGTCTGTGGTGCTTGCCACGCCCCTCACGGCCACGCACGTGTGCCGCCTGCCGCCTCTCCGGCGGCCAGACCTCGCTCTGGAGGCGCTGGACCGAGCTGCGGGGGCGTCCGCGGCCGAGTCGGAGCACCTGCTTCGAGGCGGGGTGGTGGTGTGGGGCGCAACGGAGGACGGCGCGGTCGGGCCGCTGGGGGTGTCCCGGGCGGTGCACGCGCCTGGGGGCGACAGCAGCGCCGACGACCTCGCCATGCACGCGCCCGGGGGCCAGGGCAAGGCGGTGGACAAGGTCGAGGCGCCCACGCACTCGCGCGTCCTGCCGCCGGACCGCACTCTGGTGGCCGGGGCGCGCTGGGCGCGGCCGCACGCGGGCCCCGTGCGCGCCGTCAGGGCGGCGGCGGACGGGTGCTGCATCGTGAGCGCGGGGGCGGTGGACGGCGTTGTGGCGGTGCTGCTGGTGGAGGGCGCCACGCTGGCGGCCACTGGCTCCGCGCTCCAGCTGCCCCTCCTGCCCGACACGGCGGTGAGGGCAGGGGCCGCGGTGGCCCTGGGCATGGACGCGCGGCCCCGCCGCGGGGCGGGAGCGCGAGCAGCGCTGACCGCCTCCGTCGCGCGCTCTGGCGCCGCGCACGGGGACGCCGACAGCGGCAGCGACGAGGCCGAGGTGGAGCTGGAGGAGGCCATGTGGCCAGCGCCAGCTCTGACGCTGTGGGAGGCACGGCAGAGCGGTCTCTCCGCGCTGCTTGCCGGGGGCGTGGCGAGCCTAGGCTCCGGCGGAGCCGCGGCAGTCATCGCCTCCGCCATGGGCGAGGGAGGCGGGGGAGGCGGCGGCGACGGCGACGACGGCGACGACGACAGCGGCGCGGGTGCCGGCGACGACGCGTTCGCTGGCGCCGGCGGCGGTGGCGACGGGCTTCGCGGGTCGGGGGCGAGCGGGGGCCTGGCTGGGGCGGCCGCGGAGGCGGCCGTGCACTTTGGCACTCCCGGCGCTGCCGTGGTGGCCGTAGCGGCGGCCAGGTGGGAGCGGGAGCGATCGCGGCGGCAGCAGCTGGAGGGCGAGATTCAGGACCAGGTGCGGGCGCATCACTACGAGCTGCAGGACGCCGTAGCGGCGGAGCGCGCCCGGCTGCAGGCGGAGGCCAAGAGTCTCAAGGCAGCGCTGGAGCTGGAGACGCGCGGCAGGGCGGCCGACAGGGAGGACTTTGAGTCCAGGGACAACCGGTTGCGGGCCGAGGCGAAGGCTGCAGAGACGCGGCGGCTGCGCAGTCTGATGGACCTCGAGCGGCGGCGCGCCGAGGCCGAAGAGCAGGCTCGCAACGCCGTGACCGAGGCGCAGACAGAGGCGGAGGAGGAGCGCCTGCGCTCGTTGCGAGAGGTGAGCGCGCAGATGGCGGCGCGGCAGGCGTCGGAGACGCACATTGCGTCGAGGTTCGAGGACGCTGTGGTGGCGGCTCGGAAGGAGCGGGAGGAGGCGCTGACGAGGGTGGACGACGTCAGGGTGCTGCTTGAGCAGGAGCTGAGCCAGCAGGCAGACGCCGCGGACCAGGCAGTCACGCAGTCGCGGGAGGAGGCCAAGCGGGCGCAGGCGGAGGCGCGCAAGTCGGCGGTGGAGGGGCGGGTCGCCCTCAAGGCCAAGGACGCCGCGCTCGCAGCCATGGAGGCAGCGCTGGCCCGGGCCGAGGAGGCCGTGGAGGCGCAGCGCCGGCGCGCGGACGCCGCCGAGCTCAAGGCGTCGGAGCACGCTGCCAAGATGGCGGCGTCCAAGGAGGCCGAGCGACGCGCCAAGGCGTCGGCGAGCGACCTGATGCAGATGCTTGCCGACTCGCGGGAGCGCACGCAGGCCGTGGACGCGACGCGGAAGATGGCGCTCGGCGAGCTTGAGGCCCACAAGGGCAGCGTGCAGCCCCGCGAGGCCCTCATAGTGCGGCTGCGAAAGGAGGCCGACGGAATGGCCGAGGAGGTGACCAAGGCGCAGGCCGCGGCCAAGCGCACCCGCACGGCGCTCTCGCAAGCCTCGGCCGCGTACAAGGCCCAGCTGGCCGAGGCCAAGCGCGCGCGGCGCGACGCCACGGCCGCCGAGTCCACGCTCAGGCGAGCGGCCGCGCTGGTGGAGGGGCTGGCCAAGGAGGCGCTGGGCGCGTCGGGGGCGGACGACGGGTCGAGGGCGTGGCGCTCGCTTGGCACGCGCCTGTACCGCATGCTGGTGCTGGGCGACGAGTCCGGGGCGAAGGAGCAGAACCCCGAGGACGTGGACAGCGACGAGGACGAGACGGCCCGCGCCAGGGCCGCGCTTGCGACGGCTTCGCTTCTCGCTGACCCGCCCAAGGCGCGGCGCTCTGGCCAGCGCGGGCAGCGGCGCGCGTCCCGGCCGCCGGTCGCGCTGCCGGCAGTGGGGCGGGGGGGTGCGCTGAGCGACCGCGGCAGCACGCCGGCTGACGGCACGGCTCGGACGAGGACCCCGGTGGGCAGCGAGCGGAGGGGCCCCGCGCTGCGGTCGACGCAGGAGAGCATGGCGGCCACGGCGCACGGCTCGGCATCGCTCGCGGCGCCGCACGCCCAGCGGCGCGCGGTGGGCGACGGGCGCAAGTGGGCGAGTGCGACGCTGTCCGCCGCCGTGCCCATCACGGGCTCGGCGCCGAGCCTCCGCACGCAAGACTTCGAGCGGCAGCGGCGGGCGCTGGTGGGTCACGGCGAGTCCATGCGGCGAGCCCGGGAGCGCGCAGAGGCCGAGCTCAAGCGCGTGGAGAGGCGCCTTCGCGAAGAGAACACGGCTGTGATCGAGGCGCTCAACCGCGAGAGGAGGGAGGCCGACGCCGCGCGCAGGGCCGCCGAGCGGGCGACGGCCAAGCTTCCGGTGGCCGAGCCGAGCGACGCCGGGAGCGCCGTCCCCCGGCCGGCTTCCAGCGACTCCCGCCGGCCAGGCTCCGCCTCGTCGTCCGTATCTCAGCCCAGGGGCCGCCACCGCAACAGGCGGGGCTCGGGCGGCGAGGGCAACGCGATGCGGGAGCTGCGGCGCCTGGCATCGGGAGACCTCGGCTTCCGCACGTTGGACTCTGCGGTGCAAGCCGCTACCCCGAGGAGCCGCTCGGGCAGCCGTTCGCCGAGCCGCGGAGCGGGGCGAGGGAGCCCCACCAACCGCCCTCGCAGTCCGTCGCCTCCCGGGGCAAGTGGCGGCGCGGCCACGGCCAGCGCTGCCGATGCTGCCGCCCTCCAGCTCGTTCCCACGCGGGAGGGCGACGCGTCGTCACGGGCTGTGCAGCGCCTCGCCGCGATGGCGCAAAGCAGCCCGCTGCGCACCCGCACCCTCGGCAAGCGGGGGTGAGGTTCCGCCGAGCGGCGCACCCTCCCCTTCCACTTGAGGCTTGCGCGAACCCGTCGCTCGCTTGCTTCCAGCAGCCGCCCCAGGTTTGCTGCGTCCGCCGCGCGATGAATTCAAGCGAGAGTCCTAGCGCCTCGCCGCGCTTGCCTGCAACAGCGCACACACGTTGGCTTCAACCAGCGCTCGAAGCTGGCTGGGCGTGGCCGCCCAGCCAATCGGCGCAGCCCTGTAGGCAGCCAGCGTCTCCGCGCGCATGCTGGCATCGGTCGTCGACGAGTCCGTTGCAGCAAGGCTTGCGCCCTGGGCTGCCGCAGCGCAAAAGACTCCTGCTGGGCCGGGCGGGCAGCCCTCCGGCAGCAAGTCACGCGGGAACAGAGGCCACGTTTCACCGAATGTTGCGCACGGTCCGTGCGCGCTGGACGCGAAGCGGTGCGAGTCCAGATCCGCGAACGCTTGCCTCACCGCCGAAGACGCGTCTGCGCTGCCGCCGCGGTCCCCGTCGCCGTCGCGCAGGGCGGCCGTTGCCGCTCTCACAGCCCACTCCGGGTCGCGCGGGAGCGGGCGCTCGTCGCAGGCCTCCGCCTCCCTGCCCGCTCCCGCAGCTGGCCCGATCAGGTCCCACGCCTTGATGTCGTAGTCGATGCCCGCGGAAATGAGGGACCAGCCCCCGCTCAGGGCGGCGCAGCTGCCTGGAGCGGACCGCGTCGCAGGCACGGGCTCGGCGACGTTTGCGATGCGGCCATCGGCGCGCCACGCCCGAAGCAGCTGCGGCTGCACCTGGCCGGACCTGCTTCCTCCGATGGACCACGCAAACAAGCTCCCGCAGTCCGATCCCGCCACAACAACGTTGCTCTCCGGCCCGAGGAACACAGCCTCCTTGACCGTTCGGACGTTCCGGGCCCCCTCCAGCTGTTCGCACGACGGCTTCACTGACGGTAGCGAAACCAGGCCGCCCGCCTCGGCCAGGACCGCGCGCCGCCAGTCTGCAGTTGGCGCCGACGAGCGGGCGCTGCCCGCGGCCGAGCCTCCGCGGCTCCACATGTGCAGAGCGCGGACCAGCCGCCGGGAGAGCCCGACGGCATCGGCGGGCGCCGCGCCCCCCGAGTGCAGGGGCACTGCAAGCTCATTCCAGGGCGCCTCTTCGCTGAGCAGCTCCGCCTGCATCGAGGCCCAGGTCATGGTCCAGCTAAGCAGGCCTCGCTTTTCGCGCTCCGCCTCCACGTGCCGAGGAAAGCCGTCCTGGAATCGCTCTTGCTCGGGACGGCGCGGCACGTGCGACGCAGACGCGGGAGCGCCTGCACGTCCGCGAACAAGGGAGGCTTCCGCGGCCCTGCTTCGAGCCCCCCGCCGCGCCTCTGCAGAGGCGGAGGCTGACGGGAGCGTCGCCAGGCGCTCCCACACAGGCCCCGCGCCGAACACGCGGACGCCTCCCCCGATGCAACTGGCCACGATGCGATGCCCGTCGGGGCTCCAGCGCAGGCCGGACACCCTCGGAGAGGGCTGCTCAGGCGAGCAGGCCTGCAGCTCGCAGAAGGCGCCTGCCAGGCTGAACCGGGCAGCAATGGCGGCGATGGCGGCGTGCTTTGATTTGGCAGCAGACGAGCGCAAGTCGAACAGGCGCGCGAGCGCGCCGTCGCCCGCAGCCGCAAACACGTTCGGCTCCAGGGGGTGCGCGTCGAGCGCCCGAAGCCGGCCCTCCGGCCACCTGCACACCACCGCGGCCTGACCGCACAGCTCCGGCGCGCGCACGTCGTGGATGCGAGCACACCCGTCCGTTGCGGCGCTCAGGGCCACGAACGGGCCGATGCAGCACACCCTCTGGGCCATACCCGTGGCGTCTCCGTTCATCCCCGTGAGCGCGGACGCGGAGGTGCTGCTGTTGAGGTCGAAGAACCGCACTTCCCCGTCGGCGGCTGCAGTGGCGAGCGCGTCTTCCCGACCTGGGAAGAAGCCGAGGCTGAAAATGTTGCCAGCGTGACCCGTGCGCAAGCGCGAGGCCAGGCGCAGGGGCGCCAGCCCCTTCGACGTGCTGCCGAGGTGGCCAGCGTCGTCCACCGGTAGTGCGTCTCCGTCGCCGTGCCATTCCCCACAAATGCAGTCGTCGCGGGCCGTGTCGAGGGCCGAAATCCGGGGAGTGGTGGCGCCGGCGCGAACCCAGAGACCGACCGTGCAGTCGTCGGATCCCGTCCCGAGCAGCATGCCAGATGGCGCAAATCGAGCAACGTTGACGCACCCGCGGTGCCCAGGCAGCCTGGCCACACACCGCAGCCTGAGCATTGCCGTCGGGCTCAGAGACTCGGCGAGCCGCACCCTCCCCGCCCTACGCCCGATCTCCCTTGCGCCAAGCGCTCGAACCCCCGGGGCGAATTGCGACGCTGCCGGCACGGCCCATACGGCGGGCCAATCGCCATCCCCAGCTGCCATTCCCGCGGCGTGCAGCGCCGGCAAGCTGGTCGCGACGCAGCGCATCGGGTTCTGCCGTCGGCAAACAGCAAGTGTGTGGCGGCTGCAGCCCGGCGCGCATCGCAACGGAGGCGCGCAGTATCCCATCCCGCCCCCCCTCCCCCACGCCTGCTTTCTTTCCTCTCCTTTGGGGTGTGTGCTGCCGACGCAGCCACACGCAAAGCGTCGGCCCGTGTGGGGCGGCAGGTTCTGCTTTCGGTCGGGCCTGGCGTTTCCGCACTGGGAATGCTTGCGAGCTGTCGTTGCCATCGCGGCTGCACGTGTTGGGGCGCCGCGCGCCGTGTTTCAATCGCGCGACGAGGGCAGTATGCGCGGGCCTCTTCCCGGAGCGGGACGAGCGAGCACCGCGCTTGCGCGCAGGTGCAGTGCGTCTCGCCTGCGCCTCTCCGCAAGCCGGCCAGGACTCGGAGTCGCTCTGCCGGCTTGGCGCGGGCCGGCCTGCACACTCGGCGCCGCGCGAGCAGCACCGAGGCGGGACGATGAACCGCGGCAAGCCCTTCGTCAGCCGGCTTCTGGAGGAGCGCGAGATCGAGCGGCGCCGGGACATCCACAGAGCGAAGCGAGACGTGAGGTTGCAGCGTGGGGAGGGCGCGCAGCGAGGCGAAAGCGGTTGGGTGCGAGCCAGCGGCCGGCCCGCGAGGGCCAGGCAGCGGCCGCGGCGCGGGCCAAGGGGCGCGGCCGAGCCGCGCAAGGCAACCGCATCGCAACTGCGGAAGGCGGCGAGGCCGCACCCGCGCGCCGCGGTTGTTGAGGCTGCCGGAGCCGCCAGCAGATCGTCGCCCGGCATGGTCAGACGCCAATGGTGGTGGAGGGGAACCGTGCCTTCGCTGACCGCCCAGAGAGCTCGCCCCCCCCCCCTCCCCCGCCTCGAGGCCCCGCCTCGGCCCGGCCGCCGCAGCATGTGCGCAACCTCGGGATCGACAACGAGACGCCCGCGATGTACCCGCACGTGGTCACGAATGCCAAGCGCCGCATGGCGCAGCGCGGTGAGCAATTGTCCGCGAGAGCCTGCAGGCCTTCCCCGCGACCCGGCGGGCCTCTACCTCGCGCAGCCTCCGGGATGTGCGAGACAACGACCTTGCGGGAGCCGCCGAAACTGCGCGCGCGAGGCGATGGGCAGCCCAAGGGGTCGGGGGTGGGGGAGAGCGTTTTCGCGTCGGCTCCGCACCCGGCCGCCTCCTGACCGCTGCAGACCGCGACGCGCGCCAGGGGCGCGCGCGCCCACAGGCTTCCCCTGCACCTTTGAACCGTGTGCATACGCCCGCAGAGCGGATGATGGAAGTCGAGCGCGAAAACAGGCTGCTGCTGATGCGGATGGCACGGATTGCTGACCGCGGCAAGAGTGCGGCCGCCTCCAGGGAGTACTCGGCCGGGGTGCGGCTCGACGCCGCTCAGACCCCGATGCTGGACAATTTTGTCGCGGCTGGCACGACTGCCCGGGGAGCGGCGGTGCCCAAGGCGTCCATGAACTACTCGGTGCGCCGCAAGGAGGCGCAGCGCATTGCGAGGGAAAACCTCCGCCTGCTGGACCGGATCGTGCACACGCGCTCGGTGCTGTCAGCCGAGGAAATGGACAGAGAGGCGAAGCAGCAGCGAGTGTACGCGGAGAACCTTGCGCGCACGACAAGAGCGCCGCCCGGCGACGGAATCCGGCCGCGCTCCCCCGGGCGCCGAGGGGCGGCTGCCAGGCCCAGGCGCCCGCGTGGCACCGGCAGGCCGAGCACGTCCGCTGGCGGCAGGCACCGTCGACTGGTCGACGACGAGCGCGGCGACCGGCCCAGCAGCAGCGGCGTCGGGACCGACGGAGGGGCGATGTGGCGTGGTGACGGAGACGAGCTGCCCCCGATCGACAGGGCTGCAGCGGCGTCTGCGGAGGTCGAGGCCGCACGCGCTCGCGCTGCTGCAGAGGAGGAGGCCCGGCGCCGGGCATTTGAGGACGCCGAGCGGCGCCGCGCTCAGGAGCAGCAGGCAGCCAGGGAGCAGGCGGAGGCGGAGCACCAGGCGCAGCTCAGGGCGCAGGAGGAGGCGCGCCAACGCCGTATTGAGGAGCAGGCTGCCCGGGCAGAGAGAGACGCCCGTCGCCGAGCAGAGGAGGAGGCCGCGCGCGCGGCGGAGGAGGCAGAGCGAGCGGCCGAGGAAGCCAGGCGCGCTGCCGAGGAGGAGGCGGCGCGCCGCAAGGCCAGCGCGGAGGCCGCGGAGCAGCTCGCCGGGAAGGGCACCCTGCTTGTGCACCTCGTGCGCGCCAAGTCTCTCCCCTCGGGCGACACCACGGGCGCGGCCGACGCGTACGTGGTGGCGCAGTGCGGGCAGGCCAAGGCCACGAGCGTGCGCGTGGACAACAGCGCGGACCCGGTGTGGGACGAGGTGCTGTCGCTGCCGCTGGAGCAGGTTGGGGCGGAGGAGGGCGACGAGACGTCGCTGGTGCTGACGGTGACGGACTACGACCGCTTCAGCCGCGACGACGCTCTGGGGAGCGCGGTGCTGCCGCTGCGTCGGGACCTGCGGAGCGAGCACCACGGCGAGTGGAGCGAGAGCGAGGTGGCGGTGAAGGCGGCGGACGGGTCGGACACTGGCGGGAAGGTTGTGGTGCGGGTGGCGTACGTGCGGGACGCGCCGTACGGCGCCGGTGCGGCGGAGGACCTGAGCGCGGAGTTCGGCTCGCCGGCGTCGGGGGGCGGGGCGGCGGCGAGCTCTGGAGCTGGCGGCGGCGGCGGCGGTGTTGCGGGGCCGGACGCGAGTGCGGCGGACGCTCGGGCGCGTCTGGAGGCTGAGGCAGACGCGAAGGGCCCGCCGCCTCGCGACGCCAAGACCGGAGACGAGTACGCGGACGACTTTGAAGACCCGAAGGCGGCGTCGCACGCGGGCACGGTGCACGTGTCCGGGCTGCGGCTGGTGAACGTGCCTAAGGAGGGCTGGCTCGGAGGCAAGGCGGACCCGTACCTCATCCTCAAGGCGGCGTCCGCGTCCAAGCAGACCGACGTCGCGGCTGGCATGGCTTGGCCGGGCGTGACCCAGTTGCCAGTGTCCGGGGCGGGCCCGCGGGCCGTGGCCGACGGGGTCGAGTCTCCGGCGCACTGTGTGTGGGTGGAGGCGAAGGACAGCAACGTGTTGACGGCGGACCGCGCCATCGGCGTGGCAGCGCTGCCGCTGACGGACGACGTGCTGTCCGACGAGGGGCGGGGCCAGTGGCACTGGCACACGGTGGCGCTTCGGTCGGATGGTCAAGGCGTGACCGGCGATGCGGGGTCGTCTGCGCAGCTGGTGGGCGCGGTGTGCTTCACGCTTGAGGGCGAGGACGCGCCGGAGGAGCCCGAGTTCGGCCGGGACGGCCAGGTGAGCACGCCGGCGCAGGTGCTGCGCGTGGTGGTGGAGGGCGCGTCGGACCTGCCGTCGGAGGGCGGGTTCATGGGGGGCAAGCAGGACGCCTTCGCCGTGGTGTCGCTGGCGGGCAGCGGGGACTGCCCCACGCTGTCGCAGAGGGTGCAGACCAAGGTGGTGAGCGGGAGCAACGACCCCGAGTGGGGTGAGACGTTCGAGCTGTGCACGGCGCGGCCGGGCGAGGTGGAGACTGGTGTGGTGGTGGAGCTGATGGACAAGGACAGCATGTCCGCGGCGGACCCCATCGGGCGGGCGGTGATCGCCCTGGACGACGACATGCTGGCTCGCGCACGTGCGGGGGAGGGGGAGGGCGAGGTGCTGACGGCGTCGCTGGTGAACACGGCGGCGGGGAAGGAGGGCCAGCCTCTCGCTGGAGCCGAAGGCAAGCCCAGCACCGTGCGAGTGCGGGTGGCGCTGGTGCAGGCCGACGTGGCCGGGAGTGATCTCTCCAAGCAGGCGCGCGAGGCCGCCGAGGCGCAGCGCCGTGCGGAGGAGGAGGCCGCAGAGGCGCAGCGCATCGCCGACGCCGGCAAGTCCGCTGCCGAGCGCGCTGCCGAGGAGGAGGCGGCGCGCCGCAAGGCCAGCGCGGAGGCCGCGGAGCAGCTCGCCGGGAAGGGCACCCTGCTTGTGCACCTCGTGCGCGCCAAGTCTCTCCCCTCGGGCGACACCACGGGCGCGGCCGACGCGTACGTGGTGGCGCAGTGCGGGCAGGCCAAGGCCACGAGCGTGCGCGTGGACAACAGCGCGGACCCGGTGTGGGACGAGGTGCTGTCGCTGCCGCTGGAGCAGGTTGGGGCGGAGGAGGGCGACGAGACGTCGCTGGTGCTGACGGTGACGGACTACGACCGCTTCAGCCGCGATGACGCTCTGGGGAGCGCGGTGCTGCCGCTGCGTCGGGACCTGCGGAGCGAGCACCACGGCGAGTGGAGCGAGAGCGAGGTGGCGGTGAAGGCGGCGGACGGGTCGGACACTGGCGGGAAGGTTGTGGTGCGGGTGGCGTACGTGCGGGACGCGCCGTACGGCGCCGGTGCGGCGGAGGACCTGAGCGCGGAGTTCGGCTCGCCGGCGTCGGGGGGCGGGGCGGCGGCGAGCTCTGGGGCTGGCGGCGGCGGTGGCGGTTTTGCGGGGCCGGACGCGAGTGCGGCGGACGCTCGGGCGCGTCTGGAGGCTGAGGCAGACGCGAAGGGCCCGCCGCCCCGCGACGCCAAGGCGGAGGCTGCTCCGGCTGCAGAGGACCCGAAGGCGGCGTCGCACGCGGGCACGGTGCACGTGTCCGGGCTTCGGCTTGTGAACGTGCCTAAGGAGGGCTGGCTCGGAGGCAAGGCGGACCCGTACCTCATCCTCAAGGCGGCGTCCGCGTCCAAGCAGACCGACGTCGCGGCTGGCATGGCTTGGCCGGGCGTGACCCAGTTGCCAGTGTCCGGGGCGGGCCCGCGGGCCGTGGCCGACGGGGTCGAGTCTCCGGCGCACTGTGTGTGGGTGGAGGCGAAGGACAGCAACGTGTTGACGGCGGACCGCGCCATCGGCGTGGCAGCGCTGCCGCTGACGGACGACGTGCTGTCCGACGAGGGGCGGGGCCAGTGGCACTGGCACACGGTGGCGCTTCGGTCGGATGGTCAAGGCGTGACCGGCGATGCGGGGTCGTCTGCGCAGCTGGTGGGCGCGGTGTGCTTCACGCTTGAGGGCGAGGACGCGCCGGAGGAGCCCGAGTTCGGCCGGGACGGCCAGGTGAGCACGCCGGCGCAGGTGCTGCGCGTGGTGGTGGAGGGCGCGTCGGACCTGCCGTCGGAGGGCGGGTTCATGGGGGGCAAGCAGGACGCTTTCGCCGTGGTGTCGCTGGCGGGCAGCGGGGACTGCCCCACGCTATCGCAGAGGGTGCAGACCAAGGTGGTGAGCGGGAGCAACGACCCCGAGTGGGGTGAGACGTTCGAGCTGTGCACGGCGCGGCCGGGCGAGGTGGAGACTGGTGTGGTGGTGGAGCTGATGGACAAGGACAGCATGTCCGCGGCGGACCCCATCGGGCGGGCGGTGATCGCCCTGGACGACGACATGCTGGCTCGCGCACGTGCGGGGGAGGGGGAGGGCGAGGTGCTGACGGCGTCGCTTGTGAACACGGCGGCGGGGAAGGAGGGCCAGCCGTTGAAGGGCGACAAGGGCGCGTCCAGCACCGTGCGAGTGCGGGTGGCGCTGGTGCAGGCCGACGTGGCCGGGAGTGATCTCTCCAAGCAGGCGCGCGAGGCCGCCGAGGCGCAGCGCCGTGCGGAGGAGGAGGCCGCAGAGGCGCAGCGCATCGCCGACGCCGGCAAGTCCGCTGCCGAGCGCGCTGCCGAGGAGGAGGCGGCGCGCCGCAAGGCCAGCGCGGAGGCCGCGGAGCAGCTCGCCGGGAAGGGCACCCTGCTTGTGCACCTCGTGCGCGCCAAGTCTCTCCCCTCGGGCGACACCACGGGCGCGGCCGACGCGTACGTGGTGGCGCAGTGCGGGCAGGCCAAGGCCACGAGCGTGCGCGTGGACAACAGCGCGGACCCGGTGTGGGACGAGGTGCTGACGCTGCCGCTGGAGCAGGTTGGGGCGGAGGAGGGCGACGAGACGTCGCTGGTGCTGACGGTGACGGACTACGACCGCTTCAGCCGCGACGACGCTCTGGGGAGCGCGGTGCTGCCGCTGCGTCGGGACCTGCGGAGCGAGCACCACGGCGAGTGGAGCGAGAGCGAGGTGGCGGTGAAGGCGGCGGACGGGTCGGACACTGGCGGGAAGGTTGTGGTGCGGGTGGCGTACGTGCGGGACGCGCCGTACGGCGCCGGTGCGGCGGAGGACCTGAGCGCGGAGTTCGGCTCGCCGGCGTCGGGGGGCGGGGCGGCGGCGAGCTCTGGGGCTGGCGGCGGCGGTGGCGGTTTTGCGGGGCCGGACGCGAGTGCGGCGGACGCTCGGGCGCGTCTGGAGGCTGAGGCAGACGCGAAGGGCCCGCCGCCTCGCGACGCCAAGGCGGAGGCTGCTCCGGCTGCAGAGGACCCGAAGGCGGCGTCGCACGCGGGCACGGTGCACGTGTCCGGGCTGCGGCTTGTGAACGTGCCTAAGGAGGGCTGGCTCGGAGGCAAGGCGGACCCGTACCTCATCCTCAAGGCGGGCCAAAGCTCGTCCCGCACGGGGGGTGCGAGCGGCAAGACGAGCGTCCGTTGGGCAGGCGTTGCTCAGCTCCGCGTGTCCGGGGCGGGCCCGCGGGCCGTGGCCGACGGGGTCGAGTCTCCGGCGCACTGCGTGTGGGTGGAAGCGAAGGACAGCAACGTGTTGACGGCGGACCGCGCCATCGGCGTGGCAGCGCTGCCGCTGACGGACGACGTGCTGTCCGACGAGGGGCGGGGCCAGTGGCACTGGCACACGGTGGCCCTTCGGTCCAAGGGTCAAGGCGTGGCCGGCGATGCGGGGTCGTCTGCGCAGCTGGTGGGCGCGGTGTGCTTCACGCTGGAGGGCGAGGACGCGCCGGAGGAGCCCGAGTTCGGCCGGGACGGCCAGGTGAGCACGCCGGCGCAGGTGCTGCGCGTGGTGGTGGAGGGCGCGTCGGACCTGCCGTCGGAGGGCGGGTTCATGGGGGGCAAGCAGGACGCCTTCGCCGTGGTGTCGCTGGCGGGCAGCGGGGACTGCCCCACGCTGTCGCAGCGGGTGCAGACCAAGGTGGTGAGCGGGAGCAACGACCCCGAGTGGGGTGAGACGTTCGAGCTGTGCACGGCGCGGCCGGGCGAGGTGGAGACTGGTGTGGTGGTGGAGCTGATGGACAAGGACAGCATGTCCGCGGCGGACCCCATCGGGCGGGCGGTGATCGCCCTGGACGACGACATGCTGGCTCGCGCACGTGCGGGGGAGGGGGAGGGGGAGGTGCTGACGGCGTCGCTGGTGAACACGGCGGCGGGGAAGGAGGGCCAGCCGTTGAAGGGCGACAAGGGCGCGTCCAGCACCGTGCGAGTGCGGGTGGCGCTGGTGCAGGCCGACTCCACGGGCACCTCACTGAGCACGGTGGCTGGCAAGACGAAGAAGGCTGCCCCTGCTCAGGCTGCCGCAGCAGCGTCTGTCAAGACAGACTCGCCCGCCGCATCAGCTGCTGCGTCCGCGGCCGTGCCCGTCGAGCGGGCCCCTGAGGAGGCCGTAGCCGCTGCCGCGCCGTCCAAGGCGTTCAAGGGCACGCTGTTCGTGTCGGGGCTTCAGGTTGACGGTATCCCCAAGGAGGGCTGGTTTGGTGGCGCCGCCGACCCGTACGTGTGTCTCACGGCCGGCTCTGCAACGGCCAAGACCGGTGCTGCTGCAGATGCGTCGACCGTGCGCTGGGCCGGCGTTGGCAAGCTGAAGCTCAAGGGGCTGGGGGATGCTGCGGTCGCGGCCGGAGTCGAGGGGGCTGCTCGCCAGGTTTGGGTCGAGGTGCTCGACAAAAACCGCTTTACCAAGGACAAGCCCGTTGGCAGCGCCTGTGTGCCTCTGTTTGACGATATGGCTAGCAGCGAGTGCCGCGGGAAGTGGTTCTGGTATGAGTCTGCGCTACGGCTCAACGGCCGACCGGTCGTCGTGGGCAAAGGCGCCAAGGCCATGGCTGCCCGCGTCCGCTTCGCTGTGGCGTTTTGCCGGAAGGGGGAGGAGGCCCCGGAGGAGCCCGAGCTCGGCCGGGACGGCTCTCCGGGCAGGGAGCTCAGCGCCCTGCGCGTGGTGGTGGAGGGCGCGTCGGACCTGCCGTCGGAGGGCGGGTTCATGGGGGGCAAGCAGGACGCCTTCGCCGTGGTGTCGCTGGCGGGCAGCGGGGACTGCCCCACGCTGTCGCAGCGGGTGCAGACCAAGGTGGTGAGCGGGAGCAACGACCCCGAGTGGGGTGAGACGTTCGAGCTGTACACGGCGCGGCCGGGCGAGGTGGAGACTGGTGTGGTGGTGGAGCTGATGGACAAGGACAGCATGTCCGCGGCGGACCCCATCGGGCGGGCGGTGATCGCCCTGGACGACGACATGCTGGCGACCCTGAAGGCCGGTGAGCCCAAGGCGCTCGTGCTAGACTTGCAAGACCGCCGCGATGGCAAGCCCGAGGGCGACACGCTCAAGGGGAACAAGGGCGCGTTGAGCAAGCTCAGGGTTTCGCTGCAAATGACTCCTGCTTGATGCGAATGCTGTGCGTGCGTGTGCTTGCATGCTGGCGCCCATTCTTCCCGTCCCATATGCCGGTCGCAAGCCGTCAAGCCATCGAAATTGCCCTCCCGACCAGCCACGCTTTCACTCGGGGCAGGCATGCTCTCGATGCAGCGCCAGAAGCAGGGCGTCAAGTGGGCCCGCCGGCCTACGTGGCAGCGACCGCGGCACTGGGGTCTTCGCTCGCTTCGTCGCCGGGCTCCTCAGCAGCTGCTGTGGCAGCTGCAGCACCGGCAGGCTGCGCTTCGCCGTCGTGCACAGCAGTTCCAGACGCAGCAGGCTGCGCTTCGTCGCCGTCTTCAAAGTGGTACCCTTCAGCCCACTCTTGAGCTTCCGTGGCATCCACAAGGCCTCCAATCGTCGCTGCATATGCGATGATGGTCGCAAGGTTCGGCGCGGACTCCATGAACTCCGGGTGGCCGACCAGCACAAGCAAGTCCCGCGCACGGCTGATCGCAACGTTGATGCGCTTGCGTTCGGATGCAAAGCGAGCAGTGAGCTCTGGATAACTGGCGTCGACGACATGGCCAGAGGTCATTGCCAGGCTCAGAAACTCGATGGATACCTCCTGGCCTTGGAACTTTTCAATCGTTCCGCCTCGCAGGTCCGAAGCCGTCTCGGGGTGCTCACTTTGGATCTTTTCAAACACCATAAACGCCTGGTGCGCATAGGGGGACACCGAAGCAATGTCCTTGGGGGAAATGCCAGCTTCAAGCGCAGCGGCGATGCCGCCCACCACGATGTTGGCCTCGGGCTCGTTGCTCAATGAGGTGCCATCCTTTGCTTCGCAAGCGTCGCCGTCCGTCAGGACAACAATTACCCGCGGCGCAGACGAGTCGCCAGCGGGCCGACCACGGAGCACATCGGCAAGGGGTTCGTGCAGAGACTCGTGCTTCCGCTTGAGTCCTTCCACAACTGCGTCCTTGTGGGGCCCTGCGACAACCTTGCCGCCGAATTTAGCATCTAGCGCTTCAATCACAGCGCGAGATGCCTTGTCGCCCCTCTCGAAGCCTTCGCGGTCAAGACTGCCTCTTGCTGCCTTGACCTTGCCTGTGTATGTCAGGCCGGACCACAGGCGGGCGATGTCGGGGTGGCAGCGGTAGGAGTCGTCAAGCCGCAGCACACGAGTGCAGTCCGGCGGCCCGCTCCTCGCAGCGTCCGTGTTCTCCGCTTCGAACCCGAGGGTCCCCAACAGCTTGTCGACGCGTTTACTGACCAACGTCTTGAGATCTTCCTTTTGTGCCTCACTCGTGGCGTTGTCGAACGACCGATGCAGGGCACACCCCATGGCTCGAGCCCACGCCGCCCTTGAAGCCGGCCGCGTCTGGCTCGCAAGGCCGCCTGCAGTTGTCAGGCGCTCGAGGCAAGAAATGGAGCGGCCAAGCAGGCGCGCGAGGCGGGAGTGGACCACCGGCCCAAGCTGGTCTGGATCGCCGGCCAGCACCAGTGTCGGGGGTGTGGCGTCCGGCTTGAACGCCAGCCTTGCGCGGAACGGGCCCTGCAGGGCTGGGATCAGGTCCGCGTCGGTCGCCTGTGACATTTCGTCGCAGATGATCAAGTCGAAATCGGGGGGGCTAGGCAGGCGGCCGAGCTTGCTTGCCATGGACAGGGTCATCGCGAGAACCTGGGCTGTGTCCAGCTGGAACTGCGACGGGTTCTCCGGGTGCCCGATGCCCGAGGTGACCGACTCGACGAGCCTGGCCTTGTCGGGGCCCAGGTCGTTGATGATGTGCGCAGTCCGACGGCCTCTCGACCGCCATCGGACGAGCCGCTCCTTGGCAACCCTTCGGCCGGTGCTGCCGTCCAGCAAAGCGGCAGTCAGCAGGTCAACCGCCACGTTGGAGTGCGACATCACGAGGATCTGGCTTCTCGGGTTCCTGGCGAGCTGTTGGTGCACCAGCTCGCAGAGCGTCGTGGACTTGCCAGTGCCCGGGGGGCCCTGGACTACGTGGAGCTGCGTCTTGGCCAGGATGGTGCGCACTGCAGCCTTCTGCATATCGTTCAGGCAAGTGTTCACCCAGGTGAACGTAGCCTCGCTGGGGCCGGGCGCCGGGTCGGCATCAGACGCACCACAGGGCGAGTCCGGTCGCTTCGGGAAGACGGTTTGGGCGATGGCCTTCATCAGCGAAGGCCGAGCTGTCAAGCTCAGCATGGTGTCCAGCACGGTTGGCAAATCCGTGTCAAAGTGTCCGCGAGAGACAGTGACGGTTTGCAGATGTGGGACCCGTGGTCCGCGGCGATTGCGGTCGGATGGCTTGCCGACGATTTTAAACTCGGTGCCCAACGACTCGATGCGCACGACCTCCACGCTTGCCCTCAGGGTGCGCCTCCCCTCCTGCCAGGATACGTCGATTTCGCGACCTTCATCCAGCTTGCCGCCGAAGCACCAGGTGCGCAGCTGCCGCAGGGCGGCGAAGTCGCGCGCAGTCAGATCCACCTTGTGGCCATCGCTTGTGCAGTCGACTCCCGTGGCGACAGCGTCCTTGGTCCGGCGAATACTCTCCGAGTTTTCGATTCGGACGAGCAGCGCCTGTCTCATCATCTCTTGGACAAAGCTTGTGGTGTTGCCACCCGTCACGGAAAGAACTGGTGTGCAGACCAGCACGGGCGCTGCTTTCACGACGAGCGTAAGGCCGTCTTCAGTCAGATCCTGGCCCGGGTCAGTGGTGCGCCAGCTGGCGCAGTCTGAGGCCCAGGCGCCCGTCGACGTGACCGCTTCAGTGAGGGCCTCGAGAGCCCTGAGACCGGTACCAAGGGAGCGCACCAGAGCAGACGCTGCTGGCAGCAGGTCGCTGGCTCGACTGGGGCGCCCAAGTCTGAGGGGCTTGTCACCCGCCAGCCCCCCAAGAGGCCAGCGTTCGGCGTCGCCAGCGTGCGGTGCACGCGCGCCGGCCCCAGACGAGGCTGCTGCAGCTGCTGCCATGCTGCTTTGGGGAACTAGTGCGCAGGGAGGCTGCTCGCCAGAGACGACCGCCCGCGGTAACGAGCGTACGGCCTGCGGGACACGAAAGTGCGAGAAGAAGGCAGGGGCATGCCGTCGTAGACGCCAACGGGGCCGCGCTGCAATCGTTTTCGAGCAAAATCGAGGATCCGAACCGACTTTTCCCGGCACGGCGCCGGAGAGCTCGCCAGGCCGGCGCAAGCGCAGCCAACGGGGGCAGGCTCACTCCGAGCGCCCTTGGATCGCGCGCGAACGAGGCGGCGAAGCCTTGGTGGGCTCCGGTCGCAAGTGCTCAGTGCTCAGCGGCATGGATGTCGGCAACCAAAATCTGGATTTTTTGTGTGTGTGTGATATGGGGGCTCTGCCACCACGCTCGGAGCGAGATACGAGCGCCCTTTGGGAGACGGGCGGCTGCTGCAAGCGCCGCCCGCAGCTTGGCGATTCGAGACGCCGGAGCTACCGAAGCTGCGCGTTCGACACGGCGAGGGTGTCTCAGACAGGCACTCGAAGCGCTGCACGCTGGAGTTGCTGCCGATACCGCTGCCGAGTGGAGCGCCCCAACGCAATGCAGCTTGTACGTTTCCGTTGCTACGGTAGTGGACCACGAGATCGCGCGCACGTTTGGTGGCAGAAGCCTGATTGCTTGTGCGCGGGCTGGGGCCTTCAGGGGGTTTGCGGCGGCCTGACAGCGCGTTCCTGAGCCAAGCTCAACGGGGACGCCGCCCGCCGCCCAAGAAGCGGCGCGCAAGACTCAACCCGGCGTGGCGCAGGGGTCTGCCAACGCGGTCCGGGCCCGAGCCTGCGGCGGTGCGAGCGCCTCGCCAGCTGGCCAAGTTGCGGTCAGCTCTGCTTCGCCTCGTGGAACACCCATGGCCGAGGCTGCGGCGGGCCCACCCGACCCGCGCCGCAGGCCGCGTGGCATGGCCGCTGGGGCCGGTGCATCGAGCGCAGCAGGCGCGGCAGCGCCATGGAGGTCCGGCGTTGCGGCAGCCACGGGCTCGGCTGCCGGAGACGAGCTGCCCCCGCCAATTGACGGGCATTGGGAGGTGTTCGCACGGCCAGGCACGCCGCCAGGTAAGGGTTCCGGCTGTCGCGCTTCGCCCCAGGGCAAGCAATTCCGCCATGCGATGGCATAGTCGGGCGCCGAGCTCCTGGGTTGGCGCCAGGCCGGGGAAGGCGTGCAGCAGGCTGCCGCCATCGCTGGCAGGCCGGCAGCTCGCAGTTCCCCCGAACCCCGTTGCCGAGCGTTATTGGCCCACGCGGGACGCAGGAGCGCGCGCGGCGCATTCGTGCAACATTGTGGATGGGATGGTGAGCCCTCGCGCGCTCTCGCTTCTCGGCTTGGCGCGCCAGTCGGCGTGCAGGCGCGGCGCGGGCCACTGTTGCGAGGGGTCGTGCGAACGGGAGCCGCCTGGCGCGGTCTTGCTTTGTCGCAGATGGTTGTCTTCGGCGGCTGGAACGGCAAAGAGGGGCTTGCGGACGTGCACGTGCTCTCTCTGGCGCGCATGGAGTGGTTTTGCCCGCGCATCGTCGGCGACGCGCCCTCGCCGCGCAACAACCATGCAACGTTCGTCGTCGGAAACAAGCTGTTCGTGCACGGCGGCCACGACGGAAGCCACTGGTTGAGTGACATGTACGTTCTGGAGGCGGCCCCCGCAGCGGCCGGGGCTCGCGGCGAGTGGCGCTGGACGCGGCCGTCGGTGAGCGGCGCGCCGCCCTCCGCTCGCGCCTGCCACTGCATTGTGGTGCACAAGCGCAAGGCCTACTGCTTCGGCGGCTACGACGGCAGCCGCTGCTTCAACGATCTCGACGTTCTCGACCTGGACACGCTCACGTGGACGCGGGCGGCTGTCACAGGGGACGACCCGCAGGCGCGCAACGCCGCGTCGCTCACCGTGGTGCACGACCAGCTGTTCCTGTTCGGAGGCCACTCCGGCGCGAAGCACCTCCCAGACCTGCGCGTGCTGGACTTGGCGACGCTCCGCTGGTCCAAGCCCGAGACCAAGGGGGCCCGCCCGCCCGGCCTGCGCGGCCACACGGCCAGCCTGGTGGGAGAGAAGCTCGTCCTGTTCGCGGGCTACGACGGCCGCAGCCGGTCCAACGAGCTGTTCACTCTCGACACCACAACCTTCGCCTGGGACCACCCGCCCGTGGCGGAGGGCACACCCGCCGGGCGCCAGCGACACACCACCGTCGCGATCGGCCCGCACCGCCTCGTGGTGTTTGGCGGCTTTGACGGCTTCCGCTGGCTGGACGACTGCCACGTGCTGGACGTCGGCCGGCTTGAGCAGAGCGCCATCACGTCCGCCACGCTCACGTCGCTTCGAAGCGACCTCTCCTCGCTCGTGAACAACCCGGATAGCTTCCCGGACGTGACCTTTGTGCTGGGCGACGACCGCGTGGTTGCCCACCGCGGCATTCTGTGGGCGCGGTCGGAGCACTTCCGGGCCATGCTCAGCTCCGGAATGGAGGAGTCGAGCGCTGCCGAGATCCGCGTGGCCGACTGGACCAAGGCCGCCTTCGTGGCCATGCTCGAGTACCTCTACAGCGGCAGCGCGCCCTCGACCGCCCCCATGGTCACGCTCGAGCTCATGTCCTTGGCCGACCACTACGCGCTGGACGACCTCAAGGCGCTGTGCGACTCGCAGCTGATCCAGCACGTGGACGCCGCCAACGCGTGCACGCTCCTCGTGGTCGCGCACCGCTGCTCCGCGACGGACCTCAAGCGCCATTGCCTCGACTTCATCCTGGGCTCTGCCGAGGTGAACCTGGACGACTTGGCGCAGGAGCCGATGCTCCTCATGGAGATCACGCGCGCGTCACTGGCCCGGCGCGGCGGCCAGTCCTGAGCCGCCCGTGGCCCCGGCCGCTTGAGCCCCGGACGCCGACCGCGAGCTGGCCCGCCTGGCCGGCCGGTCGTCCGCGGGCGCGCTATCCGCTGCTTGCTCTGCCCGGCTGCGTGGCTGCTGGCCGCGCCTTTGCGTGGTTGTTGGTTGAATGGTTCGTTCGAATGCGCGCGGTGCAGCGCTCGCCCTTGGGCATGCCGCGGCAAGTGCAGCCTCTCCGATTTGCACCCGTGCAGCCAGAGTCCCTCGGCGTTCAGAAAACCGAGCCTGTCCACATGCCGAACGCAAAGCGAACAGGCGCGCCGGCGAGCCCCGCGCGCCTGGCAGAGCATAGTTAAATGCGCGCGTCCCAGAGTCAGCCGTGGCGCCACTCAGCGACTCGCAAGCCATGGGCCGTAGAAAGCGTTCCACCGGGGGCGGCGGGGCAGCCGCCGCGGAGCCCGCGGACGCCTTCGACGGCACGCGCTGCTTCTTCGATGTGACTGTGGGCGGCACGCCTGCCGGTCGCATCGAGTTCCAGCTCGCGGACCGCGTGGTGCCTCGCACGGCGGCGAACTTCCGCGCCCTGTGCACTGGCGAGAAGGGCCGCGGCAAGTTCGGCAAGAAGCTGACGTACAAGGGGAGCAAGTTCCACCGCGTCATCCCGGGCTTCATGCTGCAGGTGAGGGGGACGAGCGCGCGGCTGGAAGTTTGCCACGCGTTGCGGCTCTGCACGGCCGCGGACGGCCGCGTTGGCTGCTTTGGCGGTGCCCAGGGAAGATGCGCGACCCGGGTTCCACCGCGCTTGTGTTTCTTTCCGGCCGTCCTTTGCAGGGAGGTGACTTTACGGCAGGCAATGGGACCGGCGGCGAGAGCATTTACGGCAGAACGTTCAAGGACGAGAACTTCACCCTCCGGCACACCCGCCCCGGGCTGCTGTCGATGGCCAACGCTGGGCGCCACACCAACGGGAGCCAGTTTTTCATCACTACTGTGAAGACGCCCCACCTCGACGGCAAGCACGTGGTGTTCGGCCGCGTGACGACGGGCATGGCCGTCGTGAAGGCAATCGAGCGCATGGGCACTCACAGCGGCGCCACCAAGCGCGCTGTCGTCATTGCGGACTGCGGCATTATCGAGCCCAAGCGGGCCGAGGCCGCTCCCGCGCCAGCCCCGGCAAGTGTTGAGAAGGCCAAGGCCTCGACGAAGCGCTCCCGAGACGCTGTGGAAGCCGAAGAGGCATCCCCCGACGAGGCGGCCAAGGAGGCCATCCGCGCAGCAGTGGCTGCGACGGCCAGCAAGAAGGAGAAGGCGCAGGCCCTTCTGGAGGCCAAGGAGGCGCGGCGTGCGGCAAAGCGCGCGGCGCGCGAGGAGGCGGCTCGCGCCGAGGCCGAGGCCGAGGCCGAGGCTGCGGCGGCTGCCGCGGCTGCGGCGGCTGCTGAGAGCGGCGAGGAGGAGGAGTCG
Organism: Cafeteria roenbergensis; assembly: GCA_008330645.1. NCBI lineage: Eukaryota > Bigyra > Bicosoecida > Cafeteriaceae > Cafeteria > Cafeteria roenbergensis. Next base: position 407,306 of record VLTN01000011.1, on the reverse strand, counting down.
GACGACGACGACGAGGATGGCGCTGAGGGCGACGCCGCCGAGGAGGCTGGTGATGACGATGACGAAGACGATGACGACGAAGACGAGGACGGCGACGAGGCGGAGGCGAAGGAGGGGGCAAGCGCGGCGTCGTCGTCTGCGGCCGCAGCCGCAGCCTCGGATGCGGCGCCTGCCGGCCGGGACGGGTTCTTCAGCGGGACCAAGTTCGCCGACTTGCCGCTGCTGGACGCCACCAAGGCCGGACTGAAGGAGATGGGCGTCACCACAATGACGCACGTCCAAGCTCGCGCCATCCCCCCCCTCCTGGAGGGAAAGGATGTGCTGGGCGCCGCCAAGACCGGCTCTGGCAAGACCCTGGCCTTCCTCGTGCCCGTCATCGAGATCCTTGCGCGGGCCAAGTTCAAGCCGCGCAACGGCACGGGCGCCATCATCATCACACCCACCCGCGAGCTGGCCATCCAGATCTACCACAACGTTGCCGAGCTCATGGGCGAGCACCGTCAGACGCACGGCCTCATCATGGGCGGCGCCAACAGGCGCACCGAGGCCGAGAAGCTCGTGCGCGGCGTGAACATCCTTGTGGCCACGCCCGGCCGACTGCTCGACCACTTGCGCTCCACTGAGGGCTTCCACTTCGGCGGCATGCAGATGCTGGTCATCGACGAGGCCGACCGCATTCTGGAGGCCGGCTTCGAAGAGGAGATGCACGCCATCGTCAACATCCTCCCCAAAGAGCGCCAGACGATGCTGTTTTCCGCGACCCAGACCAAGAACGTGGCCGACCTCGCCCGCGTCGCGGTCCGGAACACTCCCGTCTACGTGGGCGTGGACGACGAGAGCACCGACGCCACGGTGTCCGGCCTGGAGCAGGGGTACGTCGTGTGCCCCAGCGAGAAGCGCTTCCTGCTGCTCTTCTCCTTCCTCCGCCGCATGAGCAAGAAGAAGAAGATCATGGTCTTCTTCTCCTCCTGCAACTCCGTCACCTTCCACTCGGAGCTGCTCAACTACGTCGACGTCCCTTGCATGGACATCCACGGCAAGATGAAGCAGGCGCGCCGCACCACCACCTTCTTCGACTTCAGCAAGCGCGAGTCCGGCGTGCTGCTCTGCACGGACGTGGCGGCGCGAGGCCTCGACATCCCCTACGTCGACTGGATCATCCAGTACGACCCCCCTGATGGTGAGCAAATCCGGCCATCCGCCGCCGCAGGCGCGGCTCCTGCCGTGCCCCGCCCCCGCCGCCGCCCCCGCCCTCCTCGTTTTCCTCCTCCACGCACCCCGCCTCGTGTTGCGCGCTTGCTCCGTTTCGTTGCAGATCCGAAGGAGTACATCCACCGCGTTGGCCGTACCGCTCGCGGCGCCACTGGCAACGGCAAGGCCCTCCTCTTCCTCCTCCCGGAGGAGCTCGGCTTCCTCAAGTACCTTCGGGCCGCCAAGGTCGCCCTGAACGAGTACGAGTTCCCGGACGTGAGTCTGCCGCCCGCCGCCGCCCCAGCCGTTCCGAGCGCCCAGACCTGGCTCCGAACCTTCGGGCTCGCCTCCAAGCCGCGCTGCGCTGCGCTGCGCTGCGCTGCGCTGCGCTGCGCTGCCTCCACTCTCCCCGCTCCGCCTTGTCTCTGCCCCGCCTGGACCTGCGCCCCGCCTAGCAGAAGAAGATCGCTCGCGTGCAGAAGAGCCTGGAGGAGCTCGTGGGCAAGAACTACTACCTCAACAAGAGCGCAAAGGACGCCTACCGCGCCTACCTCCAGTCCTACTCGTCCCACAGCCTCAAGCACATCTTCGACGTCCACAGCCTCGACCTGGCTGGCGTTGCCAAGGGCTTCGGATTCACCGTCCCTCCGCGCGTCAACCTCTCTATCAAGACCACGGGGGCCAAGGTGCGGCGCCGCGGAGGCGGCGGAGGCTTCGGCGACAAGTCCAAGTCGGAGCAGGTCAAGGAGGCTCACCGGCGCCAGCGCACCGGCCAGGACTTCAGCGCCTCCAACCCCTACGGGAAGCGCGACAGCTCCGACTCCCGCCAGTTCTCTCATTGATGCGCCCGGCGAGGAGCAGCGGACGTGCAACCGCATGGGCAACGCAGTCGCCACGTGCGCGCGCTGGAACAGGGAGCGAGCTTGAGATTGAGTGCATAGACGCGCGGGCCCGCCCGCCCCGACCAGCCGTGGCCCGTGCCGCCACGGCCAGGGGAGCGCGGCCTTCCAATCCGTTTCACAGTGTGCAATCGATGCAGTCGGCCCGGCCGTCAGTCGCTTGTGCTCCCAGCAGTGCTCAAAGTCCCACCCCCGCGCGCGCGCTCAGAATCACTCACACCACAGTGGAGGTGGCCAGCTGCTTGGCCAGCTTTCTCGCGACGAGCCGGCGGCGCGCCTCTGCGGGCATCTTGCGGTTTCGCAGCCTCTTTCCAGGCTCGAAGCAGCAGATGGCGGTACAGCAGCCGCAGCCGCAGATGCAGGGGTGCTGCGGCACGTAGCACCACGCCGCGCACGCCCACTGCGGCGAGCAGCACAGAACCACGTCACCGCCCCACATGGCCTTGGGCAGCCCGCTGGCCCCGACCGTGCTTCGCGATCCGGGGCAGCACAGGAGCGTGACCGGCAGGAGCAGCAGCCGCACTGCGGATCCAAGGAGCGAGACGGGCAGGCCGAGAACACGGAGGCAAAAGGCACACTCCCCCATCGGCTCCCGCCTCGAAAGGAGCACGGCCAGCCGCCGAGGGTGCAGGAGCCACGCGTTGCGGAGGCGGCAGCACAGCTGGAGCACCATGGTCAGCGGATCCAGCAGCAGCACGATGAGCGCAATGGCCACGGCGTAGAAGCCTACGGTGCCCAGCCTCGTGACCCGGCCCTCGGGGTCGCGGTCCCGCCACTCGGACGAAAACGAGCAAGCCGGGATGAACTTGAGCAGGGCCGACTGGGAGGCCTCCACGCTCGTGGCCACCGGGGTGTCCGCCAGGTTGCCCTCTTGCGTGCAGTGCCGCCCCACGGCCAGCGCCTGGTAGAGCTGCACCGCCGCGGCGGCGAGCAGGCTCGAGCCCGACAGAAGGACGACCGTGGCCACCGCGAACCGCGTGAAGGAGCCCTCGTCGCGGGCGACGGCCTTGACCATGGCGTCCTCCTCGTCCCTGAGCGTGATCCCCGCCAGCGTGGACCCCTCCATCTTGGCCGTGGCGGCGGTTCCGCCCGCCTCGGCATCGTCCGTGTCGTGCTGCTCCAGCGCCTCCACGTCCCGGTGGTCAAACACGTCGATTGTGGTGGAGGACTGCTGGCGTTGGGCAAGCCTCGCCAGCCTCGTCTTGAGGGTGATCTGCGGCAAGTTGAGCAGCAGGCTGGACTGAAGCTCCAGCCGCCGCGCTGCCACGAAGGCCGGCTCGCGGCCCTCCAGCCGCCGAGCCTCCGCCAGCTCCCTAGCCACCCCCGCGTCCGAGCTCTCGCCGCTGCTCCGGTCGGAGGACTGCACCGTGCCGTGCACCGAGGTGTCCCACTTGTGGCTCCAACCGGTCTGCTCGGCCCGCACGGTCTGGCTTGCAGCCGCGGCCGCTGCTCGACGGCTGTCAGACGAGTGCGACCCGTGGCGGCGCCGCTCGCCGGCGACCCCGACGCTGGCCGCGGGGGCACTGCTCCCAGCTCTCGCCACCTCCCGCTCGTCCTCCTCGTCCGCGGGCGCCCTCGTGCCCAGCTCCACCACGCCAGCCGTCCTGTCCCAGACCTCCTGCTCCGCGGGCGAGGCTCCGCGCCGACCCCCGTGAACAATCACCTCGTCCCGGACGCCGCCCCACTTTGCCCCTGAGTTGGACGGTCGGTGGCCGCCCCTCAGCCCCAGGCTGTCCGAGGAGCTGGAGCGCACCCGCGGGCGGAACTTCCGCCCGGGCCGTCCCGAAGAGTGCGCCTCCTCGCCAGAGAGCCCCCCGAAGGAGCCGGAGGTGGAGTGCGCCGGCCTGCCGGCCGCGTCCCGCCCCGCGCCCTCTGAGCGGTCGCTCTCCGGCTCAACCAGCTTGCCCTCGGAGTGGGCGGCGCGCTTGCCTGCCGGCCCGTTCATTGTCGTGTCCAGCTGCGCGGCCAGCAGCCCCACCACGACGAGGCACACCGTGGCGCTGGCGGCCACGAGCAGAGCCGACGTGCCCGAGTACCAGTTCGAGCAGGCCACGAGCCCTCGCTGCAGGGGCGCGTCGCTCGGCAGCTGGTTGGTCGTCATCACCTCCATTCCCGTCGCGCTGCAGTCCGTCGGCGCGTCCTTCCCAGGCGCCGACGCGCACTGGCAGACGTAGGGAAACGCCTGCGCGGCGCAGTTCCCCGTGTCTGCCAGCATCACGTCGCAAGCCTTGGTGCAGGCGTTGGACGACGCGCAAGGGCAGCGCCCGCGCACGGCCCCGAGCCGCGCCATGGCTTCGTACGGGTGCATGGGGAACCCCGCCGTGTTGAGCTGGCCGGAGCCGCCGTGCGGCGAGGGAGCCTCGGCTCGCATCAAGCTGTGGGTCGTGGAGCAGAAACAGGCCGCCTCGAGCGCATTCTGGCACCCGGCCGACGGGTTGGCGGGCGCGTTGACAAGGTACTCGAAGAAGAAGGTTGCGGGGGAGGCCAGCTCGGCCTGGAAGGCCGCCGTGCCGGCAGCGGCCTGGGACGTGGTCCAGACGAGGATGACTGCCACAAGCGTGGCGTGGAACATGGTGATGAGCTGCCACTGCGTGGCGTCAGTCCGGGGGCCGCGGCTCGGGGTCATGGCCGAGCGGTCGAGCGCGAAGCGGCAGTCGATGCAGCACGCGTTGAACCCGGCCGTGCGCACCGCGCGGAAGAGCTCCCCGGACCCCGCCTGCACCGCAAGCACCTCTCTGGGCGTGCAGCTGGCGCGGCAGGTGGGCCGGGGGCGGACGTGGACCTTGGCGCCGGAGCGAGTGACGAGGTGCCCCTTGAAGAGCGACGGCTCCACGATGGCCAGGCCTTGGCGGTAGCGGAGGCTGCCCGGGGGCAGGTTTTCGGTGCGGATGTTGAGGACGTCAAAGTGGCGTGCCAGGTCGTGGGGGTGCATCACGAACGGGTCAAGCCCGCAGGGCTGCCGGCAGCGCACGGCGCAGCACCGGACGCGGCAGTGCTTCTCGAGCTGGCCCAGGCGGCAGTCGAGGCACATGCACTTGTGCGGCGCGAACTTGACCAGGCGCAGGGAGGTGTCGTCCGGCAGCGCGCCCCCTGCTCCCTGCGCGTGCACGCGGAAGACGGTGGCCCAGCACCAGCCCCGCAGGCAGCGCGCCATCATGGAGAGCAGCATGCCCACAGTGAGGAACGTGTAGCCCTCGACGAGGCTGGGCGGCAGCAGGGAGCTGCACCGCTGCACCGTCTCAGCCGTGTCCACGGACTCGTTTGTCCACGGCACCGCGGGTGTGTGCACGAACATGGGGCTGTCGCGCTGCGACACCAGCCGCCGGCCCGTTCCCAGGGCGGAGGATACCCTGGCCGAGGTCCCGAAGAACGCCCACGTCTCGTCTCCCGGGCCCAGCGGCGCAGGCGAGGACATGGTGGAGCCGTCGGCGCGGGGCTCCCACGGCCCGGGAAATTGTAGGGTTCCCAGCTCAGCCGGCAGCAGGTCCGTGCTGGCTGCCGACTTGGAGCTCCAGACCACACGGCCCCGCGCGGTGACGGAGGCCATGGCGAACAGGTTGAGCACAGCGCCCTGGACGCCGGCGGGGCCGGGGCTGCTGCCGGCAGGCCGCTCCGCCTCGACGGAGGGCAGGGACCACCCGGCGTCCAGCTGAACCGCCCCCCCCCGCTGTGCATCATCCGCCAGCCAGGGGCCCTCGGCCGACTCTGCCACGGTGGCGAAGATCGCCTTGTCAGTCGCGATCATGTCTCCCACGCACGCGAGCTGCCGGCCAGAGCCAGCCTTGCCCTCGCTGCCAATCCCGCTTCCGTCGTCGAGCGAGAACGCCCCCCACCCGATGCCCGCGGTGAGGGGCAGCCGCTGCGACTGCTCCCACATGCCATGAACCTCCGTCATGTTCGCAAAGCCTACCCACAGCTGCTCGCAAAACGTCACAAAGTTGGCGCTCACCGCCAGCTGCATCAGCGGGCCCATCAGCGTGGGCGTGCGCCGCTTGGCCTGGAGCTGGCGCACGCTGTCCATGCGCCGAAGCGTGCCGTCCGCCGGGCTGATGCTCACCAGCGAGTACAGAGTCTCATATGGCAGGCCGCCCCGGCTGCCTCCGGCCTCAGCCTCGGCTAAGTGCGCTCTGCAGGCGGCGCCGGAGCTGCTGCTGTTGCAAGCTGGTGGGGGGCGGCGGGGCGGCGGATGCAGGGCGGGCCAGTGGCTGGTCCCCGTGCCGAGGCGGTCGCGGCCTGTGGCGTTGGCGCTGCCGTGAACAGTCGAAGTTGCCACGACCCAGAGCGAGCCGCCCTCGTCCACAGCCAAGTTGCTAGCCAGCCCCGTTACATTGGGCAGCGTCGTTGTGAGCTGCCACGCCAAGCGGCCGGTCGTGTTGAGACCGATGATTTGCATGGGGACAGGGCGGTGGCCGTGGACGGCGGGCGCCGCCGCGCCGTCCGTCCCGATGGGGTCGAGGAGCGGGTAGGAGGCGAAGAGCATCGAGGCGTTGGCGAACAGCGCCACGGTGGAGGCGGCCGCGACAGGCAGCGGCCAGAAGAGCGGCACGGCCGGGGCGGCGTGCGGGACCACCCAGTCCTGCAGCAGTCTCACGGCAGTCCAGCGGGCGTCGCAGCTGGAGCGGCGCACCACGATCCGCACCCGGACGATTTCCATTTGGTTGTCGCGCGGCCCCCCCACGTACGCGTCCACCCAGCTGAAGGGCAGGCTCTGGTCCCGCGCCGCCGCCTGCCCCGCGCACAGGTCGGAGGCGCGGCGGGAGATTGGCTCTGCCGCCGGGCAGGTCGTGTTGAGCGCGCTCCCTGGGTGCACGCAGCCCCCCACGGCCATGGCGACGGGGCGGAACCAGGTGGGGTCCTCCGGGTCCGCTACGTCGTTCATCGGTCCCGGATCCTCCGAGCTGGGCCCCACGCACTCCGCGGCGGGCACGGCCTTGGAGGCGGACCGCTGCGCCGCCACGAAGTCGATGCTGTCCACGCAGCGCAGCGCCCCAGTGTCGTGGTCAGCGGAGAGCAGGGCGAGCATACTGACCGCCTCGGACGGCGGCGCCGCGCTGCTGGCGGCCCCCCCCGTTGGGGCGCTCAGCACCGACCCCCGAATCGCGACCAGAGGCGCCTTGGACGACGCCTCCATGCCCAGCTGCGCGAGCGCGAGGAAGGGCTCGCGGGAGGCCGCCGCTGCCTCGCCCCTGCTCGAGTCGGCGAAGGGCATCCCAGCTCTGCCAGCTCTGCCGGTCTGCCGCAGGTCCGCTGCGGCGCTGTCGTCGGCGGGCCGTGCGCGAACCAGCTGCACCTGGGCGAGCAGAGACGACTCCTCCTCGTCGCCGTGACGCGTGAGGAACAGCTCGGTCCCCAGGCTGTCTGCCGCGGCGCTCTCCCCACCCGGCAGCAGCGTCAGGCTGGTTGCTGTCACCGAGTAGACGCTGTCGCCGTCGTCCACCGCCAGCCCCGAAATGACGCGGCTGGCGGCAGCGCGGCGCAGCAAACCGGCGGGAGGGGCGGGGTAGGATTCCGAGCCTGGCCCGATGCCGCTGCTGCTGCCGCACTGGGCTTCGAGGCCCGGAACTGGAACAGGCCCCGTCGCCTGCCCGAAGAACGCCTTGCGCTCGCCCCCGCCCGACTGGAGGTACCCGGCATAGTAGCTCAGGACCGGGTACGTGATCTCTCCCACATCATAGGCCTGAAGGATGACCAGAAGCACGGTGGAGCCCACGACGAGCAGCGCCGACCACATGAACACACTCAGGGCGCGCCGGTTCTCGCGGGAGAGCGTCACGATTGCCGGCTTGCTCGTCTCTCCGCTGGGCAAAGGGCTCGCAGACGGCAAGTGGCTGGTTTCCATGGGCGAGTCTGCCCCGGACGGCAGGCGGGAGTAGTGCATTGCGCCGCAACTTGCAGCGACCGACCCAGCCCGGCTCGCCAACCGCGAGGCGAGAGCACCCCAAGTCCGGCTTCCGCAGCTCGCCCACTCGCGATCAAGCCGCTCGGCGCACAGCGCCCTGGTGCGGGGGGCGCGCCTGGGGGGAGGGCAGGCTGGGGCAGTGAGCGCCGGAGCTGGCGAGTGTGCCTCGGGGGTGCAACAGCAGCAGAGCGAGGCCGCCGCACCGTCTGCGCGGCCCGTCGCTCCGCACTTCCCCGGGCCAGTGTTGGAGTCTGGCCGGGGCGGGGGGCGCGCTCGACTCGCGCCATGCTAGCCCCGGGCACACCCCCGCGCTCGGGCAGGTGGCCGGAGCTGGCTTGCGCCGCAGTGGCGGCTGCGAAACAAGGAGTGCCGCCAGCGATGGCCGCTGCCAAGGTTGGGCCGGGGGAGTACACCGTGGCAGCGTGCATTGCCATCGCATACCCCGACGGTTCCGCAGCCCCAGTCGCCGTTGGGCTGGGCACTCGTTGTCTTGGGCCGGACCAGTGCCGCAGCGGAGACGGCGCCGCGGTGGCGGACTGCCACGCTGAGGTTTTGGCCCGGCGGGCCTTCGTGAGGCTACTGGCCCTGGAAGCAGCGTGGCTGCTTGGCGCCAAAGGGGTCGGTGGCGGGCGCCGGGGAGTTGTTCTGGAGCCGGCTCCCGTTGGAGCCGCAGCGCCGCTGCAATTGCGCGCTGGAGCGCGCGCCGTTTTGTGGGTCAGCAAAGCCCCGTGCGGGGACGCTGCCGTCGCGGCCCCAGACGGCGCAGACGGCCCATGCCGTGCAGCGGAGGGAGCCAACCCTGCCGCCAAACGACACAGGCAGACGGAAGGCGCGACTGACGATGCGGGGCCGGCTGCTGAAGCGGGGGCGGCCGCTGAGAGAGGAGCGGCTGAGGCGGGGGCGGCTGCTGAGATGGGGGCGACTGCTGAGGCGACGCTGTCCCCGCGGGCCGCCGCCCCTCGCGCGGGCTGGAGCGGCGCAAAGCCGGCTGTGGAGCTCGCGTCTCCGACAGAGGCCGCCTCGGCGAGAGCCGCGGTTTCGCGTCGCAGCGCTGCCTGCGGTTTCGCCGGTCTACCGAGCGACCCGATGTGCGGCGAGGGCAGGCTGCGGCAGCAGGGCGGGCTGGTGCGGACTAAGGCCGGCCGCAGCGACTTGCCGGCGGGGCGGCGGTGTCGCAGCCTGAGCTGCTCAGACAAGGTGTGCCGGTGGCGGCTGGTGGGGCTGCAGGGAGCGGCGCTCGGTGCCGTGGTCGGCCGGATCCCGCTCTGCGGGGTGGTGGTGAGTGTTCCGGGCGGGCGGGCGGCGGCGCGTTCGGCACTGTCCCGCGCACTGAGCGGCAGGGTGGACGCTGCGAGCGCCTGTCTGCGCTCGGCCGCGCGGGGCGCAGCGGTGCCGAGTTCTGCAGCTGTGGCGGCGGGCGACGGGCCCGCGGATGGGGTCCAGCCGTCGCTGGCGGCTGCGGCGCGATGGGCCCTTGATACCGACGAGGCCGGCTCGGGTGGCGACTCGGAGTCCGGGGGCAGGGAGGGCCGCGGCTGGGTGCGTCACGACAGCGCTGGCAGTGCCGCCGTTGAGGCCTATTGTGACGCGGTCGGGGGCGTCGCCATGACTGGCTGGCAGCCCACGGGCACTCGCGAGCAGCCCGAGGGGGGCTCCGCCTCTGCGGAGGCGGAGGCGGAGGCGGAGGCGGAGGCGGAGGCGGAGGCGGAGGCGGAGGCGGAGGCGGAGGCGGAGGCGGAGGCGGAGGCGGAGGCGGAGGCGGAGGCGGAGGCGGAGGCGGAGGCGGAGGCGGAGGGGGAGGGGGCGACGGGGTCGGCTCACGCGAGCTGCCGCGCCGGGAAGCGGGGCCGTGACGCGGCGCTGCCGGCTGGGGCGACACCGATGCGGTCCTGGGGGTCGGGCGCTGCGGAGATGTGTCTCGGGCGCTGGCCTGCGCTGCTCGCTGAGGCGACGGTCGCCGCTGCGGAGGCCGCGACCGACGCTCGCGCCCCGCGGCTGCGGTGGTCGCTACGGGACCTGTTGGCGAAGAAGCGGCCCTCTGGCGCGCACGCCGAGCTTGAGGCGGTGGCGCTGCCGCTGCCCAAGTGGATGCAAGGGCGCGGGATCGCGTCGACTGGACGAGGCGAAATCATCAGCGCAGGCGGAACACTGCAAGGACGCAAGCCAAGCGCGCCCCCTGACGACCTGGCGCCCGCCGTCGCACCCAGGAGGCTCTCGGTGCTGGTGGAGCACGCCTGCTCCTTGGCCCGCCTCGCAAGCACGCCCAAGGACAGCATGATGGCTCGCCTTGCGTGGGACGTGACCACCGCTGCCACGCCTGCGGCGCAAGCCTTGGCCGTGCCGCGCTCGGGCTTCGAGGGGTGGCTCCGGGGCCGCTCAGCAAAGGCATGACTGCGCTCGGGCACGTGCGCCGGAAATATTGCTGTGGTTGCGCTCAGGTCGCACTGCCACGCAGATTCGGCGCCACAGCCAGCAGCACTCCCACCACCGGCCGTAAAAGACGCAACTCAGCCCTGCGGGTCTGGCCCAAACAGCTGTGCCACACTATGTCGCATCTGCCCCGACCAGCCACGGGGGGGTTGGCCTCTTGGGCTGCGAGTGTTCGGGAGGCGATCGGCCCGCGCAAACAATTCCGGCCCTGGCAGAGCCAGTGGCGACGGCGCGCTGTCCAGCACTTTGGGCGCCCCCCTCGCAGCCATGGCCGACGCTACCGCCGAGCTCCCCCCCCTCGATGAGCCCGGACTGAGCAAGAACGAGCTCAAGCGCCGCATGAAGCTGCACGCCAAGGCTGCCAAGAAGGCTGCCGCCGGCGGCAACTCGTCGAGCGGCCCCGCGGCCGCCAAGGTCGACGAGACCACCCTCTCGGCGCACGAGTACAAGGCATTCCGCCTCGGCATGCTCGCAGAGTGGGAGAAGGCCGGCGTGAACCCGTACCCCCACAAGTTCGAGGTGACCATCAGCTTCACCAAGTTCGCTGCCAAGTACGGCGCGCTCAAGGCCGGCGAGTCCTCCGACGAGGTCGTCTCCATTGCCGGGCGCGTGATGAACATCCGCGCGTCGAGCAAGAAGCTGAACTTCTACGATGTGTACTCGGAGGGGTTCAAGCTCCAGTCCATGTGCAACTTCCGCAACTTCGCTGACGCCGATCAGGTGAGCGCTGCCTCGACTTCCGCGCGCCCGGCGGCGCGCAGGCCCGCGCTGGCGGCACAGGCAGCGTTTTCGGTGAAGCCTTGCTGCGTTGCGGGGCCAGCAGGCATCGCTTTGACCCCCAGGTGAAGCGATCGCCCGGCCGGCGAGCAGTTTCTTGCCGCGGTCACTCGGTCTGCAATCCGCGGTTTGTCGCGGCGCGCGCCCCTCGTCCCAGCCACCCGCCCCGAGCACACCGTCTCTCGTGTCCCGTTGGGTCGCAGTTCAAGTTCTTCAGCGAGAACGTTCGCCGCGGAGACATCGTGGGCCTCACTGGCGTGGCCGTGCGCACCACCGCCGGCGAGCTCTCCATCGCCCCCACCGGCGCCCAGATCCTGTCCCCGTGCCTGCACAACATCCCAGCCATGGGCACCCTCAAGGACAGCGAGACCCGCTTCCGCCAGCGCTACCTGGACCTCATGGTGACGCCGTCCACCCGCCGCAACTTCATCATCCGCTCCCAGGTGGTGAACCACGTTCGCCGCTTCCTCGACAGCTCCGGCTTCCTCGAGGTGGAGACCCCCATGATGAACATGATCGCCGGGGGCGCCACCGCCAAGCCCTTCATCACCCACCACAACGCTCTGCACATGGACCTCTTCATGCGCATTGCGCCCGGTGAGCGCCGCCCCGCCCCGGCACCGCCCCGCCCCGGCACCGCCCCGCCGCTGACAAGCTCCGCCGATCCGACCACCGGCCGCAGCTGCATGCGCGCGCGCCCCCAGTGCTATGCTCGCTCGGCCCGCCATCAGCACCCCCGAACCGTCTGCCCCGCGCCCTCCCTGCCTGTGCCGTCGACCTGACCCGCCGCCTCGCCCTCTTGCCGCTTCGCAGAGCTCTACCTGAAGATGCTCGTCGTCGGCGGGCTCGACCGCGTGTACGAGATCGGCCGCCAGTTCCGCAACGAGCAGATCGACCTCACCCACAACCCCGAGTTCACCACCTGCGAGTTCTACATGGCCTACGCCGACTACCACGACCTCATCGAGATGACCGAGCAGCTCATCAGCACCATGGTCCTGGCCATCCACGGTACTCACAAGATCAAGTACCACCCCGAGGGTGAGTCTCCTGCCAGCTCTGCTCGACGCACGGTCGGCACGGGTTCTCTCGGCTGCTTCACAGGCTGCACCGCGCCCGGGGCCCACAGCCGCCACGCCGTCCCGCGCGCACTGCCCCTCCCAGACTCTGGCTGCCGCTGCCGCCACCCCCCTCCCCCCGCCCCTCCCCGCCCCTCCCCCCGCCCCTTCCCCCTTCCCTCAGGCCACGGCGAGGGCAAGCCCGAGATCGAGATCGACTTCACGCCCCCCTTCAAGCGCGTCCCCATGGTCAAGGGCGTGGAGGACGCCGGCGGCTTCTCCATCCCCCGCCCCCTCGAGGGCGAGGAGTGCCGCGCCTTCCTCGACGCCAAGTGCGCTGAGCTCGACGTGAGGCCCGCCGCGCCTGCGCGCGTGTGTCGCAGTGCTGCCGCCCGCAGCCGTGTCCGCCTCGCCTCGCTGTACCTGCAGCGCCGCCGCCGCTCAATCAGGCCCAACTAAGCCCACTCCTTTGCCTCCGCCTCCGCCTTCGCCCCCCGCAGCTCGACGTGCCCGAGCCCCGCTCCACCGCCCGCCTGCTCGACAAGCTCGTGGGCCACTTCATCGAGGACAACATCACCACCAAGCCCACCTTCATCTGCGACCACCCCGAGCTCATGTCCCCGCTCGCCAAGTACCACCGCGCAGAGAAGGGCCTGACGGAGCGCTTCGAGCTCTTCATCGCGGGCAAGGAGATCTGCAACGCGTACACGGAGCTGAACAACCCCATGGTGCAGCGCGAGCGCTTCGTCGAGCAGATGGGCGCCAAGGCCGGGGGCGACGACGAGGCCCAGAGCCACGACGAGGGCTTCTGCACGGCCCTCGAGTACGGCCTGCCCCCCACGGGCGGCTGGGGCATGGGCATCGACCGCATGGCCATGTTCCTCTCGGACAACTCCAACATCAAGGAGGTCCTCCTCTTCCCCGCCATGAAGCCCGACACCTCCACCGGCGCCGCCGACCTCGCCACCGCCGAGGGCGTCGCCGCTCTCGAGAAGCGCATGTCCGGCACCGGCACCGTCTTCATCGCCGGCGACACCCCCTCCGCCGCGGACGCGCGCACCTTCGAGGCCCTCCGCGGCGCCCCCGCCGACGCCATCGCGGCCGCCCCCTGGGTCAAGCGCTGGTTCGCCCTCGTTGGCCTCTTCACGGCCGACGTGCGCGCCGCGTGGGGCTCTGCCCCCGCCGGCGCCGGCGCCGCCGCTGCCGCTGCCTCCTCCGCTGGCAGCGCCTAGGCGACTCGCCCAGCAGATGCCTGGCTATGTGCCCGCGCGCCATTGCGTGACGGGGCAGCCGTGCTGTTCCCGCCGCTGCGCCCGCTGAACGGCGCTCCCTTCGTCAACCTTCCCCCCCCCCCTGCCTTCCCACGCACACGCACACGCTCATGCACACGCACACGCTCGCTCTGCCGCGTGTTCGTTCGCCGCTCCGCGCCCGGGGCAGCGCACGCAGCGCAACCACCATGCGCGCCGCCGCAGTCGGCATTGAGAGAGAGATCTCTCGAAATTTATGCATTCAGCGACGCACACGCACGGGCCCCGGCAGCCGTCATTCGGCCGGCCGCTCATTGCTCACCGCCACAACAGGCGCGCCGCTGGGCCGAGCAGCGGCCACGCGACGAGCGAGCGAGGCGGCGTCGCCGTCAGCGCTGAGCCGTCGCAGGGCCGGCATGGCCGCCAGCGCCGCTGCGTCCAGGGCGTCCGCGCTGACCCGCGGGTTGCCGTGCAGCCACAAGTCCTCGACTGCAGATTCAGCGAGGGCCTCGTAGGGAATTCCACCAGGACCGATGTCGTTGTGCGACGCGTCCACGACGCGCAGCCGCCGCCCACTCACCAAGCCGGGAGGGATCGCGTCGATCGTGTTGTGTGACACGTCCACCTCTTCCAGGGCGCGCATGCGCTGTGTGGCGAGGGCCAGACGGCACACGCAAGCCTGCGACAGGGGACGGGCGCAGCGCGCAAGCCGCTCGGACCGTCGCCGACCCGGCGCCTTTCCCGGCCCGCAGCACCCGGCTGCCACGCGCTGCCGCAAGACACGCACCTTGCCAAGCTTCTCGCACATCAGGTTGCGGCACAGCAGGTCCTCGCTGGCGCTGAGCAGCAGCCGCGTGGCCGTCTTTCGCAGGTCGTGCGCCTCGGCCAGGTTGGTCGCCGCAGTCGCCAGGCCGCGGCGCGAGAGCGCAGCTCTCGCAAAGCCCGCGGCGGCGCCCCGCGCGGCCCGCATGCCCCTCGCCCAGCGGTGGCCTGCTGCTCAGGTGAGTTCTTGCGTTGGAGGCTTCAACTGCGAGGTCTGACTCTGCGCCGAACTGCAGAGCAAACTCCGAAATCGCCCGTTGGCCCTCCCGCGGGCTGCAGGCTCGCCACTGTAGCTGCCGCAGGCAATCAGGCAGCCGGGCGCTCTTCGGCGCGTCCCGAGGCCGCACAGCCAAGGCGCGGCCCTCGATGGCCGATGCGGCCAGGCGCACGACAAGGCCGCATCGCAGCGAGGGGGGCAACGGCGCGGGCTCTGTTGCCTCTCCCGCCGCGGCAGCGGCGCCCCCGCGCGCCTGGGTCTCGACGCCCCCGCCGGTGCCTCGTCCCGGGATTTCTGACAGGCTGCGCGCGGCGGCTGAGCAGCCGGAGCTGCCGGGAGGCAGGCTCGCGAAGGCCAGCAGGGCGCAGCCGCGTCAGTGGCAGTCGCCCGGGCCCATTCCTGCGCCGCACGTTCGCTCGCGACGCGGCTCAGTGGCCGACGAGAAGGAGGAGATGCTCCCACAGCCCCAGGCGGGCTCGCGCCTCGACACCATGGCCGAGGCTCTGTTCGGGCGCCAGAACAAGGACCGGCACTTGCAGCAGGCGTCGCCCGCGGCGCGGCGCACGCGCCGCCATTCGGACGTGGGCTCGCCGCCGCCGCGGCACGGCTCGGCCGGCCCAGACGTGTCGGCTGCACTGCGGTCCGCCGCCCCTGCCCCTGCCCCTGCGTCGCCGCGGGCGTCGCTCGCGCTTGGCGTGTCCGTGGGCGCGCCCCGCGCCCAGCGAGCCGGCGCCTCATCCTCCTCAGCGGCCGGCCTCGGCCGCAGCGCTGCCCCCCGCGCTGGGCTTGCGGCCGCCTCCCCGGGCCAAGCATCGCCGCCGCGCGCCGCAGCGGCTGACTCCGCCTCTGCCTCCTCGTCGCTCCGTTTCGCGTCTCTCCAGGCTGCCGCCTCGTCGCTCAGCTCCGCAGCTCTGCTCGACGTCCCCGTCTCGTCCCCGTCAACGGCCCTTGAGCAGAGCCGAGCAATCGGCAGAGCCCAGCACGCGTCGCGTGCAGAGCTGCGCTCGCTCTTCTCGGCCTGGGAACAGAGACTGAAGAGCCGGTCGGCAGAGCTGGACGCCCGCGAAGCCCGTGCGGCAGAGCTGGATGCCGAGGCGAGGCGACGCTCCGCCGCGGCGGCAGAGCAGGAGGCCGCAGCGGCAGCGGCCATCGAAGCTGCGCGCCAGGCGGAGCTGGAGGCAGAGCGGGCGGAGGGGGCGGTGGCAGAGGCGGAGAGGCGGCGGAGGGCGGCGGAGGAGCAGGAGGCGGCGGCGGCGGCGGAGCGACGCGCCTCCGCGGCAGCCGGAGCGGAGGCGGAGCGGCGACGGGCGGAGGCCGAGGCCGCCGAGGCAGCCTCCCGAGCTGCAAAGGCCGAGGCGGAGGTGGCTGGCGCCGACGGCAGGCGGCGGATTGCGGCGGCCGAGGCGGCGGAGCGACGCGCCGAGGAGGCCACGGCGGCGGCGCGGGCGGCCGAGGCGGAGGCGCAGCGCGCCGCTGACGCTGCCGCGGAGAGGACGCTGGCGGCAGAGCAGCTCCAGGCAAAAGCGCAGCGGGAGGCTGAAACCGCCAGGAGGCAGCGCGAAACCGCCCGCACCGAGCAGCAGCGCGCAGCCAAGCTCGGGAGGGACGCGGCGGAGGCGGCCGAGGCAGCGGCGGCCGCCACAGAGGGCAGGGCGGCGCGCCTGTCAACGGCTCGCCGGCAGCTTCGGGCGGCGGTCAAGCGAGCAGCCAGGGCCGCCAAACAGCTGAAGCGGTCGGCGGACGCAACCGCAGCCGACCTGGGGGCCACTCGCCCCGGCAGAGCCACCGGCAGAGCTACCGGCAGAGCTGCGGGGAGCTCGTCGGGGGGAGACCTGCTGCCGAGCCGCTTTGGCGCCAGCGGTGGGGGGGACGCTGGCCGCAGCGGCCGCTCTGGGGGGCTCGGCAGCAGCCGGGCGCCTGGCCTGGACGACAGCCTCGAGGACGCGTTGGCGCTGACGGGGGGTCGCCGAGGCGGCAGGGCAGGCCGCGCGGCGGGGGGCGCGGGCTGGGTGAGCGGTGACGACGGCGACGCCGCTCACGACCGCGACGGCGACGGCGACGCCGACTCGGACGAAACCGACTCGGACGAGGATGATGTCAACGGCGACGGCGACGGCGGCGACGACGCCCTGGCGGCGCGCGCGTGCACTGCCCTGGAGGGGGCGGTGGCTGCTGCGAGAGGGGCTGTTCGGGCGGCGGGGGCGGAGGCGCGGCGGCTGCGGCAGTCCGCACAGGCGGCTGTGGAGGAGGCGTCGGGCCGACTGCGCAGGGCGGAGGCGGACGCGGCGGCGGCGGTGCAGCGGGCGCAGGCGGCGGCAGCGGAGGTGCTGAGAGACGCGGAGTCGCTCGCCGAGCGCACGCGCGCGGACGCGGAGCACCACGCGACACGGCTGAGAGCCGAGGCAGAAGCGGAGGCGGAACGGCTCCGCGACGGCGCAGCCCATGCCGCGGCCGACGTCACCGGCAGAGCCGACAGCTCTGCAGCGAGGAGGGTGGCCGACGCCGAGGCGGCCGCAGCAGCGGCAGAGCAGCGGAGGAGCGACGCGGAGGCAGCGGCCGAGCGACTGTCCGAGCGGCTGGAGGCACGAGCGGCGGCGGTGGCGGCGCGGGAGGAGGAGGCCGCGGCGGCGGAGGCCGCGGCGCGGAAGCACGCGGCGGAGGCGGAGGCGTCGCGGCGCCGAGCTGCCGAGCTGGAGAGCGCTCTTCGATCCGACCGAGCGGATGCCAAGCGCATGGCGGCGGAGGCGCGTGAGGCCGCGCGGGCGGCCGCGGAGCGGGCGGCGGAGGCGGAGGCGGAGCTGGCCGCCGCTGCGGCGGAGCGACGCGCTGCCGAGCTGGCCAGGGCGGCGGCGGCGGCCGGCGGCGCGGAGGCCGCCGAGACTATGCGCGCGGCCCGGGAGCAGGAGGCGGCAGCGCGGAGGGCGGAGGCGGAGGCGCGGGCGGCGGCGGAGGCGGCCTCCGCGGCCAAGGCGGAGGCGGCGCGGCGGGCGGAAGCGGCTCGCGCCGAGGAGGGGCGGTCTACGGTGCGGGCGGAGGAGGCCGATCGCGCGGAGGCGGCGGCGCGCCGGGCGCAGGCGGCGGCGGCGTCGGAGGCGGAGGCGGCGGCAGAGGCCAAGGCGGACGCTGCCCGCCGGCGCGCTGCCGCGGAGGCAGCGTCGGAAGCCGCGGCTGCGAGGGAGGCGGCGGCAGCGGCGGCAGAGTCCAGGGCGGAGGCGGCGACGCGGGCGGCCAAGGCGGCCGCGGCTGACGCGGAGGCCAGGACCGGGGCCGCCGCAGAGGCGGAGCGCGCAGCGCGGCGGGAGGCGGGGGCGGCCGCGGCGAGGGAGGCGGCGGCCGAGAAGGCCGAGGCGGCCGCCGAGGCAGCGCGGGCTGCGGCGCGGGAGGCTGAGGCGGAGGCGGCGGCGGCGAGGCGGCTGGCTGATGCCGCTCGGAGCGACGCGGAGCGACTCAGCCGCGACGCGGAGGGCGGCAGAGCCGTGATTGCGGCGGCGGCAGAGCAGGAGGCGCAGCTTGAGAGGCGCAGGCGGGCGGCCGTGGCCGCCGAGGAGGAGGCGGCGGCGCGGGCGGCGGAGGCGGCGGAGGCGCAGCGGTGCCTGGCCAGGGCCAGGGCCGAGGCCGAGGAGGAGGCGGAGCGGCTGCGCGCGCGGCGGGAGGAGGAGGCGTCCCAGGCGCTGGCGGCGCGGGCGGCGGCCGAGAAGGCCGAGGCGGCGGCGCTTGAGCGGGCGGGCGAGGCAGCGGCAGCGGAGCGACGCGCCGAGGCGGCGCAGGCGGCGGTTGAACAGGCCAGATCCGAGCTAGAGGCGGCGCAGAGCAAGCTAGAGGCGGAGCGGGCGGAGGCGGCGGAGGCCGCGCGAGCGGCCGATGCTGACAGGCGCGCGGCCGCCCAAGCCCTCGCCGCCGCAGAGGCGGAGCGGGCCGAGGCGGCGACGGACCGAGACGCCGCGAGGGCCGCAGCGGCGCGCGCCGAGGCCGAGGCCGCCAGCGCCGCTGCCGCCCTCCACCGCGCCAACGAGGCCGAGGCAGCGGCCAAGCGGCGCGAAACCGCCGCCGAGGCGCGACTGGCCGAGGTGGAAGCCCGCGAAACCGCCGTCACGGAGCGCGAAACCGCGGCGAAGGAGCAGGAGCGGAGCGCCGCCGAGGCCGAGGACAAGGTGGAGGGCGTGGCCGCGGCGCTGCGAGCCGAGACCGAGGCAGCGGAGCGGCGGGCGGCCGAGGCCGAGGAGGAGCTGACCCGGCGGCAGCAGGGGCTGGAGCGGCGCGAAGCGAGGCTGGCCGAGGCGTCGCAGCGGGCGGCGGAGGCGCTGGGCCGGCGGGAGGAGGCCGCCGCCGGCAGAGCCGCAGAGGCGGAGGCGAAGGAGGCGGCGGCGCGGCGCGCGGAGGCGGCGGCCGCTGGCCGCGAGGCGGCTGCCGAAGAGGCGCAGGGGCGGGCGGCGGCGGCGGGCGCCGAGGCCGAGCGGATGCGGGTGGAGGCCGAGGGCCGGCTCAAGGCGGCGGAGGAGGCCGAGCGACGCGCGTCGGCGGAACGATCAGCCGCCGAAGCGGCGGTGGCGGAGGCGACGTCGGCGGTTGAGCGGCAGAGCGAGGAGGCAGCCGCCGCGAGGGCGGCGGCCGCGAAGGCGGCGGAGGAGGCCGAGGCGGCGGCAGAGGCGGTGCGGGCGCGTGAGGTGGCGGTGGCGCGCAGAGAGGCCGAGGCGGAGGCCGCGTCCCAGGCGGCGGCGCGCATGCACGCGCAGGCGGAGGCCGCCAAGGCCTCGGCGGAGCAGGCGGAGGCGCGTGCCAGAGAGCGGGAGGAGGCCGGCAGAGCCGCGGAGCGCGCCGGCAGGGAGGCCGAGAGGGAGCACCGCGCGGCGCAAAGCGCGGCCCGGCGGAGGGAGGCGGCGGCGGAGGAGGCCGAGGCCGTGGCTCAGGCCAAGGCTGCCTCGGCGGCCAAGCAGGCGGCCGAGGCAGAGGAGGCGGCGGCGGAGGCGAGGCGGATGCGGGCGGCGGCGCTCGACGCAGGGGCGGCGGCAGAGTCCACCCAGGCCCGGTACGCCGCGGCAGAGGAGAGGGTGAGGGAGGCGGAGCGGGCCGAGGCCGAGGCCAAGGCGGCCGGGGCGGAGGCGGCGGCCATTGTGAACGCGGCGGAGGCCGACGCCGCGCGAATCAGGACGGAGGCGGCGGCGGAGGCTGAGCGGCTGCGTGGCGCAGCCGACGAGGCCCTGGCACAGAGCCGAGCCCGTGTGAAGGAGGCGGAGGACGAGGCGGAGGCCGCCGCGCACAGGGCGGCGGAGGCGACGTCGGCGGCGACGGCGGCGGAGCACCGCGTTGCCGCCCTCACGGCCGAGGCGGAGGAGGCGGCCGCGAGGGTGCAGGCAGCCAGAGAGGCGGAGGACAGGGCCGACTCCGTTCGGGCGGAGCTGGAGCAGGCGGCGGCAGAGCTGCAGCAGCAGGCCGCTGCCCGCGCTCGCGAGCTCGTCGATCGCTCAGCAGAGCTGGATCGGCGGCAGGAGGAGCTGGAGGGCGCGGCAGAGGCGCTGAGGGCGCGGCGGCGCGAGGCCAGGGAGAAGGCCAGGGCTGCGCTGGGGGCGCTGCAGCGGCGGCAGGAGGGCCAGAGCGAGGCCGTGGGGGCGCGGGAGGCGGCGCTGGCGGACGCGGAGGCCAGGCTGGAGGAGGCTGCGGCGGAGCTCTCCAGGCGAGAGGCGGAGGTGTCGGTGGCGTCCGACCGCGCCCGAGGGCGAGCCGCCGGTGCGATTCGCGCCGAGAGGGCGGCCAAGGAGGCCGAGGCGGCGGCGATGCAGCGGGCCAAGGCGGCGCTTGACGCGGAGCGACGCGCCGAGGCGGCGGCGGCTGCTGCGCGGGCCGAGGAGGCGGCGGCGCAGCGGCAACGAAGGGCCGCCGAGGAGGCGGCCGCCGAGGCGGAGGCGGTGCGGCGGCGCGCGGAGGAGGCGGTGGAGGGGGCGGAGCGACGAGCAGGGGAGGCCGAGGCGGCGGCGGAGCGCGTGGCGGAGGAGGCGAGGCGGCGCGCGGAGGAGGCGGCGGACGCTACGCAGCGCGCCGTCACAGCCGCCAAGAAGGCCGACTCCCAGGCAAGGGCGCGCGAGGAGGCGGCGAGGGAGGCGGAGGAGGCCGCGGCGGCGCGCGAGGAGGCGGCGGACAGCGCTCGGAGGGAGTCGCTCGCGGCCACGGCTGCCGCAGAGAGGGCTCAGCGGGCCGCTGAGAGGGCCAAGAAGGAGGCGGAGCAGAGCGGGGCGGAGGCCTCCGAGCGGCTGCGGGCCGCGGAGGAGGCGGCCAAGGCGGCCGAGGCGGCGGCGGCGAGGCGGCTGCGGGCCGCGGAGCAGGAGGAGGCGGCGGCCAAGGCGGCGCGGTCCGCTGCCGAGGAGGCCGAGGCGCGAGCCGGCCTGGCTGTGAAGGAGGCCGAGGCGGCCGAGGGCCGGCGGCGACGGGCGGCGGCGGAGCTGGAAGGCCGGCTGGCGGCGGCGGGGGCGAGGGAGGCGGAGCTGGCGGCGAAGGAGGAGGCGCTGGCGGCGGCGCAGCGAGCTGCCGCCGATGCGCTTCGCGCCGCCACAGCGCGCGAGGAGGCTGCAAAGGACGCGGGAGAGCTCGCGGAAGCGGCGCGCGGCAGAGCCGAGGCGGCGGAGGCCAAGGCGGACGCGGCGCGGCGGGAGGCGGCGCTGGCGAGCGAAGCGGCGACAGAGGCGAGCGCGGCGGCGGCGCGGCGGGAGGCCGCTGCAGCGCGGCGGGAGGCCGACGCAGAGGAGTCGCTGAGCCGGCAGCGGGTGCGCGTGGAGGCGGCAGAGGCGGCGGCCGAGGCGGCGAAGCGGCAGCGGCGGCAGGCGGAGGAGGAGGCCGAGGCACGGTGCGCAGCCGCGGCAGCGGCCAAGGAGGAGGCGGAAACGACGGCGCGGGCTGCCGAGGCGGCTGCCAGGCGGGCCGAGGATCGGGCAGAGGCCGAGAGGCGCGCGGCCGATGCGGCGCGGGCAGAGGCCGAGGCCAAGGTGGAGGAGGCGGCGGCGGCGCAGCGCGCGGCCGAGGACAAGGCTAGGCGCACAGAAGCGGCCAGGCGGGCGGTGGCGGCGGAGGCGGCCGCGCTGGAGGCGACGGGGGCGGAGGTCGGCCGCAGGGAGGCGGCGGCCAGACAGCTGGCGGAGGAGGTGAGGCTTCGCGAGGCGGAGGTGGCGGCGGCGTCGGAGGCGGTCGCGCGGGCGGGGGAGTCGGTGCAGGTGCGGCAGGCGGAGGTGGAGGCGGCCGCCCAGCGGGCCCGCATCGCCGAAACCGCGCTGTCGCAGCAGCAGGAGCGAGCGAGGCGGGCGGCCGACGCCGGCGTGGGCGAGGCGGAGGCGCTGCGGGCGCGGGCGGCAGCTCACGCCAGGGCGGCCGAGGCTGAGCGGCGCGGTCTGGAGGCGGCCCGCGCGGCCGTTGAGCAGGAGCGGGCAGAGCTGGAGGCCGCCCGGGCGCGCCAGGCCGCGGTGGCCGACGCGCTGAGGCGGGCAGAGGCGCGGGCGGCCGATGGCCTTCGCAGGGCCGAGGCCGAGAGGGCCAGCGGGGCGGCGGAGCTGTCGGTCCGCGACCTCCACGCATCCAAAGGCGCCGCCTCGCCCCGGAGCAAGGGCGATGCCGCGGCTGGAAGCGCAGCATCGCGACGCGCCGCCGCCGCCCTGCGGGCGCGCGAGGCGGAGCTCGCGGCAGAGCGCGAATCCCTCCAGGCGGAGCGCGCCTCCCGCAGGGAGGAGCTGCGGCGGTGCCGCGGCGAGGCGAAGCGCAGTGCTCGGGAGGCGGAGCGGGCCCGGAGGGAGGCCGAGCGGCTGCGGGGGGCGGTGAGAGACGCGGAGGGCAGAGCCGCCGCGGCAGCGGATGCGGCCGCGCGGCGGGAGGCGGCCGCGGCCGCGGAGGTGGCTGCCAGTCGCCGCAGGGAGGCTGATCTGGCCGGCGTGGTAGAGAGGGCGGCGGAGGGCGCCCGACGCGCTGCTGACACTGTCGCGGCCGTCTTTGCAGCAGACTCCCCCGCTCCCGGGAAGGGCGAGGAGCCCCTGAGGGGCCGCAACGCCGGACAGTGGGGAGCGGCCCCTGACGGCGCGGCCGGCGCCCTGAGCGGCCCGGAGCGGCTGCGGCTGGTGGCGGCGGAGGCGGAGGAGCGACTGCGCGCCGCCGCCCACGCCATCGCCGAGCGCGCCGCGGAGGCCAAGGACGCGAGACGGGCGCAGAGGCGCTCCGACGGCGGCGCCGGCGCCGGCGTCGTGGCGGTGTTGGATGGCGGCGCCGCCTCTGCCGGCCGTGACGACGACGAGCACGACCACGTGACCGAGTCCGACGGTCGCCAGCTGATCCGAGCGCGCTACGAAGTGGCAGAGCTTTCCAAGCGAGCGGACGCGGCCGAGGCGCGAGAGGCAGAGCTCGCGGCGGCTCGCGACGAGGCTGAGGCCAGGGCAGCGGTAGCGGAGGCCGAGGCGGACGCGGCGGACATGCGAGCGCAGGAGGCCGAGGCGCGGGCGGCCGAGGCGCTGGAGGAGGCGGAGCAGCAGCTCGCCAGCTGGCGGCCGCGCGTGGCACAGCTGGAGGCCGCTGCGGCGGCGGCGGCCACCGCGCAGGCGAGGGCAGAGTCTTCTCTGCGAGCGGCGCTGGAGGAGGCCAAGGCTGCGCGGGCGGAGGCAGCCCTCGCTGCCAAGGCCATATCCCGGGCCGAGGAGGCGGCGGTCGCCATCCTGCGTCGCGCCGGCCAGGCAACGGCGGAGGTTTCCGGCGGCGCGGAGCGCCCCGACGCGCCCGTGCGCGCCACGGACAAGCCAGCAGACGTGCCCCGGCTGGCAGAGCTGCTTGTTCGGGCAGCGGCCGTGCTCGACGCGGCGGCCGCTGCCGCCCGCAGGGCGAACGAGGCTGCCGATGCCAAGGCCGGCAGAGCCGAGGACGCTCTCAGGCACGTCGGCCGCATGCAGGCCGTGCTCCAAGCGCAAGCCAAGCAGGTCGCGGCGCGCGCCACCGAGCTCGAACGGTCCGCGTCCGCTGCGGACGCCGCCCCGCGGGCGCGCGAGGCCGCCGTGGAGGCGAGGGAGGCCGCCCTGCAGAGCCAGCGCGAGGCGCTGGATACCCTCCGGGCAGAGCTGGCGGACAAGGAGGCGGAGCTCGAAGCGCGGGCGCAGCGGCTGCGGGCGGAGGCAGCGACGCTGGTGGGCGGGTCGCGGGCCGGGGGCGGAGCGGCCGACGCTGGCGCCGAAGAGGCTGCCTCGGCCCCGCTGGGGGCGGCCGCGGGCTCGAGCGACGGGGAGGCGGCGTCGGAAGGGCAGGGCTCTGCCGGGGCCTGCTCGTCAGGCTCTGCCGAGGGCGGAGCCGTCGCCGGCACAGCGGCCGAGCGAGCTGCGGGCGTCGCCGGCTCAGCGGCCGAGCGAGCTGCGGGCGTCGCCGGTCCTGCCCGTTCGTCTCCGACGCGCCTCGCGACGGCTCTGCCGGCAGGAAGCTCTGCTGCGCACGGGGTGACGGTCACTGCGCGGCCAAGCGCGGGCCAGGCCGGACAGGGTTCGGAACCAGGGCGGCTGCCGCCGTCTGGCCAAGGGGCCAAAGCGGGGACAACGTTGCCGAGGCCGCCGTCAAGCGGCCGAACGGCGGGTTCGGAGCCGGCTTCCACGGCGCAGGCTCGAGCAGCGGCGACGTCACAGCCGGCCGGCGAGGCATTGGCCGGTTCCAGCGGCGACTCCTTGTCCGTTGAGTCGGCCGGGAATGCGGCCTCGAACATTCTTCGGGGTCTGGGCGCGGGCCAGACGGCTTCGATGCGGCGGCTGCGGCAGCTGCGGGCGACTCTCGGGCACATCATCCCCCGTGCCGACGAGGAGGGCGGCCACGTGGCGGCACAGGCGCGGAGCGTCGGGCTGGAGGTGCGGGAGCTTACCGCGGCGCTGCAGCGGGCGGAGGAGGCCGCGCATGCGCTCAAGGCCGACTTGGTGCGGCTGCACGCACAGTGGGCGGAGGCGGCGCAGCGAGGGGACGCCCCGGGGCGGATGCGGGACCTGCTGATGCCGCCGATGGAAGGGTTGCTGTGCCGGCTGCGGGACGAGCAGGAGCGCCACGGGGAGTGGGAGCGCGGGCTGCGGAGGGCGGTGGTGGCGCTGCGCGAGGTGTCGCAGGTGGTGCTGCGCTCGCGAGGCCTCGAGGGCGAGCTGCAGGAGGAGGAGGAGGAGGAGGAGCGGCAGGGTGGCGCCGCCACCCAGATCGGTATTGCGGACGAGGAGGAGGAGGAGGAGGATGGGGGTGCGCACAGGCAGGGAGCAGCTGCGGGCGCGCGCTTGGGGGGCCGGGCTGACGCCGATCACGCTGACCGCTGGGCCAAGCAGACGGCCGGGCTGGCCCGCCGCGCCAGCCAGCGCGAGGCCGGTCCCTCCGCCAGCCAGCAGCGCGCAGCCCTCCCGCCTGAGCGCGGCGCAGGGGCGCAGTCGGGCCGTGCCCCGCTCAAGCCCAAGGCTGGCCCCGAGGGCGTCCGCCGCGTGGTGCTGGCTCGGAGGCCAGGGGACGAGGAGGGCACGACGCTCGCTGCGCAGCGGCCCTCGGACCCGACGCCAGTGACCGCCTCGCCCGAGGACGGACGGGCCGGCCGCGGCGGCGCTCCTGTTGTGTCGCGCTTTGCAGGGGCGGCAGACTGGCTGGAAGGCTCGCTGCGCAGGCGCGACGCCGCGGCGGCACCCAGCGCAGAGGTTGAGCAGGGAGTGGATGACTCATTCGACCAGGAGAGCGACTTTGCGTGATCATTGCTGCATTGCGCGGTGCGTGTCATTGTGCGTGGGAGCAACATAGTCCATGGCTGCCTCGCTACGGGAGAGCTCCAGCCCCCCAGGTGGTCGCCCGCGACTGTGGAAGCGCGCACACATGGATCAAACGCTCTGTCGCAGCGCCGCGATGCCGCCCCCCCGATTCGAGACATGCAACGTGTGAAGCAGGAATCCACGCACGCGAATCACACGCAACGGGCGGGGCCTTGCCGGCTCAGCCTGGGCCCCAACGCCAGGCCGAGCGGGGTCACTGGCGGGGTCACTGTCGCTTGTTGCTGCGCA
Source organism: Cafeteria roenbergensis (assembly GCA_008330645.1). Lineage (NCBI taxonomy): Eukaryota > Bigyra > Bicosoecida > Cafeteriaceae > Cafeteria > Cafeteria roenbergensis. The sequence goes on along the minus strand of VLTN01000011.1, from coordinate 381,751 downwards.
GCAGCTGCATCGCTTGCGCCTCGGCTCGGTGCGCCGCGGCCTCCTCCGCCTGCTTCTGCCGTGCCGCCGCGAGCTGCTGCAGCCGCCGCTGCTCTGTGTGCCAAGCGCTCCTCGCAGCCAGCGTGGCTGCATCCTCCTCCTCCTCCTCGTCATCATCATCATCGCCGTCGCCATTGCCCCGGCCAGTGCCACCGCCACCGCCAGCAGCAGTTCCCTGGCCAGCCGCACTGCCGCCGCGGGCTGTCGACGAGAGCGTGGGCTTTCCTGCTCCGGATATGCCGCGCTGGGGGGGCGCAGCGGACCGCGCCGGGCTCGGCCGAATGCTCCCCGCGGCCGCAGCGGACCCCGCGAGCCCCCAGTCAGCTGACTGGACGCCGGCACCAGGGGCCGGGAGCCGGCCAGCCCTGGGGCCGCGCTCGTTGCCGCCCTCCGCCGCTCGCTGCGAGTGCCAGGCACCGCCCCCGCGGTCAGCAGCGCTGTGCGGCGCGCCGGCGGGCGGCGTCTGCCCGTCGCGTGGGGCAGCATCGCTGCCGCGGCTGGACCCGCCGTCTCCCAGGCCACCTCGCGCCGCAAGCAAGGCTGCGGCCCTGTCAATGGCGCGCTGCGCGGAGGCAGAGCCGCCGCCGCCATACCCTCCGCCATCGCCGCCGCCGCCATACCCTCCGCCATCTCCGCCGCCGCCATACCCTCCGCCATCGCCGCCGCCCCCCCTGCCCCCCTCTCGCCCCAGGTGCTGGTGCTGCTGCCACGCACTCGCCCCACCTGTCATCATCATCCCTGCCCCCTCGGGCACCGTCGCCGGCGGCGTCACGCCGTCGGGCAGCGGCGGGAGGCCCCCCCTCCCTGAGCCGCGGCTGCCTGGGAAGGAGGACCCTGGGACGCCCACCCGCAGCCCAGCCGTGACGTCATCCGAGCGGCCCGCGTCGCTGCCCGCGTCGGACCGGCTGTGCAGGCGCGGCGGCAGCGTCGCTGCCAGGTCCTGGCGACCGCCGCCGCCGCCGCCGCCGCCGCCCGGCGCCCCGTCCGCCGCGCTCCCCATCGCAGGCAGCCGTCCGCTCCCCGTCCGCGCCAAGGCTCCCTCCGCCCGGCCCACCCGCGCGTCCCGGGAGTCCTCTGCCGACACTGCCGTGCGGGCAGCCGACCTGGCGGCCACGCCGCTGCCGCCCCGGGTTGCCATCGCCGCGCCCCCTCCTCCCCCGGCACTGGCGCTGCCCCCCCCGCTGGTCGGCCCGTGCGCCCAGGCGTGGGCGGCCCCCCAGCCCCCGGGCGAGCTTGCCTGGTGGTCGAGGGGGGAGTGCGGCGGCTCGCCGAACCCGCCCTCGCTACTCACCACGCTGCCGCCGCCGCCGTCCCTGCGCGCGGGTGTGTGCGCGGCGCCGTCCCGCCCGCCCCTGCTCGCGCCCCCCGCGGCTGAGAGGAGCCCCCCCGTGGTCCAATCGGACCTTGTTGACGCAGCCGTGGCAAGCCCGCCGGGGCCGCCCCTGCCGCCCACTGCCCCGCCGCCGGCCCCGCCGGCGCGCCTGCCTCTGGACGTGAGCTGCTGCTCCACGCGCCGCAGCGCTTCGGCCTCCCGCTGCATGCGGGCGGCGCGCCTGTTCGCGTGGCCGAGCTGCGCGCGCATGCTCTCGCACTCGTCCTCCAGCTCCGCGGCCCGCCGCCGCCACCGCTCCGACTCCTCGGCGGCCGCGCGCGCGCCGGCCTGCACCCGCTGGGCCTCCGCGGTGGCGTGGCTGGAGTGTGCCTCGGTCGATCGGCGAATGGCGTCCGCGTCCCGCCGCGCTGCCGCCTCCGCCGCCCTCACGGCCTCCACCTCGCCCTCTAAGCGCCGAATCTCGCGCCACGCGTCCTCGGCCTCCCCCTTGGCCCGGGACGCCTCCCTCCTCTGCCGCTCCGCCGCCTCCTGCATCGCTGCGGCCTCTTCGTGCGCCGCCTCCATCTCCCCCCGCACCGCCTCCAGCCGCGCCGCCAGCGCCTCAGCCCGCGCCTCTGCGTCCTCGGCCGCGGCCCGGGCCGCGGCCTCGGCCTCCCCCCCGCGCGCCACCGCGCCGCTCGCCGCCTCCTGCGTCTCTCGAATGCGATTGGCCGCGTCCTCAAGCCGCGCCTCCGCTGCCTCGAGCCGGCCCCGCAGCGCGGCCGCCTCCTCACGGGCAGCCTCCCTTCCCGCCGCCGCGGCCTTGGCCTCCTCTCTCGCCGCCTCCAGCTCCCCCCTGGCGGCCTCCTCCCGCCGAGCGGCCTCCTGCCTAGCCGCCCCCAGGTCCGCCTCGAACCGCGCGCTCCGCGCCTCCGCCTCCTCGGCCGCCCTGGCAGCCTCCTCCGCCTGCCGCAGCGCTCTCTCCCGCCCCTCCTCGGCCTCGCCCAGCTCCTCCACCAGCCCAGCCAGGTCCTTGCGCAGCCCCTCGATCTCTCGCTGCGCCGCCTCCGCCATCCCCGCGTGCTCGCGCCCTGCCGCGTCCTTGGCCTCGCGCAGCGCCGCCTCGGCGGTCTCGCGCGCCCTCGCCGCGACCTGCAGCTCTGCACGCTGCGCCTCGCTCCGCTCTGCAGCCTCCCGAATCTTATCCTGCAGGGAGTCCTTGAGGCGCTCCACCTCCTCCCGCGCCTCCTCGGCCTCCTCCTCGGCCGCCCGCTGCTCCGCCTTGGCCTGCTCCGCCTGCCGCACCGCGTCCGACGACGCCCGCCTGGCGCCCTCCACCTGGCCGCGCTGCGCCTCCAGCTGCTCTTCCATGGCCCGCACCAGCTCGCGCTGGCGCGCCTCCCGCGCCGTCAGCTGGTCGCGGACTCGTTCCAGCTCCGCGTTGGCGGACTCCATGGCCGACCGCGCGGCGGCAAGCTCCTCCCCGCTGGCGCTAGCGCGCTCCTCGGCCGCCCGCACCGCCTCGGCCGCCTTGGCCTCGGCGGCAGTTTTGGCAGCCGCGGCCTTGGCCTCCGCCTCCGCCTTGGCAGCGGCAACGTCCGCCCTCAGCTTCTCGGCCTCCTCGCTGAGCTCGCGAACGCGGTCCGCCGCAGCCCGCCTCGCGCCGTCCGTCTCGGCTCGAAGCGAGCCCACCTCGCTCCGCAGCTCGGCGAGCTGCTGTCTCGAGGCCTGGGCCGCCGCCTCCGCCTTTGCTGAGGCGGCCTCCGCTTCCCTCGCCCTGGCCTCCCCGTGACCGGCCGCCGCCTCTGCCCGCTGGCGGAGCGCCGCCTCGTCTCTCAGCGCGCTCAGGAGCCGGCGGGCCTCAGACTGGCACTCGGCCAGCTCCCGCCCCACGCTCGCCTTGTCAGCGCGTGCCGTCGCCACGGCCTCCTCCAGGGCGCGCACGCGCCGCGTGGCGGCAGCCTCCTGCTCCTCGGCCTCCGCGGCCGCAGCCTCGGCCCTTTGTTTCGCCGCCTCCGCGGCCTTGACCCGCTCCTCCGCCTCCGCCGTCTCGCCCCCCGCCTCGTCCGCCATGGCCACGGCATCCGCAGCGTCTGCCCGCGCCCGCTCGGCCTCAGCGCGGGCCTCCTCCTCGGCGGCCTCCGCCCGCCTCAGGCGCTCCTCGAGCTCCCTCCTGGCGAAATCGCGGTGGTTCGAGGCCTCGCGCGTGGCCTCCCTGGCGCGCTGGGCATCCGCCTCGGCCTCGGCCATGCGGCGCTCCAGGTCCGCCCGGAAGCGGTTGGCGGCCCTCAGCTCGGCCTCCTGCTGCGCCGAGCTCTCGGCCATTTGCCGCAACGAGCTCTTCGCCTCGCGCTCGGCGCTCTTGACGCGGGCCAGCTCGGCATTGGCCGCTTCCAGCAAAGCGGCCACGCGCTTGCTCTCCGCCTTGGCGGCCTCGAGCTCCTCCGTCTTCTGCTGGATCATGTGCCAGGTGCGGTTGATCTGGTCAGAAAAGGCGGCCATGCCGTTGCCAGGCGACTGCGGCAAGCCTGCAGCGACAGCCGGCGCGCCAGCCGAGCCACCACCACTCGGGGTGCCGGGGGGGCTGATCGTCGCGGGCTGGGACAGTCCTGCGGCCCTGAACGAGCGCCGCGCGGACACGGGCGCGGACGCATACCCCGTTGGCCCCGCCCTCGGGGCCTCGAAGCCGCTGCCCTGCCCGCGCATCCCAGCCAGGCCCAAGTGCGCGGGACGACCCTTCGCCCCCCGGGGCGGCGCTTCCCTGCCTGCGGGCGCCAGGTGCGCGGGCTCCGGCCGATTGCAGCCAGCGAGCCGGATGCAGCTCAACGGCTGCTCTGCCCTTGCGACTCTCCCCAAACGTGCGGGCACTCTCAGCGCGCCCACTGGGCACAGGCCGAGGGCTGCCGGCTGGAATGCAGCGTGCCGTCTGCTGCGCGCTCGCTTGGGTCCGTGTGGGCGGTGCACGCCCCCAACTTGACTGGAAATGAATGCGTTGTTGCGATTTGCCGTTGTTCGCGACGCTGCCGATGAGGGAAGCGCGTGGTTCCCGCACCACGGGCCGTGCATCCAGAGCATGCGTAAAAGGATTCAGCCAACAAGCCAGGGCGAGGCCGAAGCGCGCGCAGTCGCCCCGACAACCTGTCGCCTGGCTCACTTGCCAAGCAGCTCCTCCAACACCGCGCCGAGCTCGCCAGCGCCACCTGACATGCCACGCATAAGAATGTCGCGCGCACGGCCTAGCTCGCTAAAGATGCGCTCTTGCCCCCGGAGGCGGCCGTTCTTGCCAAGCGTGGCGCACAGGTCGCGCTCGTTCTCGAAGGGGTCTTCAATGCCCATGCGACCGCGCACGCCCGCCTCCCAGCCCTTGCGAGGGCGCGGGCGCCCAAGGCGCACAGACACTGCGTGCTGCTCCCAGTCGAAAACGCTGGCGTAGTAGGTGAAGAAGCCGAGCAGCAGCGAGCCGATGCTCTCAGTCGAGAACCTTCTGCTCTCCAGACGGAACTGCGGCCGAAGCTCGAGCGCGAAGGGGCGGACGCGGCGGGTAGCGTGCACTAGCAATGGGACGCGCTAGTAGCCGGCCCCACAACGCACAGGCTTCCCGCCTTCCCTGTGACCTCGCGGCCAACCAGCGCGCCGGGCTGGCCGGCCACCTCCGCAAACCTAAGCCCGAACCAACATCCGAGCAGCCGCTGCCCCGATCCCCGCCCCCCCCCCGCGCCCCCCCCCCGCGCGCGCCCCGGTGCGGCTGGCATCGCGCCCCCTCACCTCTGCGAGCTTTCCCAAGAATTCTTCGTCCGCGCAGTACCGCAGCTTGAAGCCGTGTACTGTGACTGCGGGCATGGGCGCACCGCGCCAGCGCTCGTAGGCCCGCAGCAGCCCCGGCGCCTGCAGGTTGGGCAGCACGCCGCGCTGCTGCAGGAAGAACACGACCATGAGCGTGTACGCGAAGGAGCTAAGCGTGTCCCGGGAGGAGTCGTTGATTCTGCGGGCCTTGGCCCAGCGCTTCACAAGCGTGACGAGCGGCGCCACTCGATTGAGCATGTCGAAGCACACGTACGAGTGAAGCAGCCGGGAGTTGTGCACGCCTGCGGCGGGCGGAGGCAGCGTGGGCGGTGGGATGGCGAGTCAGTAGGAGGCCGCGCCAGCATCGGTAACGGCGCCGGCACGCGCTCCGGCGATGGCGCCGGCACGCGCTCCGGCGATCGCGATGGCTCGCTCGGCTGCATCATGCAAGCAAGAGCGACTGGCATGCCGCGGGCTGTGTCTCACCGACGACGGAGTTGAAGGACAAATCAATGTCCGTCTTGGTGGGCGTGTGCACGAGCCGGAGGATGGGGATTCGAGCAAACCCAATGGCCTCGACCACGCGGAACGCCGTGGGTGAGCCCTTGGTGAGCTCTCGCTCGAGGTTCCTCATCGGCTGCGGGGTCGCGTCGCACCAGAGGGCAGGGGCGGGGGCGCACAAGGTGGCCATGGACGGACGGGAGCGAGCCCACGCCGTGCTCGCGCTGAGAGCCGAGGTGAAGGCCCGCGCGTGTGCGAGGCAGCCGGGGGCTCAGGGGCGCAACTCCTTCCCGGCGAGCGAGGCGGGCTCACAGGGGGTGCCGCGAAGACCCCTCGGCGGCGGGACTTGCCGCCGCGCTCTCGCGCCTCGTCGCGAACGTCGTCTGCGGTCATGGAGGCGCGCGCGCCAGACCCCACGAACACGCAGTCCAGGTCGGACGTGGCGGATGCAAGGCCGGTGGCAACACTGCCGTAGAGGGCCACGCGGTGCCCAGAGCCGCGACAGAGGCGGCGTGCAACTGCTTGCAGCTCCGCGGCAATCGCAAGATACTCATCCACGCGCTCGGGGGTTGCCAAGGCCATCCTTGCGATGTCCATGGCTGCCTTGGTCAGAGACGCATCTGCACCCTCGGACATGCCGTGCCGCGCGTCGCGAGTGGCAGCTGGGGCGGCTGCGCTGTGGGGAGAGGTCTCCCAACCAGCGACGGGCCAGGCCGGAGCTCCCTCCACGGCCGCGTGCTCGGCAGTCGCGGCACTGGCCCGCGCCCCGCGCGCCTTGGCCCGACGCCGTTCTGCCGGACCACTTGGGGGTGGCGACGGGGAGTCGGAGTCGTCGTCGGGCAGAAGCCTTCGGGCCTGGGATCGGAAATACTGGTTCGCGCGGGTCAGCTTGGGCTTGACCCATTTGCAGCGCCCGGCGGGGCTCCTCTCCAGCTGGCGGATGATGCCAACAACACCCTTGGTAAATTCGGGCGAACCGACATCCCGGACAGTCTTCTTCAGCTTGTTGGCATGCAGCTTTATGGTGAGCTTCTTCAGCGCTGCATACAACGGGGCCGCCTCGGACGGGACAGCCGCGATACTCCCCGCTACGAGCCCATCAAAGGCTGCTTCCCAAAGAGCCTCGTCTGAAATCGCTGTTACGCTGGCCAAGCACTCGCGCAGGCGGGACAAGCAGGCCAGGCCACTTGCCTCGTCCTTGACCGAGCCCAGTTGGCGCATGGCCTCGGTCAGTCCGGCGAAGTCGGGCGGGCCGACGGAGTCCTCGTCGGGAGGGGCTTCCTCGTGGCCGCTGGATGCGTCTGCCATGCCTGAGCTGCAAGGTTCTGAGTGCAGGGCAGCAGCACCGACGCCCCGGCAGAGAGTGAATTGGTTTTGTTGCGCGGGAATCTGATTTTTTTCGTCCCTGGGTCGGTCCAGCCGGGCGCGAGCTTGGCCTCCACCCGTGGAGAGGCGATGCACCACGAGTCTTCTCGCCTCGAGCACAGCGGTACCGCCACGCGCGGCCTTGAATCGACCGCCGCTGGCTTCCGAGCTGGCGCCCTCAGCCAAGCCCAAGTTTGCGGCGACAGAGCCGACTTGCGGCCGTTGCTCCGGCCGAGCGGCAGCTTGCGCACCCGGCTTGCCGCGGCGCGCCGGACGCTCTCGGCCTTGCGCTGCCCGCCTGCGCCGGGCGAGAGGCGCTGCCTTTGTCTTCCCAGGTGCGTGGTGGCTACCGGAATGGATGCATTGGGCGAGCCGGGGTCGGATGGCTCGGGGTTGCTGCTCGGCACCGACGACAGGGCCATCCTGAACGACTGCGTGGCGAGGCTGGACGGCCTCTTTGCTGACCTCACTGCCGCCACTGCCCCTGGCCGGCTGGCCGACATGGCCAACGAAGCGATTCGCCGGGAGGCGGAGCGCGAAGCCGAACTGGAGACGCGCGCGAGCTCCGATTCGCCGCTGCGCCAGGAGCAGCTGGAGGAAGCCCTTGCGCGCCAGCGCGAGGAGCTAGAGAGCCGCTTCGGACAGCGCATCGCGGAGGCCAAGGAGAAGGCAGCACGCGAAGCTAGGCGCGCGGCAGAGAGCGCCAGCGCGGACGCAATGCGGCGGCTCAGGGAGGCTGCCGCGGCTGCAAACGAGCGCGCCGATGCAGCGCTGGCCGAGACACGCCGCGTAATGGAGCAGTTTGCAGACACCGACGAGGAGGGCTCTGACGGTGAGCCCGGAGGCGGGGCGGCGAGCCGTCGGCGCGGCGCGCAACGCGGCGCAGCCGGGGGGATGTCCGGCGCTGGCGCTCGGTCCCCCGGCGGCGAATCGGCTGACGGGCGCCTCGTGTCGCGCTCCCAGCTGGAGATCGCCGAGGCGGACCGGGACCATTGGAGGGAGAGGGCAGCTGAGGCGCAGGCGGCAGCGGCGGACGCGGCCAGGCTTGCGGGTGTTGAGGGGCGGCTCGAGGAGGTGGAGGAGGCCCACCGAGACGCCAGGGGGCGGCTTGAGGAGGCAGAGCTTCAGCGCCGCGCGGCGGAGACTGAGGCCGCGGCAGCGAGAGCGGCAGCCGCGACATCGGCGGCTGCGGCGGCGGCAGCGACGGCGCGTGCGGAGGAGCTTGAGGCTGAGCGGCAGCGGCTGACCTCGGCGCTGCGACAGGCGGAGGAGGAGGGGGGGCGGGCCGCCGCGGAGGCCGTGGCTGCGGCGAGGGAGGAGGCGGCGGCGGACGCCGCGGCGTCCGCCGCCGCTGCTGCTACCAAGCTGCGAGAGGCGGAGGATGCCGCCGCGGAGGCGGAGGCCAGGGCGGAGGAGGCGGAGGCCAGGGCGGAGGAGGCGGAGGCCAGGGCGGAGGAGGCGGAGGCCAAGGCGGAGGAGGCGGAGGCCAGGGCGGAGGAGGCGGAGGAGGCCCGGAGCGGGCGGCCAGACCCGGCGGCGGAGGAGGCGCTGGCGGAGGCCAAGGCCGCGGCCGCCGCCGCCCTCACCAGAGTGGACGTGTCTGAGCGACGCGCCAGGCTTGTCACGGAGGAGGTCGAGCGACTCCGTGCAGGGTCGGCACGCCTGCGCCAGCGGGCGGAAGAGGCCGAGGCGGCTGAAACGCGAGTCAAGGCTAGGCTGGCGGAGGCGGAGGAGGAGGCCGACTCGCTGCGACGGGAGCTTGCAGCGGCGAGGGAGGCCGCCAGCGCGGCGTCGGACGCTGCCCGCGGCGGCGGCGGCGGCGGCGGCGGGAGCAGCGGCGGCGGGAGCGCAGACGCGGGTGGCAGCGGCCACGGCGACGGTGCGGCGGGGGCGGCGGGACACTCGGAGCTCGAGTCAGCGCTCTCAGAGGCGGAGCAACGCTGCGAGGAGGCGGAGCGGAGCCGCGACAGGGCGGAGGCAACGGCGGCGTCGCTGCGGCAGCAGCTGGCTGAGGCGTCCGGCAGGATTGAGGAGGCGCAGCTGGCTGCCGACGCAGCTGACAAGGCCAAGCAGGCGCTGGCCAGACGCCTTGAAACGAGCCAAGCCGCGCTGCGGCGCAAGCAGGAGGCCATGGTGGGGGCTGTGGAGGCGGAGGAGGCGGCGGTGACGCGGGCCGAGGAGGCGGAGGCGGCCCTGGCGGAGACGCGGGGCCAGCTGGAGGGCGCGGAGGCGGAGATTAAGCGCATGCGCATGGAGCGGCGCGAGGCCGCCCTCAAGCAGGCGCGTGAGAGTGCCCCGGGCAGCACGACAGGGGTGGCAGCCGCGGCAGAGAGCGAGAGGCTCCGCCACGAAGTGGCAGAGCTTGACAAGCGGTGCCGCCGCCTGACGCTGCAGCTGGACGAGGCCCGGGCCGAGGCCGCCAGAGCCAGGCAGGAGGCCGACGATGCGAGGGAAGCGGCGCTGGCGGCCGGCAGGTCGGCCTTTGGGGCGCGGCGCGGCAGCGGGGGGCGGGGGCTATCGCACGGGCCTCTGTCGTCGCCGGCTTCCAGGGGTTCGGGCCAGGGCAGCCCGTCGTTCGAGGAGCCGCGAGTCGCCGGGCGGTCGCCGGGGGCTGCTGCCGGCGTGGCCGTGCCGGCGCTGCCGCCGACCGCTCCCGGCGCAGACCCCACTGCGGCTCGTGCGGCCGCCGGCGGGGACGGCTTGCCCAGCGGCAGCGGCGGGTTCGGTCCGCTCGGGCCGGGCAGCACGCCCGGCGGCGACGCCTCGTCCCCCGCCAGTCCGGCCAGGGCAGGGCAGGCGACGGGTGGCAAGTCCTCCCCGCGCGTGCTTGTGACGCACGGGCCGCTGGCAGGAACTTTCGTGGGAGGGGACGGCGACGGCCCCGGTGCCGCGGCTGCCGGCGCCACGGGGCGGCTTGGTGGGGTGGCCCCGCCCCAGACCTCGCCCCCGGGAGGAAGACAGGCCATGCCCCCGGCTGTGGCCCGGCGCATGGGGCTCGCCGGCAAGGCCGCTGCCGACACGGGCGACGCCGGTGCAGCTGCAGCTGGCGGAGCCGGCGGCGGTGGCGGTGCCGGCGCGGTCGCGGGGGGTGCGCTCGCGCGGACAGCGGGGGATTCCGCCGGTGCCTTCGCTGCGTCGACGTCACCCCCGCGGTCGCCCAGCTCTGCCGACAGCCCAGATGCAGGCATCTCCCGGTCCGGCTCTGGGTCGGACGCGGTGCCGACGCGCCACGCCCCGCCCGCCTCTCGGTCTGTGGCTGCGGAGGGCGACTCTTCGACCGGCAGCCCGGGGTTCGGCCGCCCTGCAGGCTTCAACCCTTCCTCTCCAGGGGCTCTGCCGCCGCTGCGGGCCTCGCCAGGCCATGCCGCTGGGCACCTCCCCCCGCTCCCCGCACACTCGCCGAACCAGTCGTTTGCCAGCCTCAGCCCGTCTGAGAAGACGGCCTCGGAAGAGGGCGGCGCCGCTTCCGGCGCCGACGACGACAGCCCTCGTCGGGCCGGGGATCTGCCCAGCTCGGCCCCGCAGCCGGGACGCTCTGCCGGCGCCGAGACGCGAGACGTCGCCAGGGTTGGAGGGTTCCCGCTGGCGGGCGTGGCAGACCCCCTTGGCGGAGGCGACGACGGCGCAGGCGGTCGTGGCCACGGCGGCTCCGACAGCAGCAGTGACAGTGCTCGCTCCAGCCCGGGCTCCGCGCAAAGCCCTGCCCCGGTGCTTCGGCGCGGACGCCTGGCCGCCGTCACGGCTAGCCCTCGCGCTTTGGCCAAGGCCGACGCTGAGAGTGATGGCACCTCCGCCACTGGCACTGGCGCTGCTGATGGTGATGGTGATGAGAATAGCGATGACGATGACGATGACGATGGCGATGACGCTGGTGATGGCGATGGCGATGACGCTGGTGATGACGACGGCGATGACCACGACCGCGACCACGACGACAATGACGACGGGGACGACGACGACTCGTGGACAGGCGGCGACGACGATGAGGGGGGCGGGGGCATCATGTCCGCGGGCGGGTACGCGGGCCTTGCGTCGGCGCGTGAGCTGGCGGCAAAGACCTCGCCGGCTCTGCGGGGTCTGACGTCGGCTGGAGGGCCGGGGGCGGACGGAGGGTCTCCGGGGTTCAGCAGGAGGGAGGAGTCCCCGGATCGGTTCATTTTGCACGGGCGGAGTCCCGGGGTCGGTGAGGGCGCGAGTGGCGGTTTCGGGGAGGAGGGTGCGGGGGAGGGGTCGGTTGGGGCGTCGGAGGCTGGCAGCGAGTACGGCGACGACTCCTTCGCGGGCTCCTCAGAGGACGGCAGCGGCGTGGAGGGTGCCGCCGACGGCCGCGGGGGAGGCTCCTCTGCTGCGACTCGTAGCGGCAGTGCGGGGGCAGGGGGAGCGTCGCTGCCAGGAGGCGAGGCGGGTGCGCTTGCCGGCGAGATGGCGGCGCTGTCGGGCGGCATTGGGCGGCAGCCGTCACGTGTGCTGGGCGGGGGCGATGCTTCCGGCAGCCCACACAGCCTGTCACGCCCCGCCCGCGACGGCATCGTGGACGATGACGACAGCTCGGGTTACGACGATGACGGCCGCTATCGCGACGACGAGGATGATGACTCCGACGGCCACGGCCACGGCCACGGCCACGGCGCCGGGGCCGGGGCCGGGGCAGGGGCCGGGAGCGGTGGCAGGGGCGACGTGCGAGAGCCGTGGGAGCAGGAGGGGAGCGACTTCGGGGACGATGAGGACGACGACGAGCGCTGGCAGGAGGTGCACACTGTGGCGGGCGTTGCCGAGTGGGAGGTGGACGATGTGGTGGCATTCCTGGCCGACGACCTCAGCATGGGAGAGCAGATGATGACGCACGCGCAGGCGGCGCAGCTGACCGGGCGCCAGCTGATCACCATGGGCGAGGAGGAGCTCCGAGCCCTCCTCGGCGCGGAGGAGCAGAGCTCCGACTGGCAGACGCTCAAGGCGGCGCTGAGGATGATCAAGGACGCCAAGCCAGCGGAGGACGAATGAGCGATGCAGCAGAACGGTGTGCGGTGATTGGCGAGGCGACATGCCCCGGCGGGCGAGCGAGACTGGGCGTGAGCCGGGTTGGGCGTGCGCTGGGTTGGGTGATGACCGGCCAGGCGACCAACAGCAGTCAGCCCAGGTGCCGACCGGTCACGCCGCGGCGACACACATAACACGCACGGGTCACGCACGCGGGATTGCCACGCAATGTTGAAACAGAAATGCGAAGCGGCCACGCCCTCAATCGGGAGGGCCTTATATCGGCGGGACGGCGGGACAAGGGCAACAGAGAGGCCGCGGCGGAGCACGGGGAGAAGCGGGGGAGGCAGCCAGAGCGGGATGCAGGGCGGGTCGGTCAGTGGTCGGAGTGCAGCGGACTTGCTGCCGCGGAGGGCTGGGCCGAGTCCTCGCCCTGCATGGAGTGCTGGCTCGCCCAGGCCTGCAAGATGGGCTCGGTGTGCTCAGCAGGGACAGTTGCCCGCTCCGCGTACGGCCCCGGCGTGCCATGGGAGTGGCGGCCGACGACGGTGGAGGTCGCGCGAGGGGGGCTGGCCGACCGGCCGCCGAAGGATCCCCTGGCCCGACCGGCTGCCTCCGCGGCCTCTAGCGCCGCAACCGGCCTCGGGCGGGCGCGTGCCCCAGTCGATGCTGCTGGCGCGAGCGGCCCTGCACCCCCGCCTGTGCTCCCAGCTGGGCGAATCGTCGTGGTCGGCACCGGGGCGGGCGCCGGCCCGGAGCTCCTCGGCGCGGGCGAGGCTCCCTGGGCTCTGTGTGCCGCGGCGCGGCCGGAGGCGTGCTGCGCCAGGTCCCCCGACGCCTCCGCGATGCGCCTAGCGGCTGCCATGGCCTTGATGTCCGCGAGCGTTCCCACCTCGATGCTCATCGTTGTGCGCGCAAACTTGAACCGCGCCAGCTGCCCGACCGGCGCCAAAACCGGCTCCACGACCTTGATGAACGTGCCCGCGCGAGACTTGAGGTCGCTGAGAAAAAAGGTGCGGGCCTCTGAGTCGTACGAGACTTCGGCGTGCTGCTTGGACATGGACGGGTCGGGCAACCGAATGCCGCACGAGCCGTGCGAGCCCACCACCACGCGCGCCCGCCCGGCCGTGGCAGCCCGCTCGAAAAAGGACAAGATGTACTCCCTTTCGCCGTTCCACTGCAGCCCGCGCATGTGGCGGATGACCTGGAACACGAGGTAGGGTGCGTCAACTGTCGCGCTGAAGGGAAGCTTGGTCTTGCAGATTGAGCAGCTCCGGGAGCCCTTGCTCTCCACCCAGCGCCTGAGGCACGCGCGGTGGACCCTGGCGCGGCACGAGCAGGGGCTGGGCATGAGCGGCATCTCGGCAGACGACCCGCACATGCAAATGAAGCAAGACGTGTCATCCCCGAGCTCGCTCTTGGCCGCGTCCTCGGCCGTGCTGCAGCGGGCCTTGCTGATTTCCCCGCCGTTGCATCGGGTAGCCGCCAAGGGAGGGATGGGAGACGACCTGCCAGCAGCCGAGATGCGCGTTTGCGGCATCTCGGGGCGTGTCAGGTCGACGGTGCCTCCGGCAGCTGCAGCCGCTGCGCGGGGCTCGGACCTGCAGCTCGAGGACTCGGACACAATCTCGGGGTCCTTGTCCTCGTCCTTTTCCGACGGCGGGAGCTGGATGGCCATGACCTGGACGGAGCAGGCGCCCATCTTAATGACCTGGCCTTCGCAGAGTTCCAAGCCAGAACTACCCAGCGCATCCGGCGGGGACAGCATCTGGTACGACCGGGCAGCGGCGACGAAGCGGACCACGCCGCCGGGAAGAACCCTGCGCGAGCGGCACCGGGGATTGGGGGGAGAATCGGGGGGGAAGAGCGCAAACGTGGACCCGGAGACTGACACCCCCTCGCCGGAAACGGCTGCTCCCGGAGCAGTGGCCGCGCCGGGAGCCACGCCAGGGCCCGAATCCCATTACATGCCGGGCCGATACGAAGCACGCAGCACCGCTCTCACTCCAAGAAGGCTTGCTTGGCCTGCACGTTCGGGTCAGTGACGACCACGTCGTTGCTTGCCAGCGCGCCCACGGAAAACCGACGCCCGGCACTTGCGTCAAACAAGAAGCGCTGCTCCGTCACTTCGTGCGAGTCCTTGGCTGTGGTGCGAGTTTCCAGAGCCAGGCTGCGGGGGTCCGAGAGGGGGGAGAGGCAGCGCTGGCGGCTGGGGGGCGACTTGGCGACGCAGGAAGCCAGCAGCCACAGAGGACCGCATCGTGGTTGTCCGGGCTCTCCGGACGTGCCACCACGAGCCCTCTGGGGCGCGATTCCCGGACCAGGGTAGGGAGCGTGCGCAGACTTTGCCCAGTACTGCACCCGTGGGGACGTGGCGGAGGGCCCTTGCGCGCCGTAGCGCTTGCTGTTCCCCGGGCGACAGAACTCACCACATGCGCCCATCGTCGCCGTCCACGTGCTCGAACGATCCCACCGTAACCCTCCCGTCAGGGAAGGGCTGGCGGGCCGGCCTCGCGGCCTGGGCCGAGGACCTGTTCCCCATGCCGAAGTCGACCTGTGCGTGGCTGCGACTGCCGGCCGGCCGAGCGCGTTGCCCGAGACTTGCAGAGCAAGTGTTCGATTGTTGCACTCCGAGCAAAGACGCAAATCTCCCCCCGCCAGCGGTGGCGTTGCCCGCGCCATCGGGGGGAAGCCTGGCCCTCCTGTCCAGAAAAGTCATAGCTGCGCCTTGGCGCGGCGGTGCGCACGAGGCGCGCTCGGCGGCCCGCCCGAGCGGAGCAGCGCAGCCCAACACGGACGACCAGCCTTGAACTGGGCGGGCTCTGCTCGGGCAAACCCGCGCACCCCACGCCGAGACGCCTCGAGGCATGCGCCGCGCTTGGTCCCGCTCCTCCCGCCTCCCCGCCGTACTGGTGCGTGTGCTTGTCGGCCGCGCTTGAGCGGCCCGCCACGCCCGCTCGCCGAGCTGCGCTGCTGCCGCCTGGTTGGTGGCTGCAGTTCAATTGCGCGAATGCGCCGCTGCTGACAGAGAGCGAGGCCGCCTCGAACCAGACCGTTGTTGTGACATCTTGGAGCGTGGTTCGCCCCCGCAGGCAACTGCTGGCGTGGCTGCCGGAGCGGCGGTCGCCAACAGTGTGGCAAGCGCCGAGCCGTCTCCTAGCGCGGCGGCCGCGCCGCCTCCCCGCGACGGCCACCACTATATTGTGAGGGCCCGAGCACGCCCGAACGGTTTGCCTTTCCGGTGGGCCGCGACTCCCGCTGCGCGAACATCGCGCTGCCGGCAAGGGCGCGCTCGCTGGTTGCAGGCGACTCCTGTCACCCGCGATTCAGCAGCCCTGCCGCCTCGCGCGCATCGGCCCGCTCGACTGCCTCATCCCCCCCCCCCCCCCCCGCGCCCGAACCTGACCTCCTTCCCGCTCCCGCCCGAACCTGACTCCCCCTGCCGGCTGCCGGCACGTGGCGCGCGCAGCCCTCTAGCCAGGGCGTGTCTGTCGTGATCTACGGCTATCGAAGCTGCCCCTTCGCCAACAAGGTGTACGCGTTCCTCGACCACCACAAGGTGCCCTACAGCGTGGTGGAGGTCAACCCGCTCTTCAAGGCGGAGGCGAAGTGGCAGTCTTACAAGCGGCTTCCGTTCGCCATCATCAACGGTCGCCAGGTGAACGACAGCGACGACATCATCGACGCCGTGGCCGCGCTTGTCCGTCAGCAGCGCGACGCGCGCACGACCAAGTTGCCCGCCTCGGCCGCTGCGCACGGCGCCTCGGCCGGCGAGGCCGAAGCCGCGGACCACCTCGCCGGCTCTGCTGCCCTCTTCGCGGCCCCGGGAAGCGGCGGCGTGAGGGACCTGACGCCGGAGGAGGCCGAGCGTGAGGACCGGTGGCGCGCGTGGTGCCGCGACACCTTCGTGCACACCCTCTCCCCGAACATCTACAGGACGCCCCGCGAGGCTTGGCAGGCGTTCGAGTACATCGGCCAGGTGTCCTTCAGCAGCCTCTACGGCCTCCCCGCCCAGTGCATCGGCGCGGCGGTGATGTATCTCGTCGGGAAGAAGGTCGCGTCCAAGCACGGGTACGACCCCAAGGACGTCCGCGGCGAAATGTACTCCCGCATGCGCGTGTGGACGTCGGAGGGCCTCGCCGGGCGCCCTTTCTGCGGCGGCGACAGCCCCAACAGGGCGGACCTGGCCATGTTCGGCGTCCTCCGAGCCATCTATGGCCTCGAGTGAGAGCCCCGCCCGGGTCCGCGCGCCACCCCTCGCAGTCATTGTGGCCGCTGGCCGCTGGCTGCATGCTGCGGGCTGCTGTGGGAAGGTCCGCAGCTGCTGCGCCGTGCCCGCCAGGAGCACCGGGCGCCAGCCATGGGTCCAGCTATGCTCCGCCTCGCAAAGCCGTCCCCGGCAAGCCTTCCACCCCTCTACCGCTGCGCTCCCCACCGACTCGAGTCCCCCGCAGCGCGTTCACGGACCTCGTCGCCAACACGGACGTCAGCGGCTGGTACGAGCGCATGCAGGCCGCAGTGGGCGAATCCTCCTGCTATCACCGCATGTTCACGCAGGGAACTGAAATGGCCGCCGGGCCGCATGCCGAGGCGCCGCTCAGCTCCCTCGCCAAGGAGGCAGATCGGGCGTGATTGCGCCGGGTGGGCGACAGCGGTGGACTGCGTCGCACGCCGCTGAAGCCTGCAAAGCCGGGACCCTCCGAGGAGGCCACCCTGGCACGCACCTGCGGCGCGCGAAGAGCAGCGCGCGCTGGCCGCCCAGACCCGCACGCGAGCGTGGGACGAGCAACGCCTTGGGCGCGTCCAGTTGACTGCGAGCAGTGTGTGCGCAGGCCCGTGCTTCGCCTTGCAAACGGCCAAGGCGGCAAGCGGGGGGGGTTCGTCTCAGTCGTAGCCGCCCACTCACTCACACACACAGACACATACACACAGCCAGCCGGCAGTCGCGGGGGGCTCGGCCCTCGCTCAGCACTGCCACAGGCTCAGAGGCCGAGGCCGGAGAGGTAGCGAACCACGTCGAGCTTGTGGTCGCCGTCCACCTCAATACGGCCGGGGCGCTGGGTCACGGGGGCACCGCGGCACAGCTTGTGCAGCTCCTGCGCCATTGCCTGCAAGTTGGGGGGGGGGGGCGAAGGGGGGTGGGGGCGGAAGGGAGGCAGCGGGAGCTGAAAGGGAGGGCGGCCACGACCTCTTGCAGGAGGCACGCTTGGCGCACGCAGTCTGACGGCAAGGCCAGGCAAGCGCACCTCCGTGTCGCCGCGGATCTTGCGGACAACCGTGTAGATCTTGGTCCGGCCGTGGCGGATGTCGCGGTACACTGGGAGGCTGCCAGCCGGGCCTGCCCGGTCGACCGCGAAAGGCAGCGTCTCGGGCACGGCGCCGGTGGCCGGGGCCCAGCCGTGCGGCGGGAGCTCAACAGCGGCAGGCTCCCACCTGCAGTGCATGGTGGAGAGAGAGAGAGCGCGCGCGCGAGCAACAGTGGGGCAGAGGGGAGGAGCTGCTGTGGCCCAGGCTGGCTGACCAACGCGCGGCCTGGCATCGTTCACACTGGCGGCAAGGCGCGTCGCGCGGCAGACGGTGCAGGATCCACAGCGCCCGCGCCGCCCCAACGCCACACGGGCGGGACCTCACGTGAGCGGCTCCTTCGCCAGCAGGCTGGGCGCCGCGGGCTCCCACGAACGGGGGTGGCCGCGCATCCTAGACGCGGCGCGCTTCGAGTGCGTCCTCGCCACGCCCTCGGCAGCAGCGCGCAGTGGGACGCGAAGGCGCAGCATTGCGGCCATCTGCAACAGCTGGGTCCTGAGTGGGCTGGTCGGGCCGGCCCGGGATCGCGTGCTGGGCACAATTGAGCGGGCGCCTCTCAGGCAAGCCGCCAGTGTCGTCGATTGTCGCTCGGCTCTGCCCACTCTGTGTGCGGGCCGACGCAGCCAGCGGCGGCCGGCACAGCTCGCGAACTGCGCGCCCCACGAGCTCGCGTTGCTCTAATCTCAGGGCCCTGCTTTCGGGGGCAAGCCCTGGCGCGCGTGCGGACTCACACAGGAAGCCTGATCGCAAGCCCGGCGACCGGCTCAACCGGCGCACGGCGGGCAAGGCCAACGAACGGGCTCGCGCTCGCGCTGCACATGCATCGATACACACAAGCCACGCACAGTCCGTCACTCCGTGCTGTGGCTGGGGGGCATGGACGCGAGCTCGAGCTCCTGGAAGGCCCCCTCATCCTCGGTGCGCCCTCGCGCTCTGGCCGGCTCCCGGGAGGACTGCGCGGCCGCGCGCCCCTTGACGATGTCGGCGCGTGCGAGCCACCCCGACGCCCCAACGGCCTCCTCCGCCACGCCGCACCGGCCCAGCCACCAGAGCACCCCGGCCACAGCGGCCAGCGCGGCAACGGAGAGCCCCACGGCCCAGCCCACGATGGCTTGCACGTCAGCAGACGGCTCTGCCGGGACCCAGTCGGCGTCATCAAGGGCCACGGCCAGCAGCGGGAAGGGCCGACGCACGGGAAGGGGTGGAACCCGCTCCAACCGGCTCCGCACCGACGGGTACCTCCCCGGCGACAGGGGGGGCCTCGGGGCCCCTGCCGGCACGTCCGAGTAGGGTGCCGAGGCCGAGACCTCCACCGTTTGCGGGTAGGCTGCATCCTGCTCCGGGCTGGGTAGCGCCTGGAACACCGCGGCCTCGAAATGGGCGCGGCCTGCGGGCCGGAACTGCGCCGGCAAGGCTGCGGCGGGCACCGTCACGAGCCACTGCGAGACTGCAGGAGCAGGGCCCGGGGGCAGGGCCGGCCCGCGCCTCGCAATGCGGACGCCTTCCGCTGGGGCAGGGAGCGATGAGCCGACGGCCGGACCGCGGTCGCTCGCGACCCACGGCGTCGGCACCACGCTCCCGTCCAGGACGTCCACCGCCTGGGCGAAGCGGTCATCCGATAGCGCGTCGAACGACCAGGCGCGGGCTGCGAGCTGCAGGCCGGGGTTGGACGACGCGGCCGCGTCGAGCGACGGCCCAAGCACGTACTCGAAGGAGCGCTCGACGCAGTTGATGCCGAACCAGGGCGCGCCCTCTGCCGAGGAGGCGGTGCTGGAGCCCGACGCGCGCAGAATGGCGTCTGCGCGCTCGCGCGTGAGGAGCGTGCCGTTGCAGAACCAGCCCTCCGGCCGGTCGTCGGGGTGGAACCGGACCGCCACTGTGAGAGGCAGCTGTACGTGGTCGGGCAGGCCGGTCCGGGCCTCGCGGGCGAAGAAGAGGCAAGGCGGCAGCTGCGCATGGCCAGTCAGAGGGCAGCAGGGGGGGATGGGGGGGAGCGGGGGCAAGGAGCAACCAGGGTGGCAGGGGGGGGCGAGCGAGGTGGGGGGCGCGAGGTGGGGGGCGCAAGGCCGCCGCCGAACGGGGCCACGCTTGCGACGCCTGGATGGCCAGCGGCAGGCGCGGCGGTCGCAGGCGCGCTGTGCGTGCACGGCTCGGGCTCACACCGGAGTTGAGGAGGCTTGCTCCGTTGAATCCGAATACGCCAGGGGAGAACGGCACGCCGCCCGGGCCCAGCGGGGCCTCGGCCGGGGTCTCCAGGCAAGCCCTCACTGCAGGGTCGTCCACCTCCATCGACACTACCAGCGAGCGCCTGGAGCCGCAGGACTCGCCGCGGAAGTCGAGCGGGCACGCACAGGCATCCAGCAGCTCCGAGGCCTCCGAGCAGCGAAGACTCTGCACCAGATCCAGGGTGGCGTTCACGGGCAGCAGCGGGAGCAGGTCTGCCGCGTTCAGCCGGCCGCCGGCGATGGACCCGTCCTCGCCAATGACCTGGTCGAACGACGTGATGTTCGCAAGACTGGATACGTTCGCCGCCTCGAGCAACGCGGACTGCGTGGCCTCGGGCAGGGCCGACAGGTTCACCCCGGCCGGAATGGGCGTGCCACGTGGGATGAGTGTGGACACGTTGAAGCCCGGCAGAGCCAGCAGAGCCCCCTCGAGGGCAGTCAGCACGGCATCGCCCGCCTCCGCAGTCGCCGCGGCCTGCAGTGCCGTGACGGCCGCCAGCACTGCGGGGGTGACCCGCGTGCCGTTGCACTGCTGGTACGTCGAATTGGAGCTGGCTGGCAGCCCCACGCCTGAACATACCAAGTCGTCGACGTCAGCGGCTAGCGCGCGCCCACGCCTGACGAACGTGCCGCCGCCCCCACTGCCGCCGCTCCCGGGTGATCCCAGAAGCTCCACGTCAAGCGACCACGTCTCACGCCCGGCCCCGCCGACTCCGCCGCGGTCAACGCTGGGCCCGCTGCCGCCGCGGCCGGAGTCGTACGCTCGCACCTCTGGCGTGGCCGATAGGGCCGCCAGCGCGGCCAGCGCGTCGGCTCCGCCGTCTCCCCGGTCAGCGGCCCGCTGGAGGTACCCCCGGGTCAGCAATGCGGCGTGCAGAGCCGCCTCGCGGTCCGCGTCCGTGGCCTCCGGACTCCTCGCCGTTGATAGATGCGCCACGGCTGCGCGCTCAGCCGCCCACGCGCTCTCTGCGGCGTTGGGCACTGCCAGAACCCCCGCGCGCGCACCAGCAGCTGTGCCGCCAGTGCTGCCTGCCGCCATTGCCCCGGCCTCGCCCATCGCCGCAGCGGCAGCCGCCGACAACCGTCGCTCGCGCGCAGCCTCTGCCTGCTCGCGCCAGCGCTGGTTGGCAGCCAGCCGACGGGCTGCGCTCCCTACGACTTCGCTGCCAGGGCTGCCGCCTCCAAGGACGGCAGTTGCCAGTCGGCGAGCGAGCCGAAACGCTCCCGACATGGCCTCGCGACGCTCGCTGCTTGTGCTCGGGAAACGGGCCCCAAGCGCGCCTTGCCACATGTCGTGGAGGGCGTCGAGCGGCCACGGCGCCTGCGCGCCCCCAGAGCTCGGCTGCGCCACTCTGTGTCCGTGGGCGCCGCGGTGCGGGAAACTTGGCAGGGCAGGCTGCCCCTGCGCGGACCTGGCAGCCCCGAGCGCCAAGGTGCATACGGCAAGAACGAGCGTCCTGCCCGAATGCCGGCGCGGTGGGGCCATGCCGTCGGTGGACGTGCACGAGCGGGACAACTCTGTGCCAGTTCCAGGAGAACCGGGCGCCACCGCGAGCAGGCTCCGCCCGCAAGTCCGCAAGCGCGCGTGCGCAGCACGCCGAGGCAGGCGACGACTGACTTTCCCAACGTCCCTGCACCCGGGACCTGCGCCGCTTCGAGTTCCAGTGCCAACAAAAGGCTTGGCGCAGCTGCCAATTTTGCTGCAAGTCGCGGCTTGAGGGCTCTGCAGGATTGCCGCGCGCGCTTGCATCGCAGCCGGGGCGAGCGCGGGAGCCCACAGCCCTGCGCGAACACTGGGCTTCGGGGAGGGCAAGCAGGAGTGCTGGTTCGGTCGCGCTCGGATGGCTTCCGCGGCCGCGGCTGAGAGCTCGACGGACTTTGCCGGGCTGAGCCTGCGAGAGCTTGCCTCGGTGCCCTCGCAGCTGCGCAGCGAGGAGGCGCTGCTGGAGGAGCAGGTGCGGGCCCTGGCGCTTGCAAACTACAAGGTCCACATCGACTGCGTGGACGCGAGCAGGCGAGTCTCCGAGGAGCTGAGGGAGCTCCGATCCCAGTGCAGCGAGGCACTCTCGCACGGTGCCGAGGCCGAGGCGACCCTTGAGGGCGACCTCGCCCACCGGCTGGAGCTGCTGCTGGATGAGGAGCTGCGAGTGCACCGTGCCTTGCGGCACGAGCGCGACCTGACCGACCTGGCGGAGCTGCCGGCGGTGGCTGAAGCATGCCTGCGGCACGGGAGGACCGACCAGCTGCTCGACCTGTGCGACGTGGTAAACGCGATGGTCACGCGCCACCCGGTCGGAACCGGCGGCCACGCTGTCGTTGCGGCCATCGCAGTGGGGCTCAGGCGCGCGCGAGACCGCGCTCTCAACAACATCGAGTCTGCGCTCAGTGCGCCCGCTCTGCCTCTCACCGCCGCGCTTGACCTTGTCAGGCCCATGCGCCGCATCCTCCTCCAGCGCGCCAGGGAGCGGGCCGGCGCTGCGCCGGCGGCCGCTGCCGCTCGGCCAAGCCCCGGCAACGGCCCCGACGCCGGCTTGGCCAGCCCGATGTCGCTGCTCTTCGCAGCAGCCGGCTCTGCAGGCGGCCAGCACGCGGGGCCCGCCACTCCTTCAGCCGATCCCATGGCCCTGGGTCGCGGCGTGCTGGGCGGCGGCCGCGGCGGGGCCTCGCACTCCGCCTCCGGAACGATGCCGCCGCCCGAGGAGGATGCCAGAGAGGAGGCGCTGGAGCGATTCCTGGCTGCGCGCACAGCGGCCCTCCGCCGTGTGGAGGCCGATGCTGCGTCCCTTCCCCCGCTGCGTCGCCTCACCGCCGTGCTGGACGCATCTCGGGCTCTCTGGGCCGATGTCCCGAGGGCAGCTGACGCTCTGTTTCTGCGTCGCGCCGAGGCGGCCTCGAGCCCCGTGGACTCGGCCACTCCCGCCGCTGGCACGCCCGGAGCTGGCCCGGCGCCCGCCTCCGCGCCGTTCGTGGCGGCAGCGTCTGTGGATGGGGCGCGGCGGCTCGTCTGCTGGATGGATGACACCTCGGCTGCGGCGGCGGATCTTGTGGCCGAAATCGCGCCCCAGCTCCGCAGTGGTGCGGACCTTGTCAACGCATCGGACGCGGTGCTGTTTGCGTTCGCACGGGCCGCCCCGCTGGCCACCGACAGGTGCGCCCAGGCGCAGCTCAGCCTGCGGCTGGCAGGGGCGCAGCTCGTCGCGGGCCGCCTGGACAGTGCGGTGGCTGCGTTCGACACGGAGGTGCGGCGCGGGGCCTGGGCCTACCTCGCTGCGCTGGCAGCGGCTGCGGGGAGCGGCGGGAGCGCTGCGCACGAGAGCGCCGCTGACAGGCGAAGCGGCCAAGGCGAGGCTGGCAGTGGCGCCGCAAAGGGCGGCCCGCCAAGCGCGGTCCTGCCTGTGGCGCCCGCGCAATTGATGCGGTGCCCGCCGCTTGCTCGCGCTGTGAACGGGCTTTTGGCGGCTGCCGATGACGCGCGACGATGCGCCCACGTCATCGGCACCGCTGCGCTCGTGAGGGCTTCGGAAGCGTTTGTTCGGGGGCTCTGCAGCGCGCAGGCCAGGGCGGTGAGGGACGATGCCGTGGCGGAGCTGGCAGCAGCGGACGGCCACTCGGAGGCCGACGAGGCGGCCGCCAAAGAGCAGGTTGCCGAGCTCACCAGACAGCTGATCGAGGTCGTGCCGCCCTTTGTGGCCGCCGTGGTGGGGCACGTCACGCGGTCTGACCTCGTTGCGTGGCCCGGCGCGCCCGCCACGGCTGCCGAGCGCGCTGATTGCCAGGCCGAGGCAGCGACCCCGCCAGGAGCTGCTACTCATGCCACTGCGCCGAGCCGAGGTGACAGAAGCACGGATGCGTTGCCTTGAGTGTGTGTGGGGGGCGGGGGGGAGAGTGGAGCGAATAAGGGCATGTTGCGGCCAGCCACTGCATTCTGCGCGCGATCCGAGCGCGGCAGCCCACGAAACAAGCGCAGCACTCAAACAAACGAACGCGCTGGTGCAAATCCCAACTTCGCGTGTGTACTATTTCGCTGCCCGGCGTATCGCCGCCGACATCCGGTGGGCTCGAGACGCTGTCGGCGTCTTCTTTCCTGCTGGGCTGCTCGACCCATCCACACCTCTGGAGACGCTGGACATGAGCCTGCTGTGCCGGAAGTCGCTGTGCGCTGTCCGTAGCTTCGGCGGTCGGGACCCCTCAGCGCCTGCCCGAAACCCTGTGCTCTCGCCCGCCCTGGCGGCGGTCGGTGTGCCCGAAACGCCGCCTACAGAAGCGCCAGCTCCAAGCGACTGTGCCCGCCCTCCGCCCTGACGGCCTGGGATTCGAATGGTCATATTGTCGCCTCCGTCGATGTCAATCGGCGTGCTTTGCGACATCGGCGCCACCCGCACCGTGGTGCGGGCGCTTGCTCGGTGCGTGATGGGCGGGTTTGACGAGCCGGCTCCACTTCGATCCGTCGACGCCCCAGGCAAGCGCTCGCTCGCGCCTCGCGCTGAGTCCCGGGCCTTGGAGCCGGACAGCCGCCGACGCTCGGCCGTGGCAGTGATGTCGACCGTGCGGGGAGAACCCCCGAACGGAAGCCCCGTGGATGCAGCACTGGCCGCGCCCCCGGCACCCCTGGGGCTCAGGGACAGAGTCTTGCGAAGCCCCCCCGCAGCGGCGCCACCGCCTTTGGCTTGCCCAAGCATGCTGCTCATCTGCTCTGCGCCGACAACTTCTTGGAGCCGTTCAAGGCGCTCTCGCTCGGCGCGTTCCGCTGGCGTCTCGCGGTCTCCCATCGCGCTGACGTACGGCATGATCACGCCGCCTCGCACGACGTGGCCCTGAGCTCGACGGCGGCCCGCGTTGACAAGGTCCAACACCTGCTGCAAGTTCAGCCCCCCCGTGCGCTGCAGCTCCTCGCGCTCCAGGGTCTTGTCCGCCCAGTGGCCGATTCCGAAAACCTTTGACTGGATCTGTGAAGGCAACGCAAGACAGCAGGGAACCGCACGGCCACAAGCTAGCGGAGCGATCAGCTGCGCTTGCTCGACGGGCGGCTCGGCCATGGCGTCCCACAGAGGCCCGCAGCTCTCGCTCTCTCTCTGTCTCTATCGGTCTGTCGACCTCTCGTGCTCACCGCGCGCTGAAGTTTGAACGCCTGATACATGAGATTTCGGGCGCGCACGGCAACCTTGGCAAACTGCCCAGCCGTCACCCCCGCCGTGATGCGGTTCCCACGGTAGTCCGTCTCCAGCAGGCTCTTCATCAACTCTCTGGCCAGCGGGTTGGACTCGTAGTCGCGCCCAAAGAGCTCGTGCAGCATGTGCGTGATGTCGTCCAGGTCGAGAGTCCCCTTGCCCGTCTTGTCGTACAGCTGGAACGCAAAAATACTGAGAGCGCTGCTGTCTGTTGTACAGAAGTTCCAAATGGCAAACACCCACTGCTTGAACGTGATGCCAGTCTCGTTGTCATCCCTGAACATGTCAAAGGCCCTTTTGGAGATGCGATTCCTCGGGAGGTCGAAGAAACCCAGGAACTCGGTCAGGTTAATGCACCCGTTCTCGTTGACGTTGGCGTCCAGGAAGTAGCGGTACAGCTTGATGAAGTCTGCTTCCGAGAGGAACATGGACATTCGAAGGTCTTTGAACTGCGCAAGCAGCTCGACCTCGTCGGCAGACGAGAGCGCGTGGCTGCGCTTTCTCGACGATAAGCAGCTCCCCATCCAGCCTCGACTGGCTCGCGCAGCACCCAGCAACGCGGTGCTTGGGGGACGGTGCTGGTGGGCCGAGCGCTTGTCGCGACGGGGCGGGGCAGCACGCTACCCCAGAAGGGGGGCGGGGGAGGGGCTCGTGGAACCAGTGGGCCTCGAAACCCCTGCCTGCCAGCAGCGGCTGGCACCGCCCAACGCTCGCGCGCCGCCGCCAGCGTGCGCTCGAAGGTCGGGTCCCTGCACTTGATGCTTGGCCCGCCGCCGTCGGTGTGAGCTTCCCTCCTCGCCGCGCCTGGCCGACTCGACACAGAGTCGGTGATCGTCCGGAGCCAAGCTCTGCCGGCGCGTGCCCACCATGTCACGTCCCTGCGGCCGCTGAGTCCGACCGAGGGGCTGATTCCGGTTTCTGGTGCTGGCGATGCGGGCCCCCCTGCACACGTGGAGAGGGAGCTGCGACAGGGCCCCGCGTCATCACGCGCACGGGCAGGCTGCGGGGCCACAAATCATCCGCGACACTGCTCGCAACGATGTCCCGGCGGCGGCTGCATCCATTGCCGCTGATTCAGCGGCCTCAGCCCGCGCCCGGCTCATGGCCCCAAGACCGTGCTGGCGTTGCTCAAAAAGTTGCGCCGTTGCAACGCTCTTGGCACACGCCGTCGACAGGGAGGGCTGGTCGCCACCAACCGCAAGCAGAGCGCCCTGGCGGAGGGGCGGGGAGGGAGCCAACGCCGCGCACAAGCCATACAAAAGCCGAGGCATTGGAGCCGCCTCGCCTGGGTCGACCGCTGTGGGCGTCCAGCCCCCCCCCCCCGGGGGCGCCATCCGAGCGGCGATGCAAAGATGGTGGCTCGTGCTCGCTCTCTGGCCAGCGGCCGCCGCCGCGCTGAATGCAAACTCTGCCTTGCAGGCGCTCTCACAAGCCTTGGGAACTCGCGACCAAGGGAAAGCCGTGCTGTCCAGTCTAGAGGACCTTGTCCGGGTCGACGAGGCAAGCCCAGGCGTCATGGGCGCGAGTCTGCTCGTGCAGGCGTCTTGCGCAGCGGCGCTGACGGCGGTGTCGGGGCGCTCGGCGGGCGCGGGATGCATGCTGGCCAGTGCCGTTTCCCGCGACCCTCTGCTACGGGCCGAGCTTGAGCCTGAGACGATTGGGTGGCTCGAGGGGGCTGCAGCGCGTGCGTGCGCAGTGCCAGGAGCAGAGGCCGATGCTGCTCGCTGGCACGCCGTGCTGGCGGCGCTCGGCAACCCGCTGGCGCGGCAGCGCGGCTCTCAAGGCGGGTCCTCCTATGCCCCGCTGCCCCAGCTGGCGCAGTGCGTGGAGGCGGGCGTGGCAGCGGCCAGAGTTGCGTCTCAGGGCTCCGGCGGCAGCGGGCCCCTAGGCCACGCCGGCCTGGGCTGCCAGGCGCTGCTCGGAGCGGCCAGGCTGCACAGCGCCAGCGGCGGCGGCTCGTACGAGCTGCTCGCAGCGGCGGGCCGCTGCCTGTACTCGGAGCAGCGGGATGACGAGGCCCACGCGGCCTTCACGGGGGCGGATGCTGCATTGGGGCACTGGCAGGACCGGGGAGGCAGCGGGCGAGGCGGGCCGCAGTGGGCCCGGCTTTCGGCGGGGCTGTGGCGTGTGGAGGGAGCCGCAGCCGGCCTGCCAACGCCCTTGGGGGCTGCAGGCGTGGCTCGGGAGGAGGTGGCCGGGCCAGGTGTGCTTGCGCGGAGCCTTCGAGACGTGAGCGCGAGGCGGCTGGCTGAGGACGGCGTCTCGGCCGACGAGCTCCGGGGGAGGGGCTACGGCCGCATGGCCGGAGCATGGGGGGCGTCACTGCTGCGCGCTGGCCGGCCCAGGCTGGCTGTCGACCGCCTCAGGGCCGCGCTGGCGCTCGACCCTGCGGACGGCGCGGCCGCCGTGAACCTAGCCGGCGCCCTCCTGTCAGACTCAAAGGGCGCTGCTGCAGTGTTCGTCGCCGCGCGGTTCCTGGGCGTGCTGGAGGCGGCAGCCGCGGGCCCGGCTGAGCGGGTGCGGTGGGCGGCCTCGCCTGCCCTGGCCGCGCTTGACGCCGTGGGGCGGTGGGCCGCCTTTGGGGACGCTTGCTACACCGATGCAGCGGACGCAGCGGCTGGCTCGGCAGGCAGCGCGGCTGGTCTGCGACCTGGCGGCACGGAGCCGGACGGCGCAGTGCCGCCGCCGCCGCCACCGCCGCCGCCTCCACACGGGCTGATGGACCCCCCTGGCGCCCGCACAGCGGGCCTCACCCTCGACTGGCCCGACCCGACCGTGCTGGCGTGGGCGGAGGGCGAGCCTGCGAGTGGTGGCGCCTCTGCTGGCGCAGCTGGCTCGGCTCGCCAGCCCGCAGACCGGTCCGAGGTCCCGGCGCCGTCCGGTGGCGTGCGAGCTGATGACATTGCGCGGCGGCACGCGGCCAGCTGCCTTCGCAACGCGGGCGTGGCGGCTGTGACGTTTCCAGGGGCACTGCGCAGCGCTCTCACTGCGCTGTGGCAGCAGTGCCAGGCGGAGCTGCGGCAGGGGCAGGGGCAGGGGCGAGACTGCGACGCCGCTCTTGCCTGTGCGGTGCGGGCCGGCGGCTGCGGTGCTCGCGACGCCGGTTCGCAGGCACCTCTACCGAGGGGCGGGGCCGTGCTGTGGAGCAACTCTGGCTCCGCTGCGACGTCGCTCATGGTGGCCGGCCACCTCTTCCCAGGGGTGGCTTCGTGCGGGAGGGGCGTGCTGGGCTCGGAGCCAGGCGGCCCTGAAGCAGGCAGAGCCGAGGCGGAGAGGCGACGGTGCCTCACCGCGGCCATTGTAGCGGATGAGAGGCGCCTTGCTCGCGGGTGCGAAGCGGCCGGCTCGGGGGCGGCCAGCGCGGCGGCAGCGACGTGGGGGCGGTTCTGGGACGCGGTGCCGGCTGGCGCAAAGCTTGAGTGGCCGCCCCTGCTGGCGCAGCAGCTGCGAGCCAGGCGGCTCACGGGGGACTGGCAGCACTGGGGCTGGGAGCAAGCCTTGCTCAGGCGCTGGCTCGGCGGGACCGAGGCCGAGGCCGTGGCCGCGCGGCGGGAGCTGCGGCGCGCAAGGGGCGGGCCGGGAGGAGTCGGGGGGGGCCCTGGCGACGGCGCTCCGGCCAGCAGCGACGTGCGTACGCTGACGCGATCAGGCCTGGGGGTGTTCGACGGCCTGCTCCTGCCCCTGACAGCGTGGGAGCGGCTGCTGTCGGCGGTGGCAACGGAGGGGGCAGGGGCCGACCCCGTGCCCATGACACCGGGAGCAGCCGCCGTCCTGGACGCCGACGCCTCGCTGCGGTGGCCGTGGCGCGGCCAGCTCTCGCCGTGGTCGGTGCCTGGTCCCTCGCCCCCCCCGCCCCCGCCCCAGCCGGCTCGCCGCTCTCGCGGCTCCTCTGCGGCTGTCCGAGCGGCTGCCGCCTCTGGCCTGCGGAGCGCGGGACGCCGCGGTCTTCGCGTCCTGTACCTGTCGCACGACTTCGCCGCTCACCCTACGGCCACGCTCATCGAGGCGGTGCCGTGGCTGCACTCTGGCAACGCCGCAAGCCCTCGCCGAGCCGGCGGCCGCGCCTCTGCGCCAGGCCACGCCGCAGCGCCGTTCGGCCAGGTGCGCCCGCGCGCGGCGCCGTCGCGCGTCCACGCGTCGGCCATTCACTACGGCTCGCTGGACGGCTCGCGCGTGCAGCGGTCCTTGTCCAGGGCGTTCTCCCCCATGGTTGTGGCTCACAGTCGCAGCGACGACGAGGTGGCTGCGTTCGCGCGCTCGCTGGCGCCTGACGTGGCGCTGGACATGCAGGGGGCCACTCTCGGCGGCCGCCCCGGCATTCTGGCGCGGCGGGTGGCGCGCGTCCAGGCGCTGTTTTTGATCCTGCCCGGCACCACGGGAAGTCGGCACGTGGACTGGTTTGTGGCCGACAGAGCCGTGGCTCCGCCCGAGCTCGCGCGGCGATTCACCGAGTCCCTTGCCCTGCTCCCTCGCTCATACCAGGCCAGCAGCTGGCCCGAGGAAACCCGGACGGAGGTGGACGCCGCGCTCCGGCGCTCAGAGTTGGGCTTGCGGGCACCCGCGCATGGGCTTTGCCGCGGCTGGGAGCTGCCGAGAGACGCCGAGGCCGTCTCTCTGCTGGCTGCGAAGGAGACGTGGACACTGACCAACAGCACGGAGGAGGAGCTGGAGGGCGTGGAGGCGGCGAGAGCGTGCGCCGATGCCGAGAAGCTGCTCCCGCCCAACGGCCGTGAGGGGGTCGGGCTGGGCGGCCGCGAGTGTCGCAGAGGCCAGTGCCGCGCCGGTCTGGTTCTCGCCTCGTTCAACAAGCTGGAGAAGCTCCGGCCAGAGACGGTCACCGCGTGGGCTGGCGTGCTGCGACGCTCGCCAGGGGCGCTCCTTTGGCTCATGGGACCGCCGGAAGCTCGCGCGGGCCGGCTGGAGCGGTGCGAAGAGCACTCCGATGTGAGCGCAGTGTACCGGCTCTGCCTAGAGTTCAGCGCCCGCGGCGTGCACCCCAGCCGCGTCGCGTTGGCGCACCGCGGCCACCAGGCCGCTCACATGCTCCGGCTGCGGTTCGCGGATCTGTTCCTCGACAACGCCGGGGGGGCCTACGGGGCGCACTCCACGGCGACGGATGCGCTGCGGGCCGGACTGCCCGTTTTGACGGTTGGCGCCCCGCTGGGGCAAATGGCCGACTCGGTGGGCGCTTCACTCGTGAGGAGGCTTGACGCGTCGTCGCCGCCAGGGCGCGAGTTTGCCGAGGTTCTTGTGCAGCCGTCAGTGCGCGGATTCCAGGACACGGGGGCAGGGCTGTGCATGCGGCCTGGGGTCGCGGCCGCGCTGCGCAGGCGCGTGTCCGGCGCGGCGCTGCGAGCTGCCGCCAGTGGCTCGGGTGGCCTGTTTGACGCGGCCGGGTACACCACCGGCCTGGAGCAGCTGCTGCGGGGCATGGCAGAGGCCCGGGAGAGCGGGGGCGCCGCTGAGGGGGGGGCTGTCCCGCATGTGGTGGTCGGCCGAGGCGCCCCGTTGGGAGCGTAGGACGGCGCTCCGCTGCTGAAGCGCCTCGTGCAGCCGGCGCTGAGAGCCTGCCTCGCAATCTGCTCCCACGCACGCGCCGTCCCAGCGGACGCCGTGGCTGTCGCTGCGCAGCACCCGAAACACTGCTCGCTCCCAAACGCCTCGTGTGTGCCCCGACCCGGCCGCGTGACTCGTATCGATTGTGCCTGGCCCGGCGACGGCAGCGATTTCTCATCTGTTTCACAACGCAGTCGGGCGGCAGCTTCAGCTCACGCGCGTATGCACGGGAGACGCGCGCGCAAGGCAGTGCCTAGTTCGGAGCAAGAGCGGCGGCCGGACGCGCGCGCTTGGCCGCGTGGGCTGGCCGGCGGTCCGCGGCAGCTGCGCCAGCAGAGCGCGTGGAGCCAACGGCGCCCCCGCTGCTCGCGGAACCAGCAGCGGAGGATAGGGCCCTCTTTTGCGCGCGGGCCACCGAGGCTGCCGAGGCTGCCGAGGCCGACAAGGCGGCCGCGTTGGCGGCGGCAGCGGCTCCCCGGCGGGCCGCCGCCACGGCGACGGATGCGTCACCTGCTCCCGCCGCCCTGGGCGTGGTGCTGCAGTCTTCATCCGCCAGGAGAGCGTAGGCAAGCGTGCCGCCCGCGGCCTCGGCGGCGGCTATGCGCGTGGCCAGGCCGTCCACAACGGATCGAACACCCGCCGCGAAGGATCGCGTGAGCGGCTGGACGGAGCGAAGCTGCTTGCTCGCGTCCTCGGCGGTCCATGCGTGCTTCAGGCACTGAGCGGCGGAGGGCCGCTGCGTCGGGTCCGGGTCCATCAGCGCCCTGACCAGGTCCTTGGCCTCGTCCGACACCGAGTCCCAGACCGGGCCCTCCATGGGCGGAGCCCAGCGGGCGGAGCGAGGGCCAGCGGCCGCCGGGTGCCCGGCCGCAGGGGCGGAGGAGGCACTGGCGCCGAAGGAGCCCCCTTGAGCGGGCACGCCCTGGCCAGCGCCCGGGGCCTGGTTCTCGCCGAGGGTCGCCTCCAGAGCGCGCAGCTGCTCGGGGTCGTCCTTCGCCAGCACCTCTGCCCCGACCATTCCAGCCACGACGTCGGCCTCGTCTGACCCCGTCGCGGGATCACCACCAGCGCTGGCATCCGCGCCAGCCGCGGCCCGCTTGGCTGCCGCTCGCTCGAGCGCCATCCTGACTGCGCGCTTGGCCTGGGCGACAGCCTGGGGAGGGATGGCGCCCCGGGTGGACAGCAGCGGGTGTGTGCCGCTGAGGATGATGTAGAGGGTCACGCCCAGGCTGAACAGGTCCACCTCGCGGCCGTAGACGATTTGCTGCCGCTTCGGCGCCGCAGACGCGGCGGCATCGCGAGCGGCGCCTCCTGCCGAGGCGTCGGCCGGGCCCGCTGCCGGGCTGTCCGTGCCCGGGTGCGGCGCAGGGGCGGCCGCGGTGGCAGCGGCGACCACCGTGCCGGGTGCCGACGACGCCGAGGCGGCGACAGGCTCGGGCTCCTCGGGCTGGCTCTGGGAAGCGTAAGCGGGGCGGAGCGCCACGATTTCGGGCGCCATGAAGATGTCGGTGCCGACCACGGACCGGAAGCCGCAGTCTGCCCCTGCCGCGTCCCGCGTGCTTCGGAACAGCCCATCGGCAAGCTTGAACCACCAGCGGGCGTTGCGCGGCCTTCCGGAGGAGGAGGTGCGCTCCAGGCGAGAGCAAAGGATGTTCTGCGGCTTGATATCGCGGTGCGCGACTCGCGCCTCCTCGTGAAGATAGCGCAGCCCCTCGCAAATGTGAACGAAAATCTGACAAGCCTGCTTCTCCGAGAAGGGCGCGGCGGCTAGTGCCCCAGTGCCTTGGGAGGCACTCAGCCCGCTGACGGTACCCCCCAGCTGCACAACGGAGCGCCTGTCCTGCGCGGCGGCTGGCCCGGCAGTCGATTTATCGGTGGAGGAGGCGGAGCGCGCCGCCGCCGCGGCGGTCCGCTGGCGGCTCTCCGCGCTGCTCGTCTTGGCCTCAACCTTGCACGCCAAGTCCCCGCCGCGGATGAGCTCCATCACCTGGAAGAAGAAGCCCTTCTCCTCGTAGAACGCCACCACGCGAAGCACGTTGGGGTGCGTGCAGCCGAGCAGCACCGCTGCCTCCTGCCGCAGCTGCGCCTCCGCCCCTCGGCCCGCATGAAACTTGATGCGGGTCCTGCTTACCTTCTTGACAGCAAACTCTGCCCCGTCGGAGAGCCTGACGCAGCGGTAGACCTTGGCAAAGGAGCCCGCACCAAGGATGCTTTCGTCATTCGTGACAAAGTCTTGCGCGAACGTGCGGTTCAGCACCACACGAACGCGCGCCTGGCCATCCATGCGGGGGAAGCCGGGCCCGGAGTCGTCTTGTCGCGAGCCGCCCGCCGCGTCGTCGCTGGTTGCGGACCCGCTGCGCGCCGCGCCGAGAGGCGGGCTCGCAGACGCAAGCCGCGCCACGCTGGCAAGCGAAGAGGGAGCGCTGCCCGAAACTGTGCGCGTCACGTCCAAGGCGAGACTCGCAGAAGCGGCACGGGCGCGGTTGCGCCTGTCGATGGCCTCCTGGGCGACGGCAGCTGCCCGCGCCGCTGACGGATCATCGCGATGGCGCTGCGCGTAGCGAATCACCGCCTCGCAAGCGTCCCCGCCGCCGCCCGTCGTGGGCGTCGCGTCCATGACAAAGAGCAGCTGAACGGCCGCGCCTTTGGAGGTGCCGAGGGAAATTGTGTCCCCGATGCTCAGCAAGCGCGGCGCTGGCGACTTCACTTGGGCACCATTCACAAACGTGCCGTTTTTGCTGCGCGGACGGTGCAAGCGGGCGCTGGGCGCAAGGAAAAGGACTAGTCGGCCAGCGCAGCCCTCAGTTTCCCGGCAGGCCGGGCCGCAAGAACAAGTGCTGGGCCCTTGCTCCGCCGCGACGGCTTCCTTTGGCAGGGCCATAGCTCGCCGGCGGAACCAGCGCGCAGCCAAGCAAGAGTGCGCAGCCCCCCTCCGCGCGTCGGGGCGTCTGACTCACCTAGTGTCGACGACACTCGCGACCAGGCGGTTGCGAAGCAGGCTGAACTCCACCTGGCAGTGGCGGCTGGAGACGACGGGTGCGCGAGCGCTGGAGACCTGCAGGGAGCAGTGAAAATGGCGGCCGATGGTCAGCACCACCCCAGCCTCCCGAATGGGCTCGGAGGAGTCGCACGTGTCCGGGGTCAGGCTTATCAGGCGAAGCGCCTGCTCCGCCATGCTGGCTCCCAGGCGGGCGCGGGAGTGGTCGCGACGCTGGCCGGCCGCGGCTGCCAAGGTTGCTCTGTCGCCCGCAGGCGGGACGGCCGGGACGGTTGCACCTCCGGACCTTGCGGAAAGGCTTTGGAAGCATGCTGCGCGCAGCCCACGCAGCAAAGGACGCGGGGCTGCAGTCCATGCGCTCGCCGGCTGGCGGAAAGGTGCGGGATGCGCATGCGAATCCGAGTTGCGTGTTCGCGGCTTGCACGCGCCGCAGCTCCCCGACTGCGCGAGCCCGACACGCTGCACCTTCGTGACTCGCAGCTGCTGCGCTCCGTGCTCTTCTCTCCTGGCGCGTCGGAGAAGCGCATGGCCAAGGCGGCATCGCTCGCGTGCGACGGCGTGATTCTCGACCTCGAGGACTCCGTCGCGCCCGACGCCAAAGTGCAGGCCCGGGAGGCCGTCGGGCGCATTCTGGCGTCGCAGGACTTTGGCGACAAGACGGTTGTGGTGCGGGTGAATGCCCTGAACACAGAGTGGGGGCGCCGCGACGTGGCAGCCGTGGTTGAGTGGGGCCGCGTGGACGCCATCGCCGTGCCCAAGGTCGAGTGCGCCGAGGACGTGCACGACATCGAGAGGAGCATGCGCCGGGCAGGCGGCGGTTCGAGCTCGCTCCCCATCTGGGCTTTTGTGGAGACTGCCAAGGGCATCATCGGAGCGCCGCAGATCGCCGAGTGCGAGCAGGTGACGGCTCTGGCTGTGGGCTGCAACGACCTCACGCGGGACTTGGGAGCACGGTGAGCGGGCCGCCCTCTGGCGGGGCGGTCTCGGGCCGAGTGTCGGCGCCCCCCCGGCCTCGTTCGCGCGCGTTCTTGCTGGGCTGAGCGCAGTGCTCGCGTGAGACGGACTCGGCTGGGTGGCCGCTGCTTCTGCGCGCATCGCAGGTTCACACCGGACCGCGCGCCTCTCCTGTACTCGCTGTCCGCGGCCGTCGTCGCCGCCAGGGCGGGCGGCGTGGTGTGCCTCGACGGCGTGCCTGCCAAAGTCTGGTGAGGTCCAGCGGCGCGCGCCCGGCCTCTAGCCGCCCGGCACTTCCCTGGAGCCGGCAGAGGCAAGTCCCCCCCCCCCAGCGCAGTGTCTCGTGCGGCGCAGATGACCCCGCGCCGCCTTGCCCGCCCCGCACGAAACCTGGCGCCACCCGCGCAGGCCTTCTGAGGAGGAGCTCGCGGCGGAGTGCGCGCAGGCCCGGGACCTCGGCTTCGACGGCAAGACCCTTATTCACCCCGGGACGATCGCGGCGGCCAACGCCGCGTTCTGCCCAACAGACGAGGAGGTGGACTTTGCGACAAGGGTGGTCGAGGCGGCCAGCCGTGCCAGGGAGAGCGGAGAGGGCATGTGCATCGTGGACGGCCTGGTGAGTCGGGTGTCGCCCTGCCGCCTGCCCTCCGAGGCGGGCCTGTCGGCCTGCTGCTCCGAGCCCCGCGCGGGCCTGGCCTTGTTCAAGCAACCGAGTCGCGCCGCAAGCCGCCTCTTCTCCGGTCCCGTTTTGCTGCCTGCTGGCCTGGCGCTCGCAGCTGATCGAGGAGCTGCACGTCGACCACGCGCGGCGGCTGATCGAGGTCCACGCTGCGGCCCAGCGCGCCTGAGCCTGTGCGCGGCACCCGCTGCGGCCCAGCGCGCCTGAGCCTGTGCGCGGCACCCGCTGCGGCCCAGCGCGCCTGAGCCTGTGCGCGGCACCCGCTGCGGCCAAGCGCGCCTGACACTGCGCCTTGCGTGCTGCGTGACACCCCGGAATGCTAAGCCTGGCACTCCTCCCTGCCAGCCCCCGCGTGCAGCACGTGGCGAACGCTCCGCTCATGGGTCAAATCCGCGGGTCGATTCGGGGCGCGGGACGAGAACGCAACGGAACGATCACATGCTGCACGCGGCGTCGCTGCAAGGGCCTCCGCGAGCCGCCGCTTGCCTGCCTGACCACAAGAACCGCGCAGCACGGGGGAATGGGGGGGGGGGGGGGGCGGACACCGGCTCACGGCTTGGCCTCCGCGGGCGCCGCCTTTTTGCTCCCAGCAGCGGCAGCCTTGGCCGCCTTGACCGTGGCCTTGAGAAGCGCCTTGCCCGCCACGGCGTCGTCCCACGCAAGGGAAGCCTGCCGCGCGGCCAGGCCCACGCAGCCCGGGTGCGGGATGGGCCCGTGAGGGGCGATGCCAGAGCGGAGCAGGTGGTCCGACTGGGCAGCCAAGGCCGCCGACGGGTCGTGGTCGCGGACTGCGGCGCCGATGCGCTCGCCGCGCCCCAGCGGCTGCGCGTGGGCGAGGTGGTCAGCGAGGAACCCAGTGCAGCCGCAGTCCGCGAGGAACCTGCCGAACGAGAGGGGCCCGTCGAAGCCGTGCGCGAGCCGCTCCCGGCACTCCAGCAGGCGCTTGGCCGCTTGCCCGTTGGCTCCCGTGCGCGCCTCCATGGACGTCAGTGCCCGGCTCTGCAGGGTCGTACCGACGGCGGCCCACCCAGCCGACGCAGGGAAAGGCGCCGCTGGGCGCCACGGGATGCTCACGGCGCCGAAGTGCTTGTCGAGGATGTTCGCGTGTGTCAGGTTGGATTCCGACCAGGGCAGACGCAGCGTCGCCAGGCAGATGACGCGGCCCAGGGACTGGGCCAGCTGCCACGGCTCGGCGGACATGTTTGTGCCGTACGCCAGGCCCAGTTCGGGGCGCAAGAGCTCGAGGGAGCCAACGCTGGGCGCCGGCCGGCTGGCCTGCAGCAGCGGCGTGGCGCTGCGGGTGAAGTCCGGGTCGACCGCGAAGGGGTTGAACTCGTCATTCGGGTCGGCCATGGCTCGGCCTTCGGGGAGGGGCGGCGGCTGAACGGGAGACTCGAAGCCGGCGGTGAGCGGCGCCGGCTCGACCTCGATGAGGCCCGTGGGAACGACCGCAGCGACGCCGCGGCGCCTCGTTTCCTGGTCCGCCTGCATCTCTCGACCCAGGGCGTCGTGGATGCGGTCGTGGTGGTCGTTGAGTCGCTTCAGTTCGGCCTTGTCGGCTCCGGACCTCGCTGCGTCGGCGGCCTCCTGGTCCGCCCGCTCCGCGAGCAGCGAGAGCACTTTGAGGTCGCCGCGCCGTACCGGGCTGAGCCGCTCGGAGCACTCGAAGAGAGACTCGGTGGGCCGGGACGCGTTGGGCGCCGGGGGCAGCGCGCCGGGGCGCTCGCTCACGCAGACGTCGCCGGCGCCGCAGGCGGGCTCGTGGGCCAGGGTGGGGGCGCCAAAGGCGGCCGCCTCCACGGGAGTCATTCCAAAGGCCTCGTACTCGGCCGTGTGAACGTACAGCGCCGTCCTGGCGAAGACATCGGCCATCCGCGCCGGGCTCAGGAAGCCCCCGAGAAGCACCGTGCGGGGGTGCGCGGCGAGGAACGCGTCCTCCACGCGCTGGTTGAGCTCCTCGTCGGGCCCGCTGATGCAGGCGGCGGCAATGAACCCCGTCTCCTCAAGCAGGTCAGAGATGAGGCGAAGGGCATGGGGCAGCAGGAGCGGGTTCTTCTCGCTGCTCACGCGGGAGCACCACGTGATGAGGCGGCGGGCGGGCACAAGCAGCCGCTCTCGGGGGCGGTGGAGCCCGGCGGCGGCGGCGCGGCCAGCCTCCATCCGCGCCGACTCACCGTCGGCGCCCACGCCGAGCGTCGTCGCGTTGGAGGCGTTGGCCGGGCCGCCGCGCTCCTCCACCATCAGGCCGTCGTACACGACCCGCACGGACCTGACGGCCGTCATGTACTTGTCGGGAATGTTCTCCTCAATCGGGTATCCTGCGTCCGCCATCCACCTCGGCGGCAGGAGCGGACGGATCTCGTCGGTCACGTTGCCGTACGTCCATTCGATGTGCATGCCGGCAGCCACCTGCGCATCGTCCAGCATGGGAAGGCGCCGCCGCCCGTCCGCCTCGTCCTCCTCCCCGCCTCCGCCTCCGCCCTGCTCGTGCTCCGCCGCGGGCGCTCCCCTCTGCTCGCCGCCCGACGACTTGCCGCCCTGCGTGTCAAACGTCACGCCGCTCTTGTATCCGGGCTGCGCCGCCTCCCCGTCCTCCTTCTTGCCCGCGCGCGGGTCCGGCGGGCCGCCACTGGCCGCAGAGAGCTCGCGGTGGGCGTCTCGCTGGAGCGGGTGGATGGGGTGGACCTCCACGGGGTACCGGAGGAGGGGCGGCCGCTGGAACTTGTGCCGCCGAGGCCGCTGCAGCGGGCCGGACTGCACCACGCTGTCCATGGGCATGTCCTCCGGAAGGGTCCCCGCCTTGTTCTTGACCATGCGGTCCTCTTGAATCAGAGCCCTCTCCTGCAAGCTGGAGTCGGTCTCCCTGAACTGGATCACCGCCTCGTGGGACGCCAGCCAGGCGTCGGCGTCGTCGGTTGCAGCGCGCTTGCTGTCGTCGACCACCCACCGGTCGAACATCTCGAGCCAGGGGAGCTGGTCGTGCTGCTGCGTCTCGCTGTCGCCGTGGAGGCTGCCGGGGCGGGCGTAGGGCTGCCGGTCCTTCACGAGCCCTGCGACGAGCCCGAGCGGATCAAGCTGCGCACGGGCGCGCATGGCGCGGCGCAGCGTGGGGAGCAGGACGGTCCAGCGCCCGCTGGAGGCGCCGCCGCCCGCGTGCGCAGGCGCGACGCCATCCAGCGCCGGCCGGAGGGACTCGGCAGCCGCGGCGCCAAGCGGCGTCCGGGACCACGCGAGCAGGCCGTGCCACCACCCGGAGGACGCCGCGTCGCGGTCCGACGCCAGCCACGGAGCCACGCCCTCGCCGAGCTCTTCGGCTCGCGCGGCCAGGGCGGCCAGGCGGGAGGCGTCGATTCGCGAAAGCGCAATCGTGCGCTGGGCGAGCGAGGCAGCGCGGCCCTCGAGCGCGGCGAACGCGGCGAGGCTAGAGGAGTTGCTGGCAAAGGTCTTGGTGCCGGAGAAGAGTCTGAAGTTCATGTACACCATGGGAGGCGGGGCCCCAGCGCGCGCCTTGCAGGCCTTGGGTCGCTCAGCCGGCGCCCCCGACGAGCACGCGCTGCGCCACGCCGCCGCGAACGCCTCGTATGCCAGGGCGCCGTGCCAGTCCACAGCGATCACGGTGTGCGGCGCGAACCGCATCAAGACGTCTGCCGCGGCCGTGCCGGGCCCGAAGCCATCCGCGAACGCCTGCCACGGCGACAGCAAGTCGAGCCTGCTCCACGTGGACGCCTCCACGGGCACGCCGACCACCAGGCTGCCGTCGCGCGTGCTGCAGAGGGGCCCGTTGGCCTTGCCCCCGCACGGCGCCTTGCCCGCAAAGGCCCCGACCTCGGAGTCAGCCGCGGCTTGCGTGGCGACTGTCGCGTCGGGCGACGCGTCTGCAAGTGCCGACCCAACCGCAACGCAGCCGCCCTGCTGCTGCAGGGACTGCGCCAGCGAGCGCCCATAGATGCCGTTTCCGGAAAACAGCGGGCCGAGCCACTCCATCGACAGCATCGCGGCCCGGACCTTGCAGCTGCGCCTGCCGGGCGCCGCGAGCGCCGGGAGCGCGGCAATCGCCACGAGCGCCGCCGCCGCGAGCACCAGGCGCATTTGCCTCATCTGGCAACGCAGGCAGTAGGAGCGGCGCGGCCGGTCCCTTCTCCGAGCCCGGTGGCGGCTGCCCTGCTCAGGCGCAGCGTGTGCTCGCGGGCTGGGGTCGCCCGCCGGCGGGTGATTTCGCCCGAGGCTGGCGCGGGCGACAGGTCAGGCTCTGCCGGCGGATCGCCGCCGCTGGGCGCCGCCACTCCGCTGGCCGGGCCACTCCTCCTCGCGCGCGCGGCAGCGAAGCATGGAGACGGCGCGACAGGAGCCGTGGCAGCGGTGGCTGCGCCTCGGCGCGGCAGCTGCGCGCGGCGACGCGGACGCGGCGGACGAGCTTCTCGAGCTCGCGGCGGCAGGGACCGTGCCCCGCCTGTTCGGCCGCATCCTGTCGCCCGCAGCCGCGATCAGCGCTTCTGACCACTACGCCCCTGTTCAGGGCGCCGGGCGGCACTCCGTCCACCACCTCGCGACTCAAGACGGCGCCGGCGGCTCGGCTCCGCCGCCGCGCCTGAGCTCCAAGGACACGCTCGCGCTCATGGTCGTGCCCCCGTCGGGCATTGCGGGGCTGGGCGCCGTGGTGCGCGCCTTCCGCGACCGCCGGCTCTCCGGGAGCGAGGCGCTCACCGCCGCGGCGGACTGCTTGCGCGTGGACCGAGAGTGGCTCTACCACACGGTGCTCGCCGCGTCGGGCGCCGACTCGGACGAGGCCAGCCGGGCGGCGGCGTCGGCCAGCATCCGCCTGCGGAGGGCGCAGGCGGACCACTGGGTTGCTGCCCTGGACGGCCTCTGTGCGCTGGGGGGCGTGGGCATCGCCAGCACGGCGGCGGTGACGGGGCTGATCAGCATTGCGCGGCTGACGGCGGGCGCGGTTTCCTCCCGGGCGCTCAACGCCAGCGGGGCCGCGGAGGCGCTTCACACCGTGCCCGAGGTGTCGCGCATGGACGCAGGGGGCGTAGCGCCGGAGCGTCCGGCAGCGTCGGCGGCGCAGCACGCAGGGACGCTGCCTGTGCCGGCCGGCTCACAGCCCTCCGCTGGCGCCAAGACCGCGTCGGGAGCAGCGCCGCTTGCCGCGGCGCCCCGCCTTCCTCTGGTCCTCTTTGCGCTCCCAACAGGCTGCGAGGAGGACGCTTCCGCGGCCAGAGGCGGCGTCGGAGGCAGCGGCGGCAGCGGCAGCAGCAGCAGCAGCAGCAGCAGAGGCAACCCTGCCGTGGCCCCGGGCACGTGGGAGGGCGCCGTCTCGCTGGCAGGGCGGCTCGCGCCGGCTGCTGCGGAGTGGCTTCGGGCCTCCGCCCGCCCCCAGGACGGAAGCGACGAAACCGCGTTTGCCGGCCGGAGCGCCCACGCCTCGCCCTCGGCCCTGCACCTCCCGCTGGCAGCGCTCGAACGAGCCTTCCGGGAGGAGTGGAAGGCGGATGTGGAGCGCGCCCTCGCTCGAGCAGAGGCCGCGGCGGGCGCGTGTGCCCGCGCCTCCAGCGCTGCCGCCGCTTCCGGCACGGGCGCCGGCGCCAGCGCCAGCGCCGGGGCACCGGGGTGGGGCACCCCAGCCGAGCCGGCGGAACCGGCCGGCGGATCCGCCGACGCGAGCGACGTCGCCGGTTCCACGTTCGCAGTGCTGGCGTCGCACCCGGCCTTCGCGTCGGCACGGCGCGCGGTGCTCAGCCGGCCGCCGCGGGTGGACCGCGTGGAGGCCGCCGCCGCAGCGCTTCGCTTCTTCCTATGGGCGCACATGGGACTGCGGGCCAGCTTCGAGGGGTCCGGCCGCGTCAAGGCAGCGTCCGATGGCCACCCTGCGGCATGCAGGGTGCTGCTGCGCGCCAGAGCTGCTGGCCTGCTCAAGGCCGCCCCCGGCTCTACCGGCTCTGCAGGACCTGCCGCACAGCAGCTGGTGGTGGACGAGTGGCTGGCCATGGGCGTGCACATGGTCTCGCCCGAGGAGTTCCGCGCAAGGCAGCTTGCCCTGCTGCGGAGGGCGAGGCGGCGCGCGCCGGCTGCGACGGGGAGCCGTCTCGACGCAGACGCAGGGCGGCTTGGGTCGGCTGGCGCGCCGGGCGGCGATTCTCAGGAGCAAGCTCTGCAGGAGGGCGGCGGCGACGGGGCGCCCGGCAGCGCTGTGCGCGAGGCTGGCGCTGCGAGCCCCACGGCAGAGGCAGGGGCGACGGCAGCCGGAGTGGGCGAGGGTGCCGACGACCCCGGCGAGCTTGCCGACGAGGATGGTGACGAGGACGAGGACGAGGAGGAGGACGAGGACGAGGAGGAGGAGGAGGATGCCGACGAGATGGCGCCCTTGCCTCGCGGGATCGCGCGGACAGTCGCAGCAAAGCCAGCGGCTCCGGTGGCCGTGGGCGGTCCGGACCCCGTGCCCCGCCTCCGGCCCATCAGGCTGGACGGCGAGGCGGCATTCGCGCCGGTGCTGGTGCCGGCCATGTGCATCGATGTGCTGCCGCTGCTGCGGCCCATGGCGGCGGCGGCCATCCGGCAGGGGGACGAGGGGAGCGGGGTGCCGCCCCAGCCGCTGCCCCCGTCCGGCACGGAGAAGAGCCTTGGAAGCGTGGCAGGGGCCGTGGCGGCCGCCGCGCTGCTGTGCGGCTCCCTGCAGCTCGGGCACCCTGGGGGTCTGCGCCAGGCCGCGGTCAGGCTGGCGGAGTGGGCGGCTGCCGGGAGCGCTGCGGCCTTGTCCGCCCTGCAGGAGTGACCGCGGCGCGCGCCACTGCGGCGGGCGCTTGTGTCGGTGTCGGCGGGCGTGCGCGCCTTGACGCGTGTGTGGGGCGATGGCAGGCGTAAGGTCCTGGAGCAACCTGCAAGCCCCGGAGTCTTCCCCGCGCGCGGCAGCGAGCGGAGGCGCGTCAAAATGGTCTTGCGCGCAACGCGTTCGGTTTCCGCGTTCGGTTCACGCAAGCACCACAACGCTCGCCTCACGCGCGCTCGTCGCCGCTGCCCTTGCCAATGCGCTGAGTTGCGGCGCCTCCGCTGGCAACCTCGCCCTGTCTGCGCTGCGCCCTGTTGGCACCCGCCTCGAGTCGGTCAAACGTGCCGCCGTCCGTGCCCGCGTCCAGGCCCGCCACAGGCTTGCGCGTGGGTGACAGCAGCCACTGCTCCGCCTCCGCCAGTCGCTTCGCCTCGAGCTGCTCCACAAAGGCGCGGTGCGACCGGCGGCGCTGCAGGGCCCGCTGGCGCTCAGCGCGAAACGACTTGTCCTCGAGAGCGTCAGCGAGGAGGTCGGCCTCCTCTGCGGAGAGCTGGCCGCCCTCGGCGTTCCCCTCGTGGAGGGCGGCCCCCGCGCCCGAGCTGCGAGAAGGGCCGGCTCCCGCGGCCATGGCCTCCTCCCACGTGCTTCGCTGGGGCCGCCAGCCCACTGGCAGGTTGCCCTGCGGCCGGCCGAACACCGCGGCTATCACGCGCCCCACGCCCGGGCCGCCGTCCGACGCAGCCTGCCCGTCCGCGTCGGGGGCAGCCGCGCCCCCGGCCTGCTCAGGGAGGCAGTCCCTCTTGGGCGGGGGCGGGGCGTGGGGCGACGCGCGGCGCCGCTGCGCGCTCTGGATCGAAGCGCGGGCAGCGCGCACGTCCTCCATCCTGATGGGCTTCTGACCGGAATCCGACGTGGCTGGGATGTCCACGCCTGCGGCTCGCAGCGCAGCCGTGAGCCGTGCCTCCATCGCCGCCGACTCCACCGCGCTCTGCGCCTCAAGGTCGGCTGGCGACAGCGGGGACTGGGCGAGCCTCTCAAACGCGACCGTTGCGGCCCCGCTTGCAGCCGATGCCCCATCGCCACGGGATGCGGCCAACGCCGCACCGCCGTCGCCCTCTTCTCCCGCCCCTGCGTCGCGCCTCGCGTCCGGCGCAGCCGGGCCAGCGCCGTCCGACTGCCCCGCGCCGGCAGAGCCTGCCGCGCCGTCCGGGCGCCCCTCGTCTCCAGCCGACGTCAGCCGGCGAGGGGGGAGCGATCCGTCGGCCCCGAACGACGCCGCAGCGCCGCCGCCGGGGTGCGGGGAGAGCCCCATGGCGTCCATGGCAGCCACCACCCCGGGGAACCTCACTCGCTCCCTCGGCGCGTCGAACAGTGCGGAGGCCTCGCCCGCGCCGCGCTGGCGACTGCGCTCCAGCAGCTCCCCCGCCGTCGCGACTGGCGCGCGCGGGGGCACCGCCTGCGCCCACCGAAGCGCGTTGGGCGACCTGCTGCGCTCCAGCGCGAGCTCGGCGAGGGCGTCGCTCGCGATGGGAGTCAGGGCGTCGTCCGCGAACCCAGACGCTGCGCGCTCCTCAGCGATCGCGGCCACGGCCTGCCAGCCTGGGAGGGTCGGCCGCGCGGAGCTGACCGCGTCGCCTGCGCGGGACGGGCTGGGCGCTGCGACGGCCTGCTGTCGGCGGGGCGCAATCCGCCGCTCCGAGGAGCGGTCCGGAAGCGGCTGCGACGCCTCGGCGGGCACGTCCGCCCCTGCAGCCGTCTCGGCGGGCAGCTGGCCTAGCTCTGCCTGTGCCGGGAGCAGCTGCGCAAGGTCTTGCCTCCGCGCCTCCGCGGCTCGGAGGCGGCGCGCCGAGGTGAGCCGCACGCCGCCGATGAGGGCGGGGCCGCTCCCCGCCGCGTCCAGCGCAGAGAAGGACGCCGTGTCCAGGGCCAGCGGCCCCAGCGCGCCGTCGGAGCCGAGGGCCGCTCCTTCGTCGTCTCGCGTTGCCGCTGCGACGAAGTCGTCCGGCTGGGCCATCTCCTCCGGGCGCAGCAGGCGCGACACCCCGGGCAGCACGTCGTCCGCGCTGCCGAAAACCCACTCCGCTCGGCGGCGCTGGGGCGCTGCTGGGGCCCCGCCGCCGCCCGGCGCTGCGGCTGCCGCCGCGAGCCCAGCCTCGTCCTCCTCGTCGGGCTCCACCAAGCGCACCATCGCCTCGCCGAACTCAAGCCGCATCGCGCCGAGGCTGTCCTTCGCGTCGGCGGGGGGGGGAGGCGCGATCACGTCGCGGGTCGTTGGGCGGCCGATGGTGCGCCTTGCCGCGGCCGCATGGGCGTAGCGAGGCATGCGAAGCAGCGACGCTACAAGGTTGCGCTGCGAGAAGTCCAGCAGCGTGAAGCGGGCGAAGGGGGGCTCCGGCCCCAGCAGCCGCTTGGCCAGTGCTGACTCGTCGATCCCAGCGGTGGACGTGTGGTCGGAGTCGGCGAACGCGCGGGTTACGGCGCGACGGAGCGACTTGAGCCAGGCGAGTCTGCGTGGGCTCGGCGGGAGCGGGCTCGGCGGGCGTGGGCTCGGCGGGCGATGCGTACAAGCCTCTCGTCTTCAAGAACCTTCTCCCCCCCCAACCCCAGCCCCCCCTTCCCCCCCCCCAAGTGTGCTGGCAGGCATCAGCTCCGCTCACCGTCTCTGGAGCAGCTGACGCCCGTTGGGCAACTCCCCCTTGTGGGAGCAGAACACATGCTCAAAGTCGAGCTGCAGCACCCGCTCCAGGGACGCAATCTGGTCGTGGGCGTCCTGCGCTC
Organism: Cafeteria roenbergensis; assembly: GCA_008330645.1. Taxonomy (NCBI): domain Eukaryota; class Bigyra; order Bicosoecida; family Cafeteriaceae; genus Cafeteria; species Cafeteria roenbergensis. Next base: position 337,346 of record VLTN01000011.1, on the reverse strand, counting down.
GAGCGCCACAGCGTGGCCGGGGCGCGAGCAGCGGCTGTGAGGCGCATCCCACGCTCGCCATCGTGCGCGTCCTGCGCATGCGAAAGCGAGCCGCTCGCGGACCCGTGCCCGTCGCTCACCTCTTCCATCCGGAACAGGCGAGGCCGCGCGGACACAAAGAGGTCTCCAGCAAAGAGCCACTTGCGCTCAGGACAGAAAAGCACGTGGTGATCTGGGCAGTGGCCGGGGGTCCAAACCCGGACGAGGGTCACACCGCCCACGCCCTCGCCGCCATCGATGGCTGTTTCCTCGGCCATCTGGTCGGGGGTGAATGGCGTTGGCCGGCCCCACACCATGGTGCGATACCACTCCTGGGGGTAGCCCTCTGCGGGAACCTCGCGCGAGAAGGGGAGCGCGGCACGCGACGAAGCGAGTCGACCGGCGCCTGAGCGCGGCTGGCAGCACGGAGCGCGCGCCTGTCACACCACGGGGCGGCGAAGTCGCACGCACCTTGCAAGTAGCGGATGGAGCTGGGCGCTGCAAGCACCTTGCAACCGAGCTGCTGCTGCAGCTGCGCTCCATTTCCGGCGTGGTCCTCGTGGTGGTGGGATGCGAAGACAGTGTCCACTCCCCCCGCCCGCTCAATCTCCCTCTTGACCTGGTTCCACTGGTTGGGCGGCCCCGTGTCAACCAGAACGCGGCCGATGCGCCAGAACCACACGGCCGTGTTTGGCATCATCAGTGAGCGCCCCACCCGCACGCCCGCCACAGCCCCATCCGTCGATGTGGCCCGCTGCACGGCATGGAACATTTCGACCCGGAAAGCTGGCCAGCTTGTTGCGGGCCGCGAAGGGGTGCGCTGCGAGCCCCCGGGCGGCTTCGGTGTATCGGCACAACTCGGCGACGGGCGGCAGAGCTGTTCGGGGCGCGCCGAGCCCCTCGCTGGCGTGGCACCGTGCAGCCGCGCCGGCTGCGAGGGAGGGCCCGCGCCGCTGATCCAGCGCCGCCTTGTCGCTTGCTGCGCTCCCGGTCGTGATGCAGGCAGGTCGCATCGTGCGCCGCGCGCTCTGGGCGCTGCCCGCAGCTGGCTACGCCGTGGGGTACCTGTACCGTCCCCGCGATCCCCAGGACCCGGAGGACGGGGCCGAGTTCGCCGGCGTGGCGCCGGACATGACGCTCCCGCCCGACACGCCGGGCGGGCGCGTGGCTGTGGATCTGGCGGGCGGCGAGACGCAGTGGGCGGCGTTCCGCGGGCTCCGCGCAACTGCGGAAGTTTTCCAGCTCGGCTTCATCGCTACCGTGGCAGATGCGTGGATGCGCTTCCTCGGCACCACCGAGTTCGTCGACGACGACGAGGCCGAGCTGCGCAAGTGGATCGTGGACGCCGAGGGGCGGCGGTACGGCCGGCCGCTGCTCACCGCGTTCAACCACCACAGCTGCGTTGACGAGCCGCTTCTCATGGGCCGCGTGGTGCCGTTCCACACGTTGTGGTGGCCCTTTGGCGCCAACGTGGGCCCCGTCTACGGTGCCGAAGCGCGCCCCGCTCTGGGCCTGCTTGACAACGGCGTGAGCAAGGAGGAGCTGGCGCTCAAGGCGGAGCGCTGGCTCGCCTACACCTCGCCGGAGGCCGAGGACGCCTGGCACGCCGCCAAGGCGGACACGGACAAGGCCCGCCCGGGCACCGAGGCGGCCTTCCGCGCCGCCATGCGGGAGATGCTGCACAGCCGCGGCCCCGCCTCGCTGGCCCAGACCACCTCCTGGCGCGCCGGTCGCGGCCGCATGCGGTACACCATCTGCACCCGCGAGGTGTGCTTCGGCATGCCCGCCCTGTCGGCCTTCTTCAACACGGGCGGCGGCTTCCCCGTCCTGCGCCTGTTCACGCCCGACCAGCCGGCCTCCGCGTGGATGCTCGCCCACACCGACGCGGGCCACTGGACCAACATCTTCCCGGAGGCCCGCACCTGGCAGGAGGGCGGCATCCCCCGGCGGGACGCCGAGGGCCGTTGGAGCAGCCCCTCCGGCCGCCTCACGCCCCCCTACTCGGGGGTGGGGCCCTTCAAGCGCGGCATCGGCAAGATCGTGGCAAACGCTCGCCTCGTGCCCATCGTCGTGCCCGTGTTCCACCAGGGCATGGCCCACGTGCTGCCGCAGAGCCCCACAAACGAGGTCGAGTCGTGGATCCCCCAGTGAGAGACGCGGCTGCACAGGCGCTTGGCTGGTCGCTCGCCAGTGCGTAGCTGCAGCCGTAGCAAGAGCGCGCCCCGCCGCGGCCCGTGCCCCGGCTGCTGCTTGATCCGGGCGGCGCTGGCGCTGTGCTGCGCTGCACTGTCTAGTCGGCGCCTGCTGCCGTGCGTAGTGACCCCGTCGAGCCGGCCCTTGAGACGGCAGCGGCAGCGGCAGGCGCCGGCGGTGTGCGGCGGCGTTGGCGCGCTTGCGTGAACGCCCCTTCGCCGCTCTCAGTCCCCGCTTTAGCCCCTCTCCGGTGCGCGTCTTGATCCCGCAGGACCGGCCACAACGTCACCGTGGCAGTGGGCGAGGGCATCGACTGCACTGACCTCATCGTGGAGTACCACCGGCAGGCCCACGAGCGCGCCCTCAAGCGCGAGCGCCGCCGCAGGGAGGCGGAGGCCGCGGGCATCGCCCGCCCCCCTCCCCTGCAGGGCCACCGTCGCGCCATGAAGCTCGCCGCCCGCGAGTTCGGCGCCATCCCGCCCGCCTTCTGCGGGGTCCCCATCCCCCCCAAGGAGGACCCGTCCACCTTTGCCAAGAGCATCTTCTGCGGCACGGGCGAGAGCATCCGCCGCGTGGCCTCGGACGCGTTCCACGCCGCCAACGCCGAGCGCGAGGCTGCGGCGGTCGCGGCTGGCAAAAAGAGCGAGGCCGCTGCCGCCCCTGCGCCCGCCGCTCTCGACGGGGACGCCGCCGCCGTGGACAGCATCTTCGCCGAGTGGAAGGGCACGCCCCAGGAGGTGCGCGAGTGGGAGCGCAGCTGGACCGGGCACATCTGGGTGCCGACGCGGCCCACGCGCAACAGGCCGTCCGCCGAGGCGGTCGAGGGCCTCGTGCCAGCGTACCTGGAGGGGCCCGTGCGCGCACGCCCCCGCGACTACCTCTGGCTCACCGAGGAGGAGGCCATCGCGGAGCACAAGGTCACTCTTGAGCTGTACAACAAGATCACGCAGCGTGTGGAGGACGGAATGAGGGCAGCTGAGAAGCGCGCGCTTGCCTGGCGCCACGAGCGCGGCCTCGGCCCCACGCGCGAGGAGCGGAGCTGAGGACGCGTGGCAGTCGGTCGCGTTCGCTGGCACGCTCGCGCGGCCTCCGCAGCAGTCGCGTCTGCGGCCTTGAGTGGTTGCGCGGCGCGGCCGTGAGCGCAGTTGCGGACGCTTGAAATTCCCCAGGCCGCGCCACCTCCAGATCAAGCGCGCACGCGCGCGTGCACACACACAGGCACGGGCCGCACGCGGAAGGCGGGCGGGGCGGCTGCGAGCAGAGGCATCGCGGGCTGCGCCCGGGGCGCTTGCTCCGGCTCGGCAGTCGTCCGGCGAGCAGGGCAGCAGGAGCGACGACAGATCTGCCGGCAGCGCGCGCGCCAGCCGCCCCCCCCTGCCACCCGGGGGCGCCCCTGGCAGCCGGCCCAGTCACAGGTTTCGAACGATATGGTGAGCACCCTGGCGGGGTGGCCCGGCTTGACGGGCGCCCGGGAGCGGTCCCTGCCCGGCTGCGCCTTGGCTGGCCGTTGTTGCGGGACTGGCGCGCTTGCAGTGCAGAGCGAGCAGCGACCCCGGCCCGGCGCGCGCTGCGTGCGCCGCCCACGGCCCGGGAGCGGCGCCAAGCCGGCCCCAACGCTGGCGCGCTGCGAATGCGCAGGGGGCGCTACTGCCCCCGGCCGCTGGGCCTGCAGGAGCCATCGCGCGACCGAGACCGCGCTCCGCTCTCGCAGTCGTCTCCTGGTGCGCGCTCCCACGGCGGAGGAGAGGACATGCGCACGCTGTACGCCATGATCCGCGACGTGGAGGAGAGCCTCAACACCGCGGTAGACGTGGCGAACCACTCGTCCAGCTCCGAGGAGCGGATCGAGGCGGTAGCCTCGGCCAGAGCGGCAACCGAGGCGTTGCGCCACATGCTGGCGGTCACTGACGGCGCCGAAGGGCGCAAGGCCCTGAGCGACACGCTCCGCCGCGTCAACACAGTGCTGCAGGTGAGTTGGGGCAGGCGCGGGCGGGTAGCGGGGAGGGAGGAGCGCGGGAACGATGCCTGCGGCAGCTGCCTTGGGGTCTGCCTCACGCCGCATCCAACTGCTGCGCTGCCACCCCCGCTCGCAGACCCTGGAGCGCCGCGGCGGCAAGGCCGATCGTCCGCCTAGCGGCCGCAAGTCCTCCTCCCGCCGGGCGCAGCCCGAGCTTCCCGCGTTCCATGGCTCAAGCCGCGCGGCGGTGGAGGGCGACGAGTCGCCTTTCCAGGCGCGCGCTGCCCGCTCTCGTGTCGCCGGCTCCTCCTCGTCGTCGCGCGTTCGAGCCGCCGAGCGCCGGGCGGTGTCCTCGTCTCGCCGCCGGTCCAGCGCCGCGTCGGAGCTCGCCGCCGCCGCCGCTGCTGCCGGCGCCGCCGTCGCCCACGCTGAAGGAACCATTACCCGCGCCCGCACCGGCAGTGCCGCGGGCGCCGACATGGCTTCGCTGAGCGGCGCCGAGTCCTTGGGTGCCGGCCAGCGCGGGGACCCGGGGCTGGCGGAGGCCATCGGATTGCGGCCCGCCGATGCCCGCTCTGGGGCCGGATGGCGCAGCGCGGGCGGGCGCCGGAGGGCAGGTGGCGGCGGCGCATCCGCAGTGTCCCCCTTCCGGCCGGACGCCGTGCCGTCGCCGCACCGAGACAGCGGGACGGCGGCCACGAGCAGCGCCGTCCGCCTCAGCTCGGCAGAGCGAGGCCGCAGCCTCGGCAACGCCTTTACGAGGTGGACCAAGGCGGTGTCTCGCCGCGCGCGCACCACCGCGTCCGCCGCAGGCCCGGCAAGCTCGCTCTCCGAGGAGGCCGAGCTCGTTCTGGCCAGGGCGCGCGGCCTGTCTTCCGAGCCCGCCGAGCAGGGTGAGGGGGCCGACGACGACTCCGACTTGGCCGGGCGGCGATCGGGCGGCGGTGGCGCCGTCGGTGGTCGCGTGCGCTCCAGCCCCGGGGGCAGGCAGGGCGCGGCGCGCGCCGAGCGGCCGTCGCAGTGGTACCCAGGCGCAACGTACCGCAGCAACGGCGGCGGCGGCGGCGGCGGCGGGGGCAGGGTCGGAGGAGGAGGAGGAGGGGGCGACGACTCTTCGCCCGCCTTCAGAGGTCGCCGCCCCCTCCACGACGACGGCTTGGGCGCCTCATCCGCCGCTGCAGACGCTGCCTCGGCTGCGCTGGCCGCCGCGGACGGTCTCGGCGACCATGCGCCCCCGGCCGCGATGCCAGGAGATGAGGCCATCGCGCGGGCCCGGGCTCTCATCCAGGCGTCCGACCAGGCCTCGCCCGCCGCGGAACGGTCCAGCCGCCAACGGGCCTTCATGTCCAGGTCAGGCGGCGGCGGCGTCACCGTCGGGGACTGGAGCCGCGCGCGCGGCGGCTACGAGGGCCTCAACGACGACGACGGGGACGAGGACCCCCTTGGCGTGTCTGCCAGGGGTCGCAGCGGCGTCCGCGAAGGGGGGTGGGCCGCCTCCGCCATGGGCACCACAGGGGTGACTGTGACCGGGCGTGGCGGCCGGCGTGGGAGCGCGTCACCCCCGCCCGTTCGCCCCGTCCAACGGCGGAGCGCGCCCGGTGCGGCGTCGTCGCCGGCGGCCGGTGGTGGCGCCGGCGGCGGCGCCGGCGGCGTGATGTCGCCCGCCCGCGCCGGTCACGACGCTGTCGAAGTGGCTCGCCTTCGAGGCGAGCTTGCCGTCGCTCGCCAGCGGCTCGAGGCGGCGGAGCAGGGCTCTACCGACGCCTCGGTGGTGCAGCGAAGGCTGGCCGAGTCTGTGGCGCGTGAGCGGCGCGCCCGGGAGACGGCTGAGGCCCGCGCCGCGGCCGCGGAGGAGGAGGCGGCTGTTGCCCGTGACCGCGCTGAGAGGGCCGAGGCGGACGCGAAACGCTCTGCCGAGGACGCGGCGGCAGCGGAGGAGGAGATGGCGCTGGCGCAGGCGCGCGTGGAGGCAGCGAAGGAGGAGGGCGAGGACAAGGCCGCCGAGGCGGCGGCGACCGCCCGCGCCACGGCGCTGGAGCAAGCCGAGGCGGAGGCCGCGGAGGCGAGGGCGGCAGCCAAGGCCAGCCACGAGGAGGAGGTGGCGGAGCTGGAGGCTCGGCTGTCGACGCTGCAGCGCCGGGCGGAGGCCGCCGAGGCGGAGGCCGCGGAGGCGCGGGAGGACGCCACCGGGGCGCGGGAGGAGGCCGCCACGGCGCAGACGGCGCGGCGGCGGGCGCTGGAGGAGGCAGAGGAGGCGGAGGCGGAGTGCCGGGCCGCCCGCGCCGAGGCAATGCGGGCACGGACAGCCGAGGCCGAGAGCGCAGATGCCAGCAGGGTCGAGGGCGAGGCGAGGGCGGCAGCCGAGCGCCGCGCCGCCGATGCCGAGAGGGAGGCGATGGAGGCGGCAACCACCGCCGCCAAGGCCACGGCGGTCGCGGGGCAGGAACGGGCCCGTGCAGAGGCGGCGGAGGAGGCCGCCCGCTCGGCGGAGGAGCGCGCTCGGCGGGCGCGCGAGGAGGCCGATCAGCTGATCGCGGAGGCCGAGGAGGAGGCTCGTCAGGAGGCGGAGGCACGCAACGACGCAGAGGAGGCTGCGGCGCGCGCGCAGGCCGAGGCGGAGAAGAGCACCGCAGCGGCGGAGCAGGCGGAGGGGGCGCGGGCGGAGGCAGCGGCCAGGGCCGAGGCGGCAGATCGGCGCGCGGCGCAGGCCGAGGAGGAGGCCGCCAGTGCCGCGGAGGAGACGAGCGAGATGCGGGCGGCGCTGGAGGAGGCCAAGGGCAACGGCGAGTCTCTTCGCGCGGCTCTGCGCGAAGTGACCGCGCGTGCGGAGAGCCTGAGCGCCGAGCTGGAGCAGGCACGCAAGCGGGCCGAGGCCGATGCCGGCAGCGCCGCCTCCCGGGAGCTGGCGGCGCGCAAGGCGCAGGCGGAGGCCACCACCCGGGCGCAGGAGGCGGAGGCCATGGCTCGCCGCGAAACCGCCCGCGGGGAGCAGGCTCGCGAGGAGGCCGAGGCCGACGTGGAGGCGATGCGGCGGCGGCTGGAGGAGGTGTCGGAGGCGCTCGACGCGTCGACGCGCCGGTCGGGGCAGGCCGCGGAGAGGCGGCGCGAGGCGGAGCTGGAGCTCGACCGAGTCAAGTCGAGGCTCGCGGAGGCGACCCAGGCCGTGAGGGAGGCTGAAGCGGACGCGGCAGCGGCGAGCGAGCGCGTGGCGGAGCTGGAGGCGCGAGAGGCGGACACGGCGAGGGACGTTGCCCGCATGAAGAGGGCCCTCCGCGAGCGCCATGAGGAGGCGGAGACGGCGAGGGCGCGCGCCACGGCGCTGGAGCAGGCGCTCCGGCTGTCCGAGGCCTCGCGGGAGGCTGGGACCGGGCTGTCGGACGAGCTGGAGCGGGAGTCTCGGCTCGCGGCGGGCAAGGAGATGCTGGCGGTGCGGCGGGAGTCCGAGTCGCGGAAGCGCATTGCCGTGCTGGAGGAGGAGGTGGAGCGGCTGCGGCTGGAGGTGAAGGCTGCAAAGGCCCAGACACGGACGGAGGCTCGGGACGCTGAGCGAGCGAGGCGCGAGCTGAGCGAGGCGGAGGCCGGAGCGGCTCGCGCCAAGACGGCCGCGGCCGCGCAGACGGAGGCGGAGGCGGAGTGCGAGCGGCTGCGGGAGGAGGCGACGGCGCTTCGTCGCCGGCTCGAGATGGCCGAGCGGAAGGTTCGCGAGTCCCAGGCCGAGGGGGCAAAGTTTCGCACCGGCAGGGCCAAGGCCGAGGCGGAGCGCGCGCGCGCCGAGGCGGCGGAGGCGCAGCGGCGCGCTGAGCGCGCCGCCAAGGAGGCAGAGGAGGCGATCCGGTCGCGGGAGGAGGCCGAGGCGCGGGCGGACGCCCTGGCAAGCGAAGTGCGCACCCTTGCCTCGGCTCTGCACGGCACGGAGCGCAGCGCGGGCGAGGCCGAGCGCGTGCTTGCCAAGGCGGCGGCCGGCGCAGAGCGCGCTCGCGCCCACGCCGGGCGCAGGGTCGGGCTGCTGCGGAGCGCGAGGGAGGAGGCCGAAGCTCGCGCCGCCGCGCTGGAGGGCGAGGTGGCGGCGCTGCAGTCTCGGCTGAGGCAGGCTGAGGCGGCCAAGGCCGCCAGCGACGAGTTCGACGAGCTCGCCGGGGAGCCAGCCACCACGCGCTCGAGGGTGCGGTGGGAGCGGGGCCACGGTGGCGCGGGAGGCGCGGCAAGCACGTCTGGCCTCTCCCGGCGGCGGGCCGACCGGTCGGGGCTCACCAGCGGCTCCCTTGGCGCGTCCTCTGGATTCAGCAGGGAGCCCCAGCACGACGACTCGGAAGAGGACGAGGGCGCCTACTCCGCGCGGCAGCGGAGCAGCCGGTGGGAGCAGCGCGGGCCCACCAAGCGCGCGCTCTCCCCGGAGGACAGGTCCGCCCTGGCCGGGGCAGTGGGGAAGTGGGCCAAGCACAGCCACGTCAGCCCGACACGCCGCGGCAGGGCCCGGGCCGCGGCCGCGTCGTCGGCTGACCCGTCGCCCGTGCGCGAGGCCGCTTACGGATCGTCGGGTCGCTCCTCACCGTCCGGCCGCCGCTCCACCGCAGAGATGGCCAGCGCTGCCGCGCTGCGGCGTGAGCTGGCGCGCGCGCGCGCCGCCGCGCGAGGCAGCCGCCGCTGATCGCATCGTCAGGTCTTTCGCCACGCCTGCTGGTCGCGCTGGGGGGGTTCGCTGAATGGAGTGCGGCGTTGCCCTCGAGCGTGTGCACGCGGGTGCGCGCGCAAGTGTGTCTGTCTGTCTGTCTGTCTGCGTGGGAGAGAGGGAATGTGCGTGTGAGTGGGCCTGGAATGCGCCGCCCCAAGCAGGAGCATTGGCTATCGCCAGCACGGCTTCGTTGCCAGACAAGCGCCCAGGGTTCGCAACGCGCGCGGATGCGGCACCCAGCAGGCAATCACCGGTCACCCGGTTCAGAAATCCGCACGCGCTTAGCGCCGCCGCGGATGCTGATGCCCTTGCCGCTCACCACGACCTGCTCCATGACTGTCAGCGAGAGCGGGTCCGGCGCATCAGAGTCGGAATCAGAGTCGGAGTCTGAATCGGAGTCCGAGTCCGACTCGGAGCCCGAGCTGGAGCTGGACGAGGAACCGCTCCCGCCCTCGTCGGACAGCTCACGGACAGCTGTCAGCTCCTCGAAGCCACCGACCTCGTCGTCGTCGTCAAACTCGTCGCGGCCACGCTTTCGCGGCCGCCTATCTGCCAGGGCACGGATCGCCTCGCGCGCGGCGTGGCGCGCCTGCTTGCTGCGTCGCAGCGCGCTGCGAAGCGGCTTTCCGAGGCTGGAAGCCGCAGCGACGCTTGAATCGCTCTCGCTGCCGTCTTCCTCGGCCTCCGAGCCGCTCCGCCCGTGTCCAGAGGCGGATCGGCCCCGCCTCGCGCGTCCGCGCCCGCCTCTGCCCTCGGCGTGGCTGTTCTCCTCGGCCGCAGCACCCTCGCCATCGTCCTCCTCATCCTCGTCGTCTTCGTCTTCCTCCTCCTCCTCCTCCTCCTCCTCCTCGCTGCTGCTGCTAGCCTCGCTCCCGTAGAGCGCAGATGGGTCCTCCCTCACGACAGCCGCCCCGGCTGCAGCCACCTGTCCCATGCCGCCCGCCTCGCTCTCCAAGGCAGCCTCCGACCGCGCCTGGGTCAGCCCCAGCGCGCCAAAGCCCTCCTCCAGGCCCCCCATGTTCGCCCGCCGCGCCTCCACAGCCGCGCGGTAGTCAGTCTCCGTGCCGGTCAGACCGCGCATGCGCCTGTCCATACCCTTGGCGCCTGCCATCGCACGCGCCATGACAGCCGACAGCACGTGGCTCTGCGCCACTGACACCCGGGAAGCGTGGCCGCCGTTGGCGCTCCGGTGGCTGCTCGCAGCAGAGCCGGCGGGGCCAGACGAGGCGCCCCCTTGAGAGGCGTCGCTGGCCGCTTCGTCGCTGTCGCCGTCGTCCTCTGCGCCGCGACCGGCCGCCTCAGTCGCCCTGCCCCCCCGCTCCTCCACCTCCTCGTCGTCGGCCTCATCGCCGTCCCCGAGCGCCTCCCATGCCCCGCTCTCATCCCCTGCAGCGGCCATCGCGTCAGCTGCGCGCACCGTGCGCCACCGAACGCCCGCCCCCAGCGCCACATCTCCCCACTCGCAGAAGAGCCGCCCAACGAACCGCGCCGACCGAGCCAGCAGGTACGGGTCCAGCGGGAAGAACGACTGCGTCTGGCGGAGGCCCTCCGGCGTCCCGGACTCCGCGCCTGCCCCGGGCGTGCGCCCGGGCGCACCCCCCGGACCAGCCCCACCGTGCCCGGCGCCACCCCCCACGGAGTGTCGCCCGGAGCCTGCCATGCGGAACGCGCTCTCGCGGACCGCGGCCTCGCGACGGACTTGTGCCGCCTTGGCCGCGGCCAGGCCCCCGGGGGTTGCAATGGTCGAAGCGGCGGCGCGGAGCAGGCCCCGCGCCGCGGAGGCCGACGCCCCCGCAGCCGGCTTAGACACGGAGGACGCCCCTCGCTGGGGCAGGGACGGGGCGGCCGCCCTGCTCCCCGCCGGCTTGCCAGCCCCGGCAGTGGGGGCGCCGGCCGCGCGAGGCTCGGTGCCATTCTTCGCCTGCACGGCCGCGGGGACGAGCTGGATGAGGAGCTGGGCCTCTGCCGGCTGGTTCGCTGCCCACTGCCCGCGAGCGACGCGGCGGAGGATGGGCCATGCGTGCGACCGGCGGGAGACGAGCCGGAGCACCATGGCCACGCGCGCGAACTCTGAGGAGACGGAGGTGACGCAGTGGTGCAACGGGTCCGCAGCTGACAGGAGCAGCTCCTCCCAGCCCAGCGAGGCCAGGAAGGACCTGCCGTGGGGGGTCGACACCAGCGCGCGGGCGCGGAAGCACACGACGTAGAGGCACGCCTGCACGACGGCGTAGAAGGCTGTGCGCTCCCTGTGAGCGGCGCCGTGGAGGGAGGAGAGCGGGGTGAGCCGGCGAGGCAGCAAGGCGCCGCCGTCCGGGCTGGCTGAGGGCGCCGCGTCGGTGACGTGCAGGTGCCGGCGCGCCCACGCGACGAGGAAGAAGAGGGCCGACCGGACGGTGGTGTGGTGGAGGTAGGCGGCTCTGGCCAGAAAGCCGCCGGCGTAGGCTGCGCAGCTGGCCCGCTGGACCGAGGGCGACGTCGGGCTCCTGATGGTATTGATGAGCCGGCCGACCAGCGCGTCGGCCAGGTCGGGGCCCAGGCGGCAGACGAAGAGGAGTAGGAAGTGGGTGAAGCGCGGGCGGGCGGGCAGCATGGCGTGCTCGAAGGAGCTGAGCAGGAGAGCGAGCATGTGCTTGCGCCGCCGGTCGCGCAGGGCTGCCCACCCCGGCACGGCACTGAGGCCGCCGTCCTCGCTGCCCACCCCGGAGCGCGTCGCGGGGACGCTGGACCCAGCGGCCGACGAGGATGCTGATGACGCCGACGAGGAGGAGGAGGAGGAGCCGCTGCCAGAGCTGCTGTCGTCCCCCTGCCTGGAGCTCTCCAGCGCCGACTGCGCGCCCGCCATGCCGGCGTCGTCTGGCCACCCCACCGGCTCGGTGCCGAGCTGCCTGTCGCAGTGCTGGAACAGCAGCTCCATCAGCGCGTCGAGGCTGTCAGCCGCCGGCCGCACCCTGGCCAGCTGGTCGCGGGCCTCGTTCTCAGAGGCCACACGCCGGTCCCGAAGCTCGCTCCGGGCCTTGTCCGACTCGGCAGCGGCCTCCTGCGCGACGAGCCGCTCGGCAAGCGCCTGAGCCGCATCGGACGCCTCCATGCCCGCTCGCACCATCACGTCGATATCGACCACTCGAGCCAGGATTGAAGCCACCACCCGGTCCTCAACAGCGGGAAGCTTGCGGCCAAGGAGCAGGAGGCTGGCGCCGAAGCGCTCGTGGTACGCCCTGCTCCGAGTGTGGTGCGGGTGGGCGGAAGCCAGGGCCTTGTAGAGCGACGGAAGCCCTGTCGGCACGGCCCGGAGCAGCGCGTGCACCACCGTGACGAGAGCAGCAGAGGGCAGCGCGGCCCGGTCCAGGTCCACGTGAGCGGCTGCGGACTTTTCGTCCTGGCCGGGGGCACCCGGAGCTGAGCCAGCCGCCCCAGTGCCGGCTGCGGCATCAACGGGCGCGGGAGACGCGCGGGGCTGCGACTGCCGAGCCCACGCGTCGGCGGGCGACTCCTCCTCGTCCGGGGGCAGCATCTGCTCGGCCAGGGCCGCAAAAAAGTCTGGGAGAAGCGCCGCGTTGGCGCTGGCAATGCTGCAGACGAGCTCCGCAAAGGGCTGGACGACCGGGTGGTCCGGATCAAGGCCATCGATGCGGAAGCCTGCCACGGCTGCGAGCAGGCCCGACAAGTCGCCACTGTGCCGTGCAATCAGAGCCCCGTTGGCTGCGAGCGCCCGGAACAAGCCTGGGGCCGTGTCGGCCGTGGCTGTCTCGACTGAACCGCAGAGCACTTCGAACTGGCGCCGGTTCCCCTGCGGACAGCCGGGAGCGGGGCAATCGGGGACAAGCCGGTGCTGTAAACGGCGACAATGGCACCCTGCGCGAGCGGCTTCCGCAGCAGCAGGCCAGGCAGCCGTGCACGGAAGCAATATCTCAGTGCCAGCACCACACAACTGAGGCAAACGCGCGCCCCAACTCACGGTCAGAGCCAGACGCAACGCGTTCTGCACCGTGACGGCCAGTTTTTTCACGCTCGCCTCATGCTCCGCTGCAGCGGAGACGGCCATGCATGCGTCTGCGGCCACGCGAGTGGCCGGCTGCAGAATCGGGCCGCGACAACTTGCCGTGGCAGAGCCCGCGGAACCCTGACGCATTGCGCGGGACACTTGCGCGATTGCGGCAGTTCGAACTTGCGGCGCAGGCCCCCGCGCTCTCGGCATGGCCTTCCGGCCGTCGGCCGTCCAGGACCTCATGGTTCAGCACCTCCAGAGCTCGGGAGGGCGCGCCCCGAAGATCAGCAAAGCGGCCGGGCCAGCGGCAGCAGCGGCGCTCGAGATGTTCACCCGCGAGCTGGCTCGGCGCAGCCTCGCGCGCGCGGCCGAGCGCGCCAGGGACGAAGGGCGGTCTGACGAGGGGCTCGTTGTCACCACCGAGGACGTCGAGGTCGTGACTGCTGGGCTGTTGCTTGACTTCCGATGACCGCGCCGCGGCTGGCGAGGGCCGCGGCCCTCCCCGTGTGCCTGCGTGGTGCGAGAGACAATTGTGCATGTCTGCGTGAAGTGCGTGACGCCGCGGCTCCCCCAATGGGGCCGTTGTCGTGTTCAAAGAGGGCGACTCTGGCCACACGCACGCGACACGAAGCGAGGGCCGGGAATGCGCGAACTGGCGAAATGGCATCAATACACACAGAGCGGCGTCAGCCCCGACCCGAGCCGCGCGCGCCCCTTGCAACAGCTCAGTACTCGTCGTCGCCCGAGTCTTCGCCCTCATAGATGAAGGACTGCGAGACCGAGTCCATGGTGGGGAAGTACTGGGCCAAGTCGGCAGCGTCAATGCTGGACTCCGCAGTGGCGTCGCCAGCGTGCGAGGCCTCCGCCTGCTCGGGAGGCGGGGCGAACGTCGCGGGGTTGAACGTGGCCATGGGCTTGGGTGGCGCAGCGGCTGCCGTCAGAGGCATCGCTGTCGACGCAGGCGGGCCTGCTGAGGGCGGCGCGGGTCCGCCTGCGCCAGAGGGCGCGGATGCAACGAACCGGTTGATGCGCTTGGCCTTGCCCCTTCCCCGCTTTCCGGACGTGGCAGCAAAGGGGTTTACGCCTGGCGGCACAGCCGCCTCGCCCGAGGGCGCGTCCATGCCAGGCAGCCGAGGCGGCCCCATCGTGGGATCGAGAGTGGGACCTTGCGCCTCGTCCTCCTCGTCCGAGTCCGGGTCAACGAGCGGGTCCTTCCTGCGACCGAAGATCGACGCGAGCATGCCGGGAGCCTGCTTGGGCTTGGGCGGCTCCTTGTCCTTGAGGTGGCGAGAGAGCTCCTCCTTGCCGCTCGACTGCATGGTGGACCAGAACGCCGCCTTGGCAGCGGACCCGTCTTCCTCCGACGCGCCATCGGCAGCAGCCGAGGCGGGCGGGGGCGCGGAGCCCGCTGCACCAGACGCGTCGTCCTCGGCGGAGGCCTCGACGATGGGCGATGCCGACGATGCGTTGGGGTCTTCGGGCGCGATGCGGCCAACCGACATCGCGGCCAGGTGGGCCTTGCGCTGAGGCGAGTCCGGCTTGGCCTCTTGGGCAGGGTCGCTGCTGTCCGCCGGGGCTTGTGCGTCGCGCGCGGGCTTGGCCCAAGGAGAAGGTGCGGCGCCGAATGCGGCTCCGATGGCTGGCCGGTGGCGGGGCGGCTTTCGCCTCCCAGCCCTGCCCCCGCGGGAGCGCGGGGGGGGAGCGGCCGCTGTGAACGCAGGCGGGGCGGTCTGGGGCTCGCCCGAGGTGGCGTCGTCGCCCGTTGGCGTCGCACCCGACTCGTCCTCGGCTCCATTGGGAGCGTCCTCCGGCTGCTCGGTGTGCCCGGAGGGGTTATCCGCTTGCACGTCTGTTGGACTGGGCGTGTCGGCGCCGGATTCGGCGGCGTCACCGCGAGCTGTTTCGTCAACGCCCGTCTCGGCTACGGCGCTTGCAGCGATGGCATCACCCGCTGCGCCGCCGTCTCCGTCGGCGGCATCAACGCCGCGTGCTGACGGGTCGGTCGTGTGACTCGAATCGGGGACCTCGCCGGGCTCCGCGGCAGGCTCACCGGCAGGCGCCTGCGAGGCGGGGGCCTCTGCGTCGACGGGCGCCTCGCCGAGCGGCAGCGCGCTGTCTGGCACCTCCTCGGGCGCAGGCTCTGCGCCATCCGGCTGCGCTGTGGGCTCCGGCTTGCCACCGGGCGACACTCGCATGAACGGAGGGGGGGGCAGGCCCTCCGCCCCTCCCGTGGGTTCCTGCTTGCCCGTTTCGTCGGGCTGGTGCTGGAGCTCCGGCGCCACGCCGTCAGCAGAAGAGGCAGCGGCGGGCTGGCCGGGCTCGTGGTCGGGCTGCGGCTCGGGCTCGGGCTCGGGCGTGGGCTGGCCGAAAGGCGTTCCGAACCCGGGCACGAGGCCAGGCGGCAAGTTGGCCGACCCAGGCCGCTTGGAGGGCTTGCGCCGGCGGCCGCCTCGGGACCCTCGGCCGGATCTCGACGGCATCAGGCCTGCGGGAGGGGGCAGCAGCCCGGAAGCTGCTGGCGCGCTCTCGCCGCCCTCTGTGGGGGTCCCGCCACCGGCCTGGGTCTCGTCTGCGGCGTCGTCGCTCTGCTCGGGCGGGCTCGGCAGCGGCTCCTCGGGCTGGCTGACGACCTGCTTGTCGAGCGTCGGAGGCAGGAACGGGTTGTCCGTCGGCTGCGCACCCGAGGCTGCCGTCCCGGAAGCATCTTCCGCGCGGCCGGGGTCGCCCTGCTGTGCCTCGGCAGCGTGGAGCGCCGTGTGGCCTTCTGCTCCCGTCTCCTCCGTCTGACCCACAAGCTGCTCGCTCGGTGTGTCGGCCGGCACCTCGCAATCCTGTTTCTTCTCTCCAGCTGCCTCGCCCTCGTGCCTTTGGCCATCGGCAGGATCTTCTTGAGGTTCAGTAGTGGATGCAGCAGCAGCAGCAGCAGCAGCAGCAGCAGCAGCAGCAGCAGCAGCAGCAGCAGCAGCAGCAGCAGCAGCAGCAGCAGCAGCAGCAGCAGCATCGCCAGGGCTGCCAGCGCCGACTTCGGCGGCGTCGCCTGCGTGCTCATCAGCAGCGCGGTCCGCCGCCTCGCTTCCCTCGGCGACTGGCTCGGCACCAGGGGCTGCCTCAGCTGGCACGTCAGGCGCCACGTGTGCCTGTGCCTTGGCAGCATCGTCGAGGCAAGCGTCGTCGTCAGCTGGCTCCGGGGTCGGCACGTCGCCCGCTGCGCCGTCGGGCAACGCCCCCTCGGCTGGCTCAGGCGACTGAGCTAGCGGCTGAGCCTCCTTGGCAGCTGCCGCCGCTGCTTCGTAGGCAGCCACCGCGTCAATATCCGACTGGCGGGCAAAGCATGTCCGAGCCTGGATCCAAAGCTCGCCATCGAGGTCAACCACATGCATGCCGTCTTCAGTCGCCTGCAAGCCCTCGTAGAGGCTCTCCACAACCCAGACGTCGCCCTGGAGGCGCCACTGGCCGAATCTGTTAAGCACGCTGCCGTCCTCCTGGAGCTCCACGCCCTCTTCTGAAGGGCATGCAAGCATGAGAGAACCGTTCTCGTCAGCCCACCACCAGCCAAAGCAGTCCTGGATCTGGGCAGCCACCCAGTCTTCCGGCTGCGGGGCTGGGAGGTCGATCTCGTAGGTGGGGGGGGCGGCCTGCCCTGTAACGTCGCCACCCGCCTCGGGCTCCACCGCGTCCTCGTCGCCACCCGCCTCGGGCTCCACCGCGTCCTCGTCGCCACCCGCCTCGGGCTCCACCGCATCCTCGTCGCCACCCGCCTCGGGCTCCACCGCGTCCTCGTCGCCACCCGCCTCGGGCTCCACCGCGTCCTCGTCGACACCCGCCTCGGGCTCCACCGCGTCCTCGTCGCCACCCGCCTCGGGCTCCACCGCGTCCTCGTCGACACCCGCCTCGGGCTCCACCGCGTCCTCGTCGCCACCCGCCTCGGGCTCCACCGCGTCCTCGTCGACACCCGCCTCGGGCTCCACCGCGTCCTCGTCGCCACCCGCCTCGGGCTCCACCGCGTCCTCGTCGACACCCGCCTCGGGCTCCACCGCGTCCTCGTCGCCACCCGCCTCGGGCTCCACCGCGTCCTCGTCGACACCCGCCTCGGGCTCCACCGCGTCCTCGTCGCCACCCGCCTCGGGCTCCACCGCGTCCTCGTCGCCACCCGCCTCGGGCTCCACCGCGTCCTCGTCGACACCCGCCTCGGGCTCCACCGCGTCCTCGTCGACACCCGCCTCGGGCTCCACCGCGTCCTCGTCGCCACCCGCCTCGGGCTCCACCGCGTCCTCGTCGCCACCCGCCTCGGGCTCCACCGCGTCCTCGTCGCCACCCGCCTCGGGCTCCACCGCGTCCTCGTCGCCACCCGCCTCGGGCTCCACCGCGTCCTCGTCGACACCCGCCTCGGGCTCCACCGCGTCCTCGTCGACACCCGCCTCGGGCTCCACCGCGTCCTCGTCGCCACCCGCCTCGGGCTCCACCGCGTCCTCGTCGCCACCCGCCTCGGGCTCCACCGCGTCCTCGTCGCCACCCGCCTCGGGCTCCACCGCGTCCTCGTCGACACCCGCCTCGGGCTCCACCGCGTCGTCGTCGCCACCCGCCTCGGGCTCCACCGCGTCCTCGTCGACACCCGCCTCGGGCTCCACCGCGTCCTCGTCGCCACCCGCCTCGGGCTCCACCGCGTCGTCGTCGCCACCCGCCTCGGGCTCCACCGCGTCCTCGTCGCCACCCGCCTCGGGCTCCACCGCGTCGTCGTCGCCACCCGCCTCGGGCTCCACCGCGTCGTCGTCGCCACCCGCCTCGGGCTCCACCGCGTCCTCGTCACCAACCCCGCCTGGTGACTCATCAACGGTATCCGGGGCGGCCACTGGGGAATCAGTGTCTGGGGTCACGGTTTCCACCCGTGTGTCCCCAGATGGTGGTGCTTGCGACACGCGGCCAGCCCCAATACCGCCATGGGCGCCAAGCGGCACCCTCGGGTCGGTCGAAGAATCCGGCTGTGAGGCGCTCAGGCAGTCCTCGTCCAAGTCCGCTTCGCTCCAGCCCGAGGACACGTGCGCCTGAGCATCGCCCGGACCGTCGGGCTGTTTTCCGTACTCGAAGGCCTGGGAAGCCGCGTCCAGAGCCGCCTTGACGGGCGAGATTCCCGTCTCAAACCGCGGTTGCACCATGCCACTCGCGCCGGCCGACGTGCTGGACGACGCTAGGTGCGGCGGAGAGGGAAGCGGCTCGCCGTGGGTCCGCTCACCGCGACGGACCTGAGCGGGCGTGCCCTGCAGCATCGGCGGAGTGACCCCTTGGTCGACGTCCTGAAGCACTCCCGATTCTCCATCGCCCCCGCGCCCCCTGGCCCCGGGCCCATCGAACTCCGGCCCCAGCATAGCCAAGACGTCGGCGGTGGTGTTGGCGCTGTCCATGGAATCGTCCAGGTCCCCGTTCGCGATGCGGCTGAACTCCGGCCTTTGCGGTGCGGCTGCGGAGGCAGTTGGCTCGTGGGCTTGACGTTGGCCGGACTCATGCCCGGAGCTGCGAAGGGAAGCTGCTGACTCACGATACTGTTGCGCGAGCGCGGCTCCGACAGGGCCGAGGGCTGCTGCGGCGAGCCTGGCGTCGGCAGAGCTGCCCGAGCGAGGCGTGCCCATGTCGACGGACTGCGAGCGTTTGCGCTGGCTGCCCGCGCCGCTCAACGGCGGCAGGTTGTCCGACGCGTGCAAGTCGTCGCGGGAGTGCGGCAGAGACGTGTCGGCCACGGCAGCACGGCGGGAGCGCAGCCCAAGGCTGAGGCCGCTCGGCGGGGGCGGCGAGCGGCAGACTGACCCGGTGCGGCTGCGGCCAGCGTCCGAGCTGCGCCCCGAGATGGAGGCAGCCGCCGAGCGCTGAGCGCGCTTGCGGCGCTTGTACTCGTCGTACGCAGCTGCGTTGTTCTCCACCACCTGCCGGAGCAAGTTGAGCTCAACCTGCCGCTTCAGCACGTCGGACTCCAACGAATGCACCTTGGCCATGAGCCGCTCAAGCTTGGCCGCGGTCTCGCTCTCGTCGCCAGCAGCGTTGTCGTCCTTGGACTCTTCGTGTCCGCCTGGTCCGTGCGCAGCACTGCCGTGTGCAACTCCGTTGCCCACTCCGATGGTGCTGGTGTGAACGGTAGCGACGCCGACGCCCACCTCGGTGGTGGCAAAGCTCGCCTCTCCCACTCCGCGCTCCGTCGTCAGCACCGGCGGGCTGCCCACGCTCGCATCCGCAGTGGCGCATGCCGCGCTGCCATCACCCGGGCCAACATCAGCGTCCGCCGTCCCGACCTCTGCGTTCCCGACACCGACGTCGCTGGTGATGACGGTGCGCCGCGCCGAGGGCGCCGGCTGGATCGCGGCACGGGCAGCCTCGTTCTGCAGGTCGGCGATGCGCCGGTTCAGCAACGTGACCTGCGCCTCCAGGTCGTCCCGCTGCACCTCGGCTGCGGTGACGCTTTCGAGCAGCTTGCGCTCACGCTCTGCGGCCAAAGCGTCCGACTCCTGCACCCGCTTGCGGATCGCCTCCCTGGCCTGCTTGGTCACGGCAGACTTGGTCACCTCCTTGGCGTGCGCAACGGCGTCTGCGAGCTCGCGGGCGGCGTCTTCCTTGATCAGGCGCGCCTCCGCCGCCGCGTCCTCCCGCTCGCGGCCGAGCGCCTCAACCGCCTCGCGCGCCGCCTTGGCAGAGTCGGCCTCGCGCTGGACAGCCGCGTCCCGCTCTCGAGCTGCCTCGCGCGCGGCCTCCTGCAGCTCTGCAAGCCGGGCCGCGCGCGCCTCGTCGCTCTGCTTCGCGGTGGACATCAGCTCTGCCAACTTGTCGTTGGCACGGTCCAGCTCTGCACGGGCGCGCGCGACGTCTTCCCTGGCAGTCGCGAGCTCAGCAGTGACGGCGTCGACGCTTGCTTGGGCGTCGCGACGCGCTGCTGCGAGCCGCTCGTCAGCGGCGGCCTGGGCCGCGGCGAGCGTCTCCTTGGCCCGGGCTTCAGCCTCGGCGACCAAGCGCTGGCCCTCATCGCGGGCACGTGCCTCGGCAGCCTCGCCCTCGCGCCTGGCGTTGGCGACCGCCTCCTCCAACTGGCCGCGCGCCATGCGCTGCTGCTCCTCGGCCGACCGCTTCTCAGCGGCCAGCGCCTCTTCGCCCTCCCTCTTGGCGGCGGCCAGCGCGTCTCTGGCCTCGCGGTTCGCAGCTGAAACGTCATCTTCTGCCTGGCGGCGCGCTGCAGCGACTGCCTCGTCGCGCTCCCGGCGAGCCGCAGCCACGGCGTCCTCCGACTCGCGAGACACCGCTGCAATCCCGCCCTCGCCCTCGCGCCTGAGGGCGTCGGCGGCGGCGTCTGCCTCCCGGCGCACTGCTGCGACCTCCTCCTCGCCGCGCCGCACGGCCGCGGCCACGGCCTCGTCGCGCTCGCGATGGGCCTGCTCCAAGTCCTCTCGCGCCTTGACTGCTGCCTGCTCAAGTGCGGCGCGGCCATCCTCCTGGACCCTGGCCAGCGTGGCTTCGAGCGCAGCGTGCCTTGAGGAAGCCGCCTCCATGGCCTCCTCGGCGGCCGCCCGGGCGGCTTGGATGGCCTCTTCGCGCTCGGCCGCCGCGCTCTCCGCCGCGGCTGTCCTTGCCTCCTCGCTTCGCGCCAGCGCCGCCCTGGAGTCAGCAAGCATGGCTTCCACGGCCTCTTGGTGTTCTTGCTGAAGTGCTGCGGTTCGCTCGCGGGCAGTGCGGTTGGCCTCCTCAACGGCCGCCTCGCCCTCACGCCGCGCCTCCTCGACGGCCGCCTCTCCCTCACGCCGCGCCTCCTCGACAGCCGCCTCTCCCTCGCGCCGCGCCTCCTCGACAGCCGCCTCTCCCTCGCGCCGCGCCTCCTCGACGGCCGCCTCTCCCTCGCGCCGCGCCTCCTCGACAGCCGCCTCTCCCTCGCGCCGCGCCTCCTCGACGGCCGCCTCTCCCTCGCGCCGCGCCTCCTCGACGGCCGCCTCTCCCTCGCGCCGCGCCTCCTCGACGGCCGCCTCTCCCTCGCGCCGCGCCTTCTCGACGGCTTGCGCAGCATCGCCGTGGGCGTTCTCGATGGCTTCGCGACGAGCTACCTTGCTGGCTTTCTCCGCGTCTCTCGCTGCGCGCTTGGCGGCTGCTACAGCTTCCTCGCCCGCGCGCGTTGCAGCTTCAACCGCGGCGTCTGCCCCAGCTGCCGCCTGCTCCAGCGCGGCCTTGTGTTGCAGATTCAGCGCGGCCACCGCT
The DNA here is from genome assembly GCA_008330645.1 of Cafeteria roenbergensis. Taxonomy (NCBI): domain Eukaryota; class Bigyra; order Bicosoecida; family Cafeteriaceae; genus Cafeteria; species Cafeteria roenbergensis. Next base: position 316,301 of record VLTN01000011.1, on the reverse strand, counting down.
TCATCGTGCTCACGCTTGGCAGCTCGCAGCGCCTCCTGACTCTGCCTCGTGGCAGCCTCAACGGCCTCTTCCAGCGCAAGCGCGTCCTCGTCCGCCCGGTTCGCTGCAGCCAGCTTCGCGGCCTCCACGTCAGCGAGGAGCTTGCGCTCCGTGGCTGCTGCCTTAGCGGTAGCTTGAGCAACCTCCTCCTGGGCCTGGGAGGCGCGCTCCTCGGCGGCCTCCCTGGCAGCACGGTCCTGCTTGCAAATCTCCTTGAGCTTTGCGATGGCGTCCTTGGCCTGGTGGAGCCGCTCACGGGCGCTCTCACGGATGGCCTCCGCTGCAGCCTCGGCATCGGCGGCCCTCTGCTTGAGAGAGGCCTCAGCTTCTTGCCAGCCGGTTGGCTGCGTGGAGTGGCTTGCCTCGGCAGCCTCGACGGCGGCTGAGACACGCTCCTCGGCCGCACTCGCTCTGGCCTCGGCGGCTGTTGCCCGTGCTTCGGCTGCCTGCAGCTTGCCTCGCACTGCTGCCAGCTCCTCGCGGGCGGCTGCAGCAGCGGCTTCGGCTGTCGCAGAAGCGGCCGTGGCTTCGTCGTACGCCCTTTGCATCTCGCGAAGCTGCTTGGCGGCTGCTCGGCCTGCCTCGGCCGCGTCTGCGACATCAGCCTCCGAAGCCTCCCGGGCAGCCACGGCTCGGGCGAGTGCCGCCTTTGCGTCAGCGAGCTCGCGCCTGCGCTGCTCTGCCTCAGCAACAGCCGCGGCAGCGGCCCTGGCGGCCTCCGCCTCCTTCTCCTTGGCAGCAGCCGCAGCAGCCTCGGCCCGCTCGCGGCGGCCTGCCTCGGAAGCGGCCTGCGCCCTTGCCTGCTCGCACTCGCTCTCCAGCTGGCGCCGGAGCTCGGCGTTGTCGCGGCGGGCCTCCTGCGCGAGGCGGCGAGCCTCTGCAGCGGCCTCGCTGGCGGCCTCGAGAGCGGCGTCGCTGCGAGCCCGCTCCTCGGCCAACGCGGCACGAACCTTGCTGTCGGCCTCTGCCTTCAGGCGCTGGGCGAGCGACTCCGCCGCAGCCGCTGCCTCTGCCCTGGCTGCCTCCTGCCCGGCCTCGCGGCCCTTCGCCAGCGCGCTATCGTGCGCCTTGCGCGCGCCCTCCTTGGCCATGGCCTTGAGCTTGTCGATGGCAGCCTGCGCCTTGGCCTTGAGGGCGTGCATCTGCGCGCCGTGCTCCCGCTCCGCCCGCGCGAGCGCCTCCCTCACAGCCTCGTCGCGGGCCGCGCGGGCCTGCACAAGAGCCTGCTGGGTTGCGATCTCGGCGGCTCTGCCGGCCTCCATACCCGCTGCGCTGCGGATGGAGTCAATCGCGTCTCCGATGCGGCGCTCTGCGGCGTCAGCTGCCTCCCGGCGGGCGCGCGCCTCGGCCTCGCGCACAGCCTGCGCCACGGCCTCGGCCTGGGCTCGCTCGGCGACCGCTGCATGCCGCGCCCGCGCGGCCGCTGCGTCCTCTTGGAGCTCGGCCTCGCGCTGCTGGAGCGCCTGGGAGCGGTCGGCAGCAGCCTCTTCCAGCGCGGCCCTGCGCGCGTTGCTGGCGGCGGTGGCCTCCCACTCCGGCCGCTGCGCTGCCGTTGAGGCCCGTTCGGTCTCCAGCGCCTCTTCGACGGCCGCTGCAAGCCTCCGACGCGCCTCTTCGCGCGCTGCCTCCAGCTCGTTCTCCAGCTCGGCAGCGCGGTCTTCGGCAGCGTGCGCAGCGCGCTCGGCGTCGCCCACGGCGGATCTGGCTTCGGCCAGGGCCTGCGCCATGCGATGCAGCACCGTTGCAGCTGACGACATTGCCAAGGCGAGGCCCTCGGCGTCTGCGCTCAAGGCCGAGCCCGCGGCCGCGGAGGCAGTGGACGCCGCGTCGGCAGCCGCGCTGCTGCCGGCCAGCGCAGCCTTGGCCACGGCTGTAGCCTTGACCAAGGCCGTCATGCTCGCTCCATCGATCGCCTCGTGGGCACCCACAGCGAGCCCCTCGCGGTGCGACTCCAGCTGCGCTGCGCTCACACGAGCGTCGGCGGCTGCGCGCTCCTCCTCGATCCTGGCCTTCATGCTCTTGCGGAACTCGGCAATCTTGTCTCTCGCCAGCGACTTGAGCCTGTCCAGCTTGTCGGACAGGGCGCTGGAGTTGCGCACGGCCTCGCGGCGGCGTTCGCGCTCGCGCTCGGTGGCCGCACGCGCGGACGCTGCGGCGTCTTCGGCAGCGTCCAAGTCTCGGCGAAGGCCGTCGGCTTCTTCGCGGAGTCGGGCCGCCTCTGCTCTCGCCTGGGTCGCAAGGTACTCCGCTTCGGCAAGGCGGCCCTGGAGGGCGGGCATGTCGGGGTGCGGCTCTGTCGCCGCAGAAGCGGCTGAGGGCGTGCAGGCCTCCTCCGGCACCGAGGCTACCAGCTCAGCGGCAGCCGCAGCTTGGTGGGCGGCCGAGCGGTCGGCAGGCGAAGCCGGCTCCGCCTTTGCTGCGAGCTTCGTATCCGGCGCACCATCCGGCGACTGCGGCACACGATGCTGGGCTGAATCGGGGCGCAGGCTGGCCGGCTCGTGTCCGCTGCTCAGGGCGGCATGGGCCTGGGCGGCGGCCTCCATGCGTTGGCGCACTGCTGAAACCTGCTCCCGCAGAGCGCGAGTAGCGTCGGCGTGCGCAGTCAGCTGGCGCGCGACCTCCTCTTGCTCTGCAGACGATACCGCCGGACGCGGAGAGTCCTGGGCAGCCTGCGAATCGGCAGCCGTGTGAGCTGCGTCCCAGTCTGCGCGGGCCCGCTCCACAGCAGCAGCGACGGCGTCAGCGAGCCCGCCGGAGCCAGCGGCCAAGGCCGCCCGGAGCGATTCCTCGCGGCGCTTGGCTGCGCGCAAGTCGGCCTCCCGCTCCTCCTCGGCAGCCGCAAGGCGCTCCGAAAAGGCCTTGGACGAAGCCTCTGCGCTCCGCGCAGCCTCCTCGGACTCGGCGCGGGCCTGGGCTACCTGCTTCGAGAGCCTGTCGATGTGCCCCTTGGCCTCGGCAAGCCTGGCGGCAGTGTGCTCGGCCTCCATCTCGGCACGACGCTGCTCCTCCCGTGCCGCGGCCACGCGCCCCTCCGCGTTGCTGTCTCGCTCGCCGGCATCCGCCTTGGCTTCCGCCAGCAGCTCCTCTGCCTCGCTTGCTCGCGTCTCGGCCATCGCCAGCGCCCGGTTTGCCTCCGCGAGCTCCTCCTCCAGGTCCACGAAGCGCTGGTTTGCCAGATCGGCACGAGACCGCAGCGTGTCACGCTCCTCCGCCAGGTCCTGTGCACGGCTGGCGGACAATTCTGCCTGGGCCTCGGCCGCCTCTGCGCGGGCCTGCGCTGCCTCGGCCGCAGCCTCCGCCGCCGTCACGCGATCGGCAGCCTCTGCCGCCTCCGCCTCGGCCGCCGCCACACGCTCAAGCAGCTCGCTGGCGCCGCCCTCGGCTGATGCACGCGCCTGTGCGGCCTCCGCCTCGGCCGCCTCCGCGCGGGCCTGCGCCGCCTCGGCCGCAGCCTCCGCCGCCGTCACGCGATCGGCAGCCTCTGCCGCCTCCGCCTCGGCCGCCGCCACACGCTCAAGCAGCTCGCTGGCGCCGCCCTCGGCTGATGCACGCGCCTGTGCGGCCTCCGCCTCGGCCGCCTCCGCGCGGGCCTGCGCCGCCTCGGCCGCCGCCTCCGCCGCCGTCACGCGATCGGCAGCCTCTGCCGCCTCCGCCTCGGCCGCCGCCACACGCTCAAGCAGCTCGCTGGCGCCGCCCTCGGCTGATGCACGCGCCTGTGCGGCCTCCGCCTCGGCCGCCTCCGCGCGGGCCTGCGCCGCCTCGGCCGCCGCCTCCGCCGCCGTCACGCGATCGGCAGCCTCTGCCGCCTCCGCCTCGGCCGCCGCCACGCGCTCAAGCAGCTCGCTGGCGCCGCCCTCGGCTGACGCACGCGCCTGTGCGGCCTCCGCCTCGGCCGCCTCCGCGCGGGCCTGCGCTGCCTCGGCCGCCGCCTCCGCTGCCGTCACGCGATCAGCAGCTTCCGCCGCCTCCGCCTCGGCCGCCGCCACGCGCTCAAGCAGCTCGCTGGCGCCGCCCTCGGCTGACGCACGCGCCTGTGCGGCCTCCGCCTCGGCCGCCTCCGCGCGGGCCTGCGCTGCCTCGGCCGCCGCCTCCGCTGCCGTCACGCGATCAGCAGCTTCCGCCGCATCCGCCCTCGCAGCCTGCAGCTCCGCCTCCAGCTCTGCGTTGCGCTCGCCGGCTGCCACCAGCTTGGCCTCCGCGACGCGGACAGCCTGGGCCGCCTCGTCGGCCTGGCGCTGGGCGGCCGCCTTCGCGCCCGTTGCGTCCTCGGCCAGCCGGCGGGCCTCTGCGGCCTGCTGTTCGGCTGCTTCAGCGCGAGCGACGGCAGCCGCGACGTCCCGTTGGGCCGTCTCCCGCACGCGCTGCGCTTCCGCCTGGGCCGCCTCTGCACGGGCCACGGCCCCAGCCTCAGCCCCGCGCACAATAGACAAGCGCTCCCGCGCCCGCGCCAGCATGTCCGCGCCCGAGTCCGAGCCGAGCCCGAGCGCGGCGCTGAAGCTGGCACTCAGGCTCTCGGCTCCGGCGCCCGGCGGCGGGGCGGCGAAGTCCCCGGCCGGCATGGAGCTGTGGCCATCAACAACGGAGGACTCTGCCGACCGACGGGCCCTGCCGGCACTCGCAGCCCGGCCGCGGCTGGCACGCGCGACCATGCGAGAGAGCGCGTTGCCGCGCCCGGCCTCGACGGCAGCTGGCGCCCGGCCGTTCGGCTGAACACCAGCTGCGGCGCTCGGAGCCGCGGGGTCGCGAGGCGGCCTGCTGGCCGCCTTGGCCGCAAGCTGGGCACGGAGCGACGCGACCTCTTGCTCAAGCCGCTGGGCGGCCGTCTTGGCGGCAGCTTCCTGCGCCTGGGCCGCGGCGAGCCGCTTCGCTGCCGACTCCGCCTGGGCCGAGGCCTCCGCGCTCCGAGCCTCCCCGTGCGTCGCCGAGGCCCGCTCGGCTCGCAGCGCGTCCCTGGCGCGCTTGGCGGAGGCCTCAGCAGCCTCAATGCGCTGGGCCGCCTCTGCCGCCTCCTCCTCGAGCTCTGTGATCGTGGACCTAGCTGCCCGCAGCTCGTCGGCGAGGCGCTGCGCCTCGGATGAGCGCGAGGCGCCCTCGGCCGCGAGCCGCTCGCGCAGCTGCTCTGCCTCCGCTTGCGAAGCCGCCGCCGCTGCGCGCTGCGATGCAGCCTCCTCCTCGGCGGCCTTGGCATTCCTCGTGGCGTGGGCGGCCTCCTCCCGCGCCGCGGACACCTCGTGCTCAGCGTCCCGCAGCCTGGCAGCCAGCTGAGCGTCCCGACCCTTGAGCGAGGCGTCTGCCGACTCGCGGGCGGACTCCAGCTCGCGCTGCAGGTCCGAGACGGCGGCTTCGAGGCTCGCGCGCTCGTCCTCCGCCTTGGCGTTGGCGCGGTCCAGCTCTGCAGCCAGGGACTCGCTCTGCCGCTGACTCTTTGCCAGCTCTGCTTGCAACTCGGCGCTCGAGCTGAGCAGGTCCTGCAGCTGGGCCGCGGCCTTGGCGGACGCCTCATGCGCCTCCTGCTCTGCGCGCGTGGCGCGGTGCGCCTCCCGCTCTGCCGAAGCGCGCGCGTCCTCCAGCTCTGCGCGCATTGCGTCGCTGTCCGCCTCCTGGTCGCGGAGCTCCTGCTGGAGGGCCTGCGCCTGCTGCTGGAGGCGGGCGACTTGCGCCGATGCGTCGCCTGCCCCCTCTGCCAGCGCGGCCTCGGCCGCCTCTGCCCTGCGCTGCAGTGCCCGAATCTTCTCGGCAGCGCTCGCTTCTGCCGCCTCCGCCTTGCGCGCTGCTTCGAGCGCGGCCTCCTCGGCCGCGGCACGGGCCTCGGCCTCGGCTTCGCGAGCGACGACTGTCTGGGCCTTGGCCAGCTCCTGGGCCGCCTGGGACTGCTCGAGCTCCGCGCGAAGCTGCGCCTCGCGAGAGGCCTGCTCCTCGTCCGTGCCGCCATTGGCGACGGCCCGAGCGCTAGCACGTTCCAGGTCTGCTTTCAGAGCTTCGTTTTCGCTCCGAAGGGCCTCGAGGCTGGCCTTGAGCTTCTCCTCCGTGGCAGCGCGTGCGCTGCTTGACCTTGGGGATTTCGATTCGCCCACCACCCCCGAGCCACGCGAAGACGCCCCTGCCGCTCCGGACTCGGCCTGCGAGGGATGCAGCAGCTTCCACGGCAACGCAAGCACCAGCAAGTCAGCCCAGTCTCGGGGCACCGGGCGCAGGGCGAGCCAAGGCGAGCTCCAACTGGCGCCGTTCAAGCCGGGGCGACTGCCAGCGCATGGCCGGCACGACGCGACAGCGGCAGACCCGCGAGGACGCTCCCAGACAGCGGCCGGTGCGACGGGAGTCTCACCAGCTCGTCCAATTCCTCCTCCAAGTCCTGGTTGGCCTGCCGCAGCGCGCTTAGCTCCTGCCGCAAGGCATACACCTCCTCTGCGAACAGCGCGAAGCGCAGCAATCAAACGCACCCCACCCAAGCGCGTTGCTGCAGGCTGGCCCAGGCCGCTTGCCCGGTCTGGGGCTGCGGGGTGCAGCGGGCGGCACGGGCCGGGCCATGCGTCCAAATCCTTGCACCACGTGCCAACTCTTGTTGACGCAAACGACGGCCACGCAGCCGCCCCCCTTGCTGCAGCGCCGCCCGCCTGGGGTGCGCCGGCACCGGCGTTCGCAAGGCAGCCGCGAGCGGGTCGCGGTAGCGCGGACTGGACCCGGTGCGCCGAGATGCATGCCCGAAAGCGAGGGGCGGTCGACTCAGTTCGCCCCAGTGCCGCCACCGCCGCTGCCGCCTCTCACCTCCGTGCTCCCGCTTCACATCAGCCAGATGCTGGGCCAACTCGAGGTAGAGCGAGGACTCGCCCTCGTCCATGGCCCTTCCCGCCGACCACACGTCTCGGCGCCGGAGAGGGCGTGCGATGCTCAATCACGCGGCTGCTGGCCAGCGACTTGGGCGACGGACGACGAGCAAAGCCGCACGAGCTCTGCCGCGGCGCGCCGCGGCAGGACAAGCAGGCCGGCAGCCGCATTGGCACGTGGCGAAAGCCGGCACATTGTTCTCGGAGGCTCCCCGTGCCGCGCAGGATGGGCAGGCGCAACAAGCGCGCCAAGCGCGACCAGGCAGCCGCGAGCGGAGCTCCCGCTCCCGCTCGAAAGAGCCGCCCAGGCGGGCCAAGGGCAGGCGCCAGCTCCAGGTCTGGAGGCGCCGCAGCTGCCGTCGGCACGGGGCCACGCGGGGCGCTGGACGTGGCTCCCGCGGGAAGGAAGGAGCGAGAGGCGCTCGTTGGGCGCCTGACCTCGTTCGTCGCCGCCAGCGCGCCCGAAATCGGCAACGTGGCTGGTGTGGTGGCTACCAAGCTGGCCAAGCCGTATCAGGTTGACAACGCGCCTCCAGCGGCCAAGCAGCCCGAGGCCGTGGCCGCCGCGGCCGCCAGTCGCAGAGGACCCCGACGCGGTCGCCGCTTCGCGCTGGCCCGCGCAGCCCGCTTCGCAGAGGAACGCGAGGACTTGGTCGACGCGGTTTCAGGACGCGGAAGCGGGTGGGCCGGCCCAGCGGCCGCCGTCTCCCCTGCCGGGCGCTTGCCGGCGGGTGCGCCGCCTCGCGCGCCAGAGGCGCTTCCGTCGCCCGGCGCCGCGTCCAGCAGCACCACCGGCGTGGGCAAGAGCGGTGGGGAGAAGCGCGAGCCGGTGTCCAGCAGCACGTCTGCGACTGCGGCAGCTGCTTCGGCGGCCGCCGGAGGGGGGCGCTCGGCCGGCAGCGCAGCGTCAAGACCCGGCGCCAGCCAGCGCATTTCGTGGCGCGACGCGCTGGAGATGCACTCCCGATGGAGGGACTTTGCCGCAAAATACCTGGCGACGACTGCCCACGGGTGCGGTGACCTGCTGACGTCGGCGACGGAGGCCCTGGATTTAACCTTCGCCTACGCCGCAGTGACCCGATGCGCGCGATGCCCGGAGCTGGCAGGCGCTGCAGTGATTGTGGTCAACGAGACCCGGTCGACATTCCAGTGCGTCACCCCCACGTCCCGCCGCGTGGTGCTCCCCAAGCAGGGCACATGGTTGGCAGTGCCCCTGCCTCGCTCGCGGAGGCTCCACGGAGCCGACGCGGCAAAGGGCCCCGTGGCGGTGGAAGAAAACGTTGCTGTGCTGGAGTGCAACGGGTCCTGCATGCTGCAGCGCGGCGGCAGCCCGGCATGGCAAGTCCGCAGCTAGCCAGCTCGGTGCCTGTCCGGGGCAGAGCCGAAAATCTTGGCCCCGTGGGGCAACGCCCCCCCCGTGGCGGCCTGAGGACCGTGACCAACGCACACGGTTCAGGGCCTCACCTTGTTCTGCTGCCCTCGGGCCGCGCCTCGGTGAGCGAGGGTGCACTCCGTCCCCCGGCCCAGAAGGGCAAGCGCAACTGCTCGGCGAGCTGGTCGCCAGCTTCCCTTTTGGGTCCGGAGCAACACTGGCAGCTCCGGCTCGTGCGCATGGGGCGCTGCCAGTGCCGCAAAACTCGCGAGTTGCGCGCGGGGCGCGTGCCCCGGATGGTTTGCCATGCGCTCGGGACGGCAACCGTTGGGAGCCGTCGTTGTGCCCACCTTGACTGGTTGCAGACTCCGAGCGATGCCTTCCCCGAGCACCGCCCAGGCAGCCACCGCCGACCCATCTGTGGCCACGCCGCGCAAAGCGCAACCCCCCCTCGGGATCTCCGAGCGGGCTGCGTGGGCCTCGCTGGGCGTCGGGGCGCTTGCGCTGTCTGCGGGGGCGATCGGCACGGCAGTGTACTTTGCTCGCAACGGCGCCCGCGTGCAGCACTTTAAGGACATGCTCTCGTCTTCGGCAGTTCCGTTGTACACGCACATCCTGGGGGCATCCTTGGCCCCGGTTCTTGGCGTGCCCCAGCTCAGCAAGGCGGTCCGAAAGGCAAGCCCGCTTGCCCACCGCGTCCTCGGTCGCGTTTACGTCGCTTCCGTCGTCGTCGGCGGCGCAACTGGGCTCTACCTGGCAGGGTCGGCCTTTGCAGGAAGCGCGGCCAAGGTGTCGTTCGGCGCCCTTGCTGTCGTCTGGCTTGGCACAACAGCCATGGGAATGCGCGCGGCGTTCCAGCGCAACTACCGAAGCCACCGGGAGTGGATGACTCGCTCATTCGCCCTGACCATGAGCGCTCTCACCCTCCGCCTGTACTTCTTGACCGGGGTAAAGATGGGCTTCCCCTTCGCCGACGTGTACGACGCCACCACGTGGATGTCGTGGGTGGTGAACCTTTTGGCAGTTGAGTGGATCGTCCTGCCCAGCATGCGGGCATCTTCGAAGTGAGGCGCAGCTGCCCCTCACTTGGGACGGTGTTGCGAGCCTGGCCGCTGAGTTGACCGGCTGAAACCAAGGAGAGCCCAGGCAGCGCTGGCATCAGCCGGAATTCGACCAGCCTGGGGCGCGAACTCACACACCGGCTCCTCACGCACCAGCGGTCCGCATGCTGGGATAGTTTTGGACAACAGGCTCCAACCGTTTGTTTTTGTCAGTGCACGGAGGCTGCTTGTTGAACAATGCCAGAAGTTGGCGAGACTTCTGCTACTGCCACTAGTTTAAGAGTCTTTGCCTCGATGGGACCTGCGAACTGTTGGCCATCCGGAAGTACGGGCTGTCAATTGCAGCCACGCGCGTGCAGCCAGACCCGATTCGTGAACTCGTTCTGCAGTCGGCGAGCTGATGACCGACCCCCCCCGCGTCGGCAAGCGAAAGCTGGCAGGTCCAATGCTTGCGCCTTCGAGCTGTGTGATGCTCGCGGGCTTGCCGGCCCACCCACCACGATCATGCATCAGAGTAATTCAGGCTGTGCCAAGTGGGCGCCAAATCGCACAAGAACCTGGTTCTGGGTCAAAGCTGAAAGTTCAAACGGAAACCGAGCCACGTGATTCGCCAACCGAGCTGTGGAATTCGAGTCGATGGCTTCGCGGAAGCAACTGCCGCCACCAGCAGCGGGCCAACGCACGCCTAACGGGCACCTGAGCTTGCCTGTTGCCGGCCAGCGCCCGGCTTGCTTGCGCCGGTCGTCGAGCTCCTCGAGGACCCTGGCCTGGGCGCCGCCCCAGCCTTGGACTTGCCACCGGGTGCTCCGCCGGCCTTGTCCAGCGACCTTCGGCCCTTCCCGGCAGCAGGAGGCCCTGCGACGGCACCTGCAGCGCTCGCCTTGGAGGCGGCCTTTGCGGCTGCGGCTGCAGACTTGCTCTTGTTTGCTGCCAGCGCCTTCCGCTGCTCGCTCGTAAGCACCGCCCAGAGCTGCGCGTTGTCCAGCTTCAGCTGGCGCACGCTCTCTCGCAAGCCCGAAACGTACTGGATGCGCTGACGGGAGTTGTGCTGTCCAGCTAGGGCATCGGCTTGCTCTCGCGTCGCTTCGAGGTCCTGCTGAGCTCGGGCTGCCCTCGCCCGCTGCATTGTGGCCACCAGGCGCCAGTCAGCCCCGCCTGGCCTGGATCCCGCCACGCGGTCCGCGTCGTCGCCGCCCGCTCTGTCGCCTGCGTCGTCCACGGCAGCGGCATCGCCGGGCCTCGCCGACAGCTCGCTCCGGCCGTCGTCTTCGTGCTCATCGCAGTCCCTGCCAGCGTCAGCGCCGTCGTCGGCGTCGCCGCTGTCGCTGCCAGCACCACGAGCCCCCCTGCCAGACCGCTCCGGGCCCCTGCCAAATTCCAGCCTCCGCGCCGCGCTGCCCGGCGCGGGGTCCTCGAGCTCCGGCTCCGTCACCCCTGCCATCCTCAAGGCCTCGCGCACGGCTGCCTGCGGGTCCGGCGTCAGCCACGCGGCCCCCTCACCCGGCGCGCCACCCTCCTCGCCCTCCTGCATCTCGCGGCGCCGCCGCTGGGCGGCCGCCTCTGCGCGGCTCGCGGACGCGGGAGGATGTGCGCCTACGGAAGCGGCGGGGCCGCCCGCCCGGGTTGCGCGCTCGGCGCTGTTCTCGCCGGCTGCTGCCCCTCTGCCCGCCCCCTCCGCCCCAGAGAGCGCGACGATCCCGGCATGACCGGCCCGCCTGCGCACCGGCAGCGTGGCCGGCGGCGTGCGGACGGCCGACACGGCACGCAGCGGGGATGCCGACACGCCGCTGGTCGGCTCGTCGCCAAGCTCCGGTTCGTCGCGGTCGGCGCTGGGGGCCGGGGCAGGCACCTCATGCTCCGCACCACCGGCAGGGGCAACGCCAGCTGGGAGAGGCGCTGGCGCGCCGCTGGCCGACTTAGCCGGCGCAACGGAGGCCGCCGCCTCCATCACCGCGCTCACCCCGATGCGGGCCGCCACCGCGGCAAGGGCTCGGCGGAGAGCGCGCGCCTCCGCCTCGCGCTGCCTGCGGCCGGCGCGCAGGCTTCCCAGCAGGCGGCGAAGGCTGCCCACCTCCTCCTCCCGCTGCGTCGCCACCACTCGCGCCTCGGCCGCCCCGGCCCGGAGAGAGGCCGCCTCCTCGGCGGCGTCGTCCGCCTCCCGGCGCGCGGTCTCGAGCTGGGCCCGCAGGCTCCTGCTCCTGGCCTCGTTCATGGTGGCGGTGCCGCGCAGCTGTGCGAGCGAGGCCTCCGCCTGCTCGGCGGCTTGCGCGGCAGAGCTGGCCCTGGCCTCGGCAGCAGACAGCCGAGACGCAAGCTCTGCCGCCTCGGCCCTGGCCTCACCCGCAGCTGCGGCCGCCGCCTTGGCCTCGGCCGCCTCCCGCGCGGCTTCCTGGCCCTGCTCCGCGCTCGACTGCAGCTCCGCCTCCGCCTCGGCCAGTCGCCTGCGAAGGTCGTCTGCCTCCGCCGCCGCCTGGCGGGACGCGGTCTCGGCCCTCGCCGCGCGTGAGCGAGCGGCCACTGCCTCCTCCCGCGCTGAGTGGCTGTCGTCGCCGCCCTGCCTCCGCGCGCGCTCCGCGTCCGCCTCCGCCGCCAGGGCCCTCGCTTCGAACGCACGGCGCTCCGCCGCCGACTCTCGCGCTTCGGCCTCCGCCGCCGCCGCCCGCGCCGCGGCCGCGGCCGCCTCCGCCTCGGCAGCCTCCGCCCTTGCGTCCGCGTCGCTCAGCTGGCCGGCCGCCTCTTGCCTCGCGGCCTCGGCCCTCTCCGCCGCCTGTTCGGCCTTGGTCACCTGCAGTCCCCGCTCCGCCAGCGTGGTGCGCATCCCGCTCAGCTCCGCCACCGCAGCGTCCATTCGCGCCTCCGCGCGGCGAGCGGCCTCCCTGGCAGCCTCCGCCGCCCGCTCGGCGGCGCCCATTCGCGCCTCGGCCTCCTCCTTGGCCTCCCGCAGCTGGGCCGCGGCAGAGCGATGCGCCTCCGCCGCGCTGAGTTCCCGCTGCTGGGCGGCCTCCATCGCCTCTGCCGCCCGCGCCTCCGCCTCCGCTCTGGCCGCAGCCGCCCCCTCGGCCAGCGCCGCCTCCCTGGCTGCCCTTGCCGCGTCGGCAGTTTCGCCCTTTGCCGCAGCCAGCGCCGCCTCTGCCGCCTCGGCCCTCTGCTCAAGCCTCGCAATGTCCGCCTCCACGGCCGATCGCGCCCCTTCGGCTTCCGCAGCCGCCTGCTCCACTCGCGCTTCCGCCTGGCGCACCGCCTCTGCCACCCTGGCCTCCGCTCGCTCGGCGGCAACCCTCGCGCCCTCTTCCGCCGCCTGCACGCGCTCCAGCGCGGCCGCTTTGGCCTCGGCCAGGCGCCTCTCTGCCTGCGCCGCCTCTTGCTTCGCGTCTGCGGCATCAGCCTCCGCGAGCTCGCGGCCGGACACCGCGGCGGCAGCGTCTGCCCGGGCCTGCTGCACCCGGGTGCGCAGCTCCGCAGCCTCGGCCTCTGCCTCGGCGCCCAGGCGACGAGCGGCCTCTGCCGCCGCCAGCGCAGTGCGCTCCCGTCTGGCCGCGTCGTCAGCAGCCTCCCTCGCCTCCGCCTCCGCCTCCCTCGCGGCAGCGGCAAGCTCCCTCGCCTGTCCTAGCGCCCCCCGAAGCGCCGACGCGTCGCTCTCTGCTGCCTCCGCGCGGCGGGTGGCCGCCACCCGCTCGGCCTCCCCCCTCGCGGCGGCCTCCTCCGCGGTGTTGCGTTCCGCCTCCACGGCAGCAAGGCGCCGCCTCGCGTCCTCCAGGGCCGCCTCCGCAGCGCGAGCAGCCGCCTCCGCGGACCTCGCCCTGGCCTCGGCGGCTCGCGCCTCGGCCGCTGCGTCCGACTGCGCCGCCTCAAGCGCCTCCTCGTCCACAGCGTGACGCGCGTGCGCCTCCCGAAGCGAGCCCAGCGCCGACCGCAGCCGCTCCTCCGCCTCGGCGGTGCGGGTCTCAGCGAAGCCCTTGGCCGCCTCCGCCTCTGCCAGCGCCGCCTCCGCCTCCTCGGCTCGGCCCTGCGCCGCCCCGAGCGCCCTGCAGGCCTCTGCCGCCCGCGCCTCCGCCCGCTCCCTGGAGCTCTCGAGGCCGGCCCTGCTTGCTGCCGCCCGTGCCTCCGCCGCCAGCGCAGCCCCTAGCGACGCCTGCATCTCGTCAGCGCGCGCCTCGCTCGCCTCCGCCGCGCGCCATGCCCTGGCGACCTGCTGCTCCGCTGCCAGCAGCAGGCCCCGAAGGCGCTCCGCCCGCTCGGTGGCAGCCCTCAGACCCGCCTCCGCCTCGGCCGCACGGCCCTCCGCGGCCACGGCCCGCTCCTCCGCCTCGGCTGCCGCTTCCGCTGCCTCCCCTGCCGTCCCGGCAGCGCCCCTCCCTGAGCCCGCCGCAGTGGCCGCTGCCACGGCCTCTGCTGCCTCCGCCTGCGCCTGCGCCGCCGCACGGGAAGCCCTGGTGGCGATTTTCAGCGCCTCGGCGGCTCGGGCCCGCTCTTCCGCCACCTCCTCCGCAAGCGCCTCCGCCCGTTCGCGCTCCGCCGCGGCCTCCCCGGATGCCGCTGCGGCCCGCGCAGCAGCTGCCTCCTCTGCCCGCCGCGCCTTGGCGGCGTCGCTTCTGGCAGCGCGCAGGTCGAAGCGGAGCCGAGCCGCCTCCTCCGCCGCCTCAGCCGCATCGTCCCGAGCAGCGCGGGCGGCAGCGTCGCCGAGCGACGCAGCGTCTCTCAACTTTGCCGCGCTCGCGCGACGCAGCGCCGCCGCCTCGGCCCTGGCCTCCTCCGCCTCCGCCTCTGCGCGAGCCGCGGATCGCCTGGCAGCAGCCGCGTCCGCCAGCGCGCCATCCAACGCGACTCGCGTCTCGCTCGCCCGCCGCAGCGCCGCACGGACCCTCTCCCGAAGCTCGTCCGCGCCCGCTTCGCCCAGCTCTGCCAGCGCGTGGCCCGTTCCCGCCTGGTCGCGGTGGCCTCGGGGAGGGCCAGTGGAAGGATCTGCCCTGCGGTCGCCAGCGCGTGCTCCGCGGGCCCCGCGCCCGCCCGCTCCGTTGCCGTCGGTACCGTCGCCGTCGCCGCCGACCCACGGCTGGCGGAGCGTTCCGCGGCCTGGGGCAGTGCGACCCAGCCGCTGGAAGGGCTCCCCACTGTCAGGGCCTGCAACGGCAGCGGTGGAGCTGGTCATGACCTCCCGTGAGTCTTGCCGAGCCGCCGCCCCCGCCGCCGCCGCCGATGCTGTCATTGGGGCGCCGGAAGTGGGCGACTTGCGCCATCTGAGGGACGCCTCGTCCCCTCGGCGGTGCATCTGCACCTCGCGGCCCATGGGGGAGGCCGAGCGCCGGACCTGGGGAGAGCTATCAGCAGACGCGGAGGCAGATCCGCCCCGCTGGCTACGGTCCCCGCTTGGAGAGCGGGAGGGGCTTGCCGCGGGGGATCGCCCGGCGTGCCCGGTCCTGCCTGCAGCGCCACCCCCAGCTTCGCCCGACGACTGCGGGCCACCAGCGGTACCCTGGCCGTGGCGCTTGCGGAGGTGCGCAGCGCCGGCACGGGCGGCCCAGCTGCCGGTGCCGCCACCGCCACCGACACCGCCACCGCCACCGCCGGCTTGGGCAGGCGGTCCCGCCCCGTCGATGGGTGCGGCGGCTCCACCGCCGCGGCGGTCGGCGTCGGGCGGTGAGACCGCTGCCACCGAGTCGTCGAGGCGTTCGAGGCTGTCGGCGCTGCGGTTGCCGTCGAACGGGCGACGGCGGCGGGCAGCTGTCGGGGGCGCGGGGGGACTGGCGCCGCTGGACGCGGGCAGGTGGAAGGTTCCCCAGCCAGGGAGGTTCACCCCCCCCACGCCGCTGTCGCGGGAAGTTGCCCCCAGCGCCATGGCGCCCTCGGGCCGCAAATGGGCGCGGGACACGTCACCGCTCGCGAGCGGCGCACGAGCAGGAGCCCGAGCAGCGAGGTCGCGGACAAACACCGGGTTCGCCCCAAGGGTGGGCACGCGGCGCACTGCGGGCGCCGCTTGCGGCTGGTACGACGAGGAGTGAGATGCAGCCGTTTGCTGCAGCGGACGGCCGCTGCCACCCCGGGAGCGGGCGCGACCGGCAGCTGAGGAGCGCTGCAGGAACGCGTCGTGGTCATCAGCCGTCCAGCTCGGTCCAGAGCCGCGGGAGCTCGTCCAAGCGGGCGGAGGGGGCCGGCTGCTGCTTTGCATGGCAAACTGGGACTGGCGTTGGTGCGCTGCCGGTCCGCTGGGTGCGAGCGTCGCAAGCCTCTGATGCCAAATTGGGGCGCAAGCGAGCGAGCGCACCCAACCAGCCGGGAACTGGCGCACCTCTGGGACGCTAGGTCGTCGAGTGGGGCCGACGCGCGGCTCTCCAAGCTGGGCGGTCGGCCGAGCCCAGGCGCAATCTTTGCCCGCAGGCAGACACCGCCCTGCAGGGCGCACGCGCCGCCCCTCGCCAGCCCACTGGCTGCACGCTCGCAGCGCGGGGCCAGCACCAGCGAGGGAGGCTGCTCCCCGCACCGCCTTTTCCGCCCCCTCTGTGCCAGGTGGCGTGCGGCTGAGGGCTTGCCGGCGGCGCGCCGCTGTTGCCCCGCATGAGGGCAAGTGTCGCGCTTCTCGCCGTGCTGGCCGCAGCGGGGCTCCCGCCCGCGTGCTGCTGGCGATGGGGCAGGGCCCCGACGACGCATGCCGTGAACGATTCCACGCATGGCAGCTCGCCGTTTTACGGGGCCGCGTCGGCGCGGCTCCTCGCGCCGGGCGTCCAGTTCATCCACGGTGGCGCTGAAAGCGTCGCAGCGGAGGAATCCCCGCGCTCGGACGCGAGCATCCTCGACACATCCGCGTGGTCGTGGTGCAGCTGGGCCGACAGCCTCGGGCCCCGGCGCTTTGCGGGCGGCGCCATCGCCGCCTGCAACGACACGAGGGTCATTCTGTGGGGCGGCGCCGGCCCCAACGACGACGAGAACGGCGCCTTGGCCACTGTGGTCGAGATCCGCACGGGCGACGGCGCGTGCCCCGCTCGCGTCGGAGGCTGGCGGACCCTGCGCCCCGCCTCCGCGCGCGACGGCCACCGACCCCGCGGCTTGGCCCTGTTCGGCTCTGCCGTCGTCAGCGCGCCCCCGGCCGGACCGGCAGCCTCCGCAGCGACCCAGTGGACGGTGTGGCTGGTGGTCTTCGGCAGGCGCGCCTCCCACCCGGACCGGGCCGACGCGCAGGCGAGCGGGGAGCACTGGCTCCTCTGGGTGCCCTCTCCGGCGGCGGAGCCCCTCGCGGCTCTGCCAGAAGAGGCCCCGCCAGGAGAGGCTCCGCGGGGGGACGCATGGTCTGTGTGCGACGACTTTGGGGCGGGGGATGGAGTGGGCGGCGGACCCTCGCGCGGGGCAGCTGAGCGGCTGCCGAGGGCGGGACAGGCCACTGGAGGCGTTGACCAGGACCCCGCTGGCGGGCTGTCGTGGGAGCGGCCTGGCGTTGTGTGCTCGCCCCTGCCCGCTGGGCAGCGTCCTCCTGCCGGCGCCAGGACGGACGGCTGTCCGCGCGCGCGCTTCGGCCACGCCATGGCCCTGCTGCCCCGAGCGCCGCTTCCACAGGCCCGCGGCCCGCGGCAGGGAGGCAGCGGCTCGTCCCGGGCGGCTGCCGGAGGAGCGTCCCGTTCGGCGGCCTCTCGCGACGCGTCACAGTTCGTGCTGATGTATGGCGGGTTCGACGGCGTCACGCTCTTCTCTGACGCGTGGCTGGGCGTGGTGGAGGGCGGGGGCGCGTCGGGCAATCGCTCTGGGGTGGCAACGTCGGTGGTGTGGTCGATCCTGGATGCAACGCACGGGGGCTCGCTGCGCCAGTACGGGGCGGCAGCGGTGGCGCTACGTGCCGCGAGCGCCTCTGCGCAGCTGACCACGTCCTGGCTGTCGGGCTCTGCGGGCAACGAGGCCGCTGTGCCTGCCGCAAGGCGGGCCCTGTTCCTCACGCTGGGCGGCCTGCACCACGAGCACGGGGCTGGCGACGCGCTGGACGCGCTGGACGTTGACAGGCGGATGTGGTTTGCGCCGGCGGCGCAGGGGCAGCCTCCCAGGGGCCGGATGCTCCCGACTGTTTTGGAGCTGTGGCCGCCTGGGCAGGACTGCAGCGCCAGCGGGGGGGCGCCCTGCCTCGCGACGCTGGGGGGGATGCGGCAGGGAGGGCGGTCCGACTCGCCGGCAGAGTCCGGCGCCGTGGCCGTCACGCTGACAGGCGTTGGATACTCGGAGGGAGGCATGGACGAGTGGGTGCTGGTCGTGATCGCTGGGGCAGCGGTGCTGGGAGCGCTCGGCAACCAGGCCGTGGGCTGCGTGCAGCGCGTCGCCAAGGCAGGGGGCTGCTTCGCCACGGCCCGCCGCTGCTGCCGCGACGCAAGCCGCTGCTCGTGCCTTGGCCTCCTCAGCAGCGTAGCCTACGCCGCGGTGTGGCTGGTGGGGTGCACGGAGATGGCCGAGTCCTGCAAGCGCCGTTCCAAGGACGCTCGGGCGGACAGGGAGCGAGGCCGCAGGGCGGCCGCGGCCGCGGCCCGGCCCCGCACGCTGAGTGGGGGGGCCGACCTGGACACTGCTCTGCGCAGAAGGGGGCCCGCCTGAGGCACCGGGTCGCTCTGCATCGTGGCTGCGCGAGCAATGCCCTGCCGGTCGACGTCTTGCTTGCTTGCAAAGCCGTGGAGTCGAGTGTGCAGATGACACGGTTTCCCCAACACTCTGCTATGGTGTGAAGCGCGAGGCTGGCTGGTCGCTGCCGGCTGCCGGCGCGGCTTGACGAAAGCGGTTGGTTGGGACCGGCGTCGTCCTGGCGGGCAGGCGACACACGAACGCAGACACAGAAAGGCTCACGCAAAACCGTTCACATGAACAGCGGGCCGACAGCAGCAGCGGCAGCCGCTGTTGGTGCGAAGGCGGCTCAAGCCCGGGCGGCACCGCCGCGACCGCCGCCCCTGCCGCCGCGACCACCACCACTGCGGCCACCGCCACCACGGCCACCGCCGCCACCGCCGCCGCCACCACCACTGCGGCCACCGCCGCCCCGGCCGCCTCCTCCGCGCCCGCCGCCACCACGGCCGCCGCCACGGCCGCCGCCGCGCCCGCCGCTGCGCTCGCTGCCCCCGCGCCCACGGCCGCCGCCGCGTCCACGACCGCGCCCGCGCCCGCGCCCGGCATACCCCCCAGAGAAGCCGTCGTCGTCCTTGACGCGGTCCGCCAGCTCCGGCTCGACCTGGAAGTACTTGATGGTGGCCCCTCTGATGTAGCAGCTGTTCAGCTTCCAAAACTCTTGCCCGTTCTGCGAGCAGACGCGCACAAGGAGGCGAGCAGGCTAGCCACCTTCGCCCGGCAATCGAGGGAAGCCGCGGGGGCGGCAACCGTTCGAGGTCCTGCGCACGTGCCGATCGGCGCACGGCTGCGCGCTCGAGCTCACCTTGGAGGTGAGGGTCACGTCCTTGAGGTTCACATTCATGAACTTGTCGCAGTTGACCAGCAGGCCGTTGTAGCAGAAGCCATTCTTCAACTCGATGAGCTGCGGCACGGAGTCGGGGGTGTGGTGGGGGGCGGGAGGGACCACGCGAGGGGCGGGCGCTCGTGGGGCAGTGCCGGGCGAAGCAAACGACGGTGGCCTGCTGGCTGCCACGCAACTCACGATCTGGTTGTCCGTCGCCGCGTTCAGCAGCGAAAGAGGGAACTGCGGCACACGAGCATGAGCGCGGCAGGGGGCTAGTGGCGTTGGCACGGCAGGGAGGGCAGGGCGGCTCGCGAGGCTGCGTGGTCCGAGGTCCGAATTTGCATGCCCGCCCGGACGCGGCCAGGCGCCGCCAGGCGCCGCGCCCTTGAGGAAGCCGAGCCGAGTCCAGCGCAGCGCAGCAAGACGCGACCCCGAGGCGGGTTCCGCGCTCACCATGGTCCTCAGCTAGCCGCAGGGTGGGGGGCGCAGTGGCTCGAGGCCGAGCAGAGTCGGAGCGCGAGCTGGCCTGTGGCCGCCTGTTGGCCGGCGGTTTGGCTGTTGCCGACTGTTGGCGGAGCGCCCGCGCGGACCGCACGCGCCCGCCTGAGCGGTCGCGCCCTCGGGCCGATCTCCAGGCCGTGCTTGCGCACAATGGATGGCGCTTCGGACCCGCTCGGCCGCTCCGGCAGCGCTCGGGCCCGGCGCCGAGTTGCTGACTTGCTCTCAAGCGACGGCGCCGGCAGCCCGCCAGTCGCGCCGTTTCAGTCCCCGGTGAGAGGCGAGCTCCCGCAAACCAAATGGGCAGAGTGGTGTGCGCTGGCGCCGCGGTGTGGCTGAGCGGGCTGCGACTGCTGCCGCCACGCTTTCCGCCGTTCGCTTCTCGGTCGCGCCGCCGTTGCAGGAGCCGCCCCGCGCCCCGCACCCGAGCGATGCAACACCGGGCAAATCCAGCGATGCTCTGAATCGATCAATGGGGCCCTCAGGTCGGATGGTGAGCTGCTGTGGTCCTCGTGCACTGCTGTCATGCTTGCCCGCGCGCTGCAGGCGCCGAGCTCCCCAGCCCGACCCAACTCGGTCCAGTGACTGCGCGGCGCTTGACTTGCACCGCAGCGATCCGTCGAAGCGCGAATGCGCGTGCGCTCTCGTCTCAAGGCGCTGGCCCAGTCCCCTCCAGGACCGTCGGGCGGCTTGTTCAGCCCGGACGCCGAGAGCGGCACAGCACCAACCCTGGCGGACTTCCTAGCCGCTGGTGAGGAGGCCGCAGCTCAAGGGCGCACGCAGGCCCCGGCACACCGTCCCAGGGAGCACCCGTCGCGGGACCAGCTGCTGCCCCTCGAAGCGCCATCGGCGCCAGCCGCGACAGCCCGTTCGGTCAGCAGCGCCGCCCCCGGCCGCCAGGCGGCAGCCCGCGCCTCGACAGCGGCTGAGACATCGGACGGGTCGGACTCCAGCGGGGCCGAGGGACGAAGCGGAAGCTCCGGCAGAGCGCACCGAGCCCAGGCCAGGGCGCCGCAGCAAGCCAGCCGCCGCCCCGTCGACCCCGACCGGTCCGTGACCCGCCCCAGCGACTGGGACGGCAGCTCGTCGGACCACAACAGCACCAGCGACAGGTCGTGGGAGAGGCATGAGTCCAGAAGACAATCGACCCGCGGCAGCCGCAGCCGTCACCGCGCTCGAGCGGACGCATCGGAGCCGCGTCGGGCGTCTTCTGGCACCGGCCGAGCCCGCCACGGGCGCTCCAGGGCCGAGTCCCCTTTGCGGAAGAGCAGTGGGAACCGAAGGCAGGAGCGAGGCAGAGCAGCGGACCGTGACGACGGGGAGCGACGCAGCACGCGCCGGCACGCCAGAGGCGGTGGCGGCGCCGACCGCGGCCGCGAGTCGCCCATTCGCGGCCGCGACGCTTCAGCGTCGCAGCGACGCCCCACCACCGGCAGCAAAGTGCCGTCCGGTATGAGCGACCGGCTGGACGGCGGCGAGAACGTGGCCCAAGACTCGTTCCGCGGCACGCGGAGCACCGCCCGAGCTTCGAGCGCCGACAGCCGCGGCTCCGGCGACGGCGACGGCCCCAGCGACGGCTCCGTCGGATGGGGGCACCCTGAACGGCCGCGCTCGTCGCCGCTGCGCGGGGAGGCGCGCCGGTCGAGGCGAAGCAGCCGTCGACGCCGCCAGGCGGAAGCGGGGTCGGATGACGACGAGGACGAGCGTGTTGCCAGCGGCGGCAGCCGTCGCCGCGGCAGCTGGGACCGGAGGCAGCGTCGTGGGAGGCGAGCGGGGAACAGGTCGGCGTCGCCTGAGCAGCTGCGCGGGGGCGAATCCAGTCCTTCCCGGCTCGATCTGTCACTTGAGTATCCTGGCAGAGCCGGAGAGCCTCGCCGCTCGCAGTCGCAGGCGCTGAGCGGGTGGCAGCAGTTGTCGACGCCGGCGGCCAATCGCGCGCCCCGAGTTGGGGGAGCGTTGAGTGCTTCGGGGCGCACGCCTGGAAGGGTGCGCCGGGCGGCGGACAACGAGGCCAGGAGGGGGGCGGCGGCGGCTCCGCTGGCGGCAGCAGCGCTCTCGTCGTCGTCGTCATCAGCGGCCCTTCCGTCGTCTGTGGCGGGGCAGCCGAAGCCAGCCCGACCGGTGAGGAGCCTGTCAGGGGCGCGAGCCCGCCCTGCCGCGTCGGGCGCAGGGGCAGAGGCTGCTGCGGGCGTCGGGTCAGCAGCGCACGGGGCGGGAGGGGGAGCGCCCGATCCTTCCAGCGGGTCAGAGTCCGAAGGCGCCACAGCGGCAGCGATCGGTCACGGCCCGCAGTCCTGGGCGGCCCTGCCCGCTGGAGTGCCCTCTCCTATCGCGGGGGGCCCGCGTGGCCGTCACTGGAGCACGCCTCACGCGTTCGCTGGCCTCAGGAGCCCGTCGGTGGGGGGCGCAGGCGGTCGCCAGGGGAGGCCGGAAGCGGCTCGGAGCATGATCGCGAGTGGCGGCCCGCTGGCCTCTGCAACCGGCATCGGTGGGGCCTCTGAGGACCACGCCTGGCAGGCGGGCGGGCCGCTGGCGAGCCTTCCGGGGACGGGGGGTCTCGGCAGCAGTGGCTGGGCAGCCGCCTCCGGCCCGACTGCCCGACGAGCGAGGGTGTCGCTCCCAGTGGGGGCAGAAGCGCCCGCGAGGCATGCTCGTGGCGGTGCCGCTCCGTCCAAGGCCAGGCAGCCGTCTGTCGCTGCGGACGCTCGTCGGGCACCAGCAGGCGCTGCGATTGGCGCGAGCTCTGCTGGTCTTCATGCCAGCTCCGCCCTCCCGGCCAGCCACGCACAGCAGCAGCAGCAGCAGCAGCGCCCCTCGGTGCCGCTGACGACGCGGGCCCTTCGCTCGCTCGGGGCAAGTTCCCCGCCTGACTCCCCGGCACTGGCAGAGCCGGGCGCCGGTCGATGGCCCAGCGCGGACTTCGAGGCCCTCCGACCGCCAGCCGACCGCCAGGCCGCGGCCGCACCACGCTCCGCTGCCTCCGCGGCTGCCGACGGCGGGACCCTCGCCAGCAGCAGCGGGCCCCGCCACCAGGAACCCACTGGACGGTCGACCCCCGGCCGCGGCGGCGCCGTGGCGCACGCAGCTGCCTCGCCAGAGCGGTTCTCGCTGTCAACGGGAGGTATCCGGGATGAGCCCGAGCGCGGCAGCGGCGGCGCTTTGCCGCTCAGTCCGGCGACGATGCGGCGCTTCGGCTCTGCAGATCCTGCCAGCGGACCGGCATCGCCAGCATCTGCCGCCGGCAGCATCGCCCACCCAGGCCATGTGCTTCGCACCCCCGGAGGCGGCGACGAGCACGACAAGGCTCCCAGCGCCGGGCCGTCACCGGCCAGTCAGCTGGGATCCACCCCTGGCTCTGCCGCCGACGTCCTCTCCCTCCGCCGCCAGGTTGCCGCGCTGCGCCAGGCCCTGAGCACAAGCCAGTCCGCCCTGCTGGGCGAGCTTCAGCGCTGGGAGGAGGAGCGGGGCGACCTCCGCAGGCGAGCCGCCGCCGCTGAGAGGCGTGCCGCAGAGGCGGACGAGGCGGCCAAGGCGGGGCCCGGCTCTGCGTACGTGGCTGAGCTTGAGGCCGCCCGCGACGCAGCCGAGGCAGAGCTCGCAGAAGCGATTCGCACGGGCACTTGCAAGCCCGGCAGCGAGAGCGCCGGAGCCGCCCCCGATGCGCACGCTTTGCGCCAGCACGAGGCAAGGTCCGAGGGTCGGTTCGCCGGGAGCGACAACGGCGAGGAGGACCAGGGCGCGGGCCGGGGCCGTCTCCAGGCCCAGGCACAAGAGCTGGCAGAGCTTCGAAAAGATCTCGACGCTGCAGAGCTCCGCGCAGAGACCGCACAGCAGGACGCGGAGAGGCTCTCCGCGGAGCTGACGGAAGCCCAGGCAAGTCTCGGCGAAACCGCAGAGGCGCTCGAGGCGCTCCGGGCCGCGCGGGAGGAGGAGGCGAGGCTGGGCCAGCCGGCGTTGGAGGCAGCCCGAGCGGAGGCCGCTGCCAGCGAGGCGCGCGCGGAGGAGGCCGAGAGGGCGGCGGCGCAGGCAGCAGAGCGCGAGGCCGAGGCTGAGGCTAGGGCTGCCGAGGCAGAGCGCCGGGCAGACCTGGCAAGCAGAACGGAGGCGGCCAACGCTGCCATCGTGGAGCAGTGGTCCGAGTCGCTGCGGGCGGCCGAGGCAGCACGGGCGGACGCAGAGCAGCGCGCTCAGGAGGCCGAGCGCGAGGCCGCGAAGCTGAGAGACGCCCTCAGCGCTGCAGAGGCAACGGACGACGGCCAGGCGAAGCGCGTGGCCTGGCTGGAGGCGTCGCTCGGGGAGGCGGACGAGCGGCTGGCCGAGGCGGAGGAGGCAGTGCACCGGGCAGAGGCGGAGGCGGCGGCAGCTCGAGCGATGGCGACGGAGGCGGCGGAGGAGGCCGCAGCGGCTCGCAGCGAGGCGGCAGACATGGCGGCAGCGAGGGCGGACCTGCTGGCCAGGGCCGAGGCCGCAGAGCTGGAGGCAGAAGAGGCCCGCTCCGGCAGAGCCGAGCTCGAAGCCTCTGTGAGGCGTGCCGAGGAGGCAGCGGAGGAGGAAAGGACGCTCTCGGAAGCGCTCTCGGCCGCCTCGGACCGGTGGAAGGCACACCAGGCAGAGCTGGAGGCCAAGGTGGCCGAGCTCGAGGACAGCCTGGCAGAGTCAGCTGCGCAGCGCAGGGAGGCAGCAGCGACTGCGCTGACGTCTGTGGCGGAGGCAGAGCGCAGAGCCGACCAAGCGGAGCGGCGGGCAGCTCAGGCAGAGACCGAGGCTGACTCGCTTCGAGCGCGACTCTCGGCCCGAGAGTCGGCCGCTGCCAGCCCCGTGGCAGCAGAGCCGGGTGAGGGCCGAGACGGGGCACCAGTGGGGTCCTTCGAGGACTCAACGGGACAGCGCCCGGTCGCCAGGCAGCTGCTTATGGACGACGCAGACTCCTCGTCCACGGCAGACTCTTCCTCCACGGCCGAGTCGGACGAGGAGCGCGACGGCACGGGGGCGAGCGGCTGGGCTGGCAACCCTGACACAGATGCCAGCGCCGCGCGGCGAGGGAGGCGGCGGCGGCAACTGGTCTCCGGCAGCGGTGAGCCGGGCAGCACCGGTGCAGGCAGCCGAGGCGCTGCGGGCGAGATGGAGGGGCTTCGAGCTGCCCGCGAAGCGGCAGAGGCGGCTCAAGCTGCCGCCCAGCGCGCCTCACACAGGGAAGCGGAAGCGAGACTGCGCACCGAAGTGGTTGAGGCCGAGCTGGTGCGGGCTCGTGCCGAGGCGGAGGCGGTGCGAACTCGGCTCGCGGCTGCCGAGGCGGCCGCCGACAGCCTCCAGGAGCGCCTCACAGCCGAGCGGGCCAAGGCCGCGTCGTCCACCGCTGGTGCGCGTGCAGCGGGGCTGGAGGCGGCGCTGCGTACGGCAGAGCAACGACGGGCCGAGGCAGAGTCCGAGGCAGAGGCGGCCAGGCGGGAGAGCGACGCGGCGGCGCAGCAGCTAGCGGAAGCAAGGCGAAGGGGGGGCGCTGCGAGGCTCGCGCTGGAGCAGGTGGTGGAGGCGCTGCGGGACGAGGCGGGCCCCGCGGGAATGGCAGCGTTCCGTGGCCAGCCGGAGCACCGCCAGAGGGGTGCGCTCGAGGCATGGGAAGAGGGCGCCGCCTTCACGCCCCAGCAGGTGCCTGCCCTGGGCAGCCGAGCGGCGGCGGGCGCCGGCTCTGGTGCCAGAGGCGAGTCCGCTGCAGAGGAGGGCGCTGCAGCCAATGCGCGCGAGCCGGCGAGTGCGGGCGCGCCGCCCGGGACGGAGGAAGGCGCGGACGGCTGGTGGCCCCTGCCAGACGGGTGGGAGGAGGTCTGGGAGGAGGAGGCGCAGAGCTGGTGTTTCCGTCACCCTTACACGGGGGAGACCCGCTGGACCAATCGGCCGATGGCTCTGCACCAGGGATGGGTGCTCGTGCCGCTGGGTAGCACAGCGGAAGAGGCGCTCGGCAGCGCCAGCGACGCTCCGCGCGACCGCTCTGACATCGCACGCGGCGCCGGTGCGAGCGATGTAGACGCCGCTGACGAAGCCCAGGGCGCTGCGCGAGCGGGCTGGTACTACGCATTCGACGCGTCACGCTCAGCCGGTGACTTGGCTGCCGGCTCTGGTGCCTCGGGCATGGCTGGTGCAGAGGCAGGCGACGGGCGGCCCTGCGAGTCGAGCACCTTGTCGTCGGCCCCGGACGGCGCTGCGCGGCTTGCGGCGCCTTCGGGACCAGCAGGGGCCGAGCACGGCGAGACAAGCGTCTTCTGGCCGGACGGCTGTGCCGAGGGCGCCTCCCGCACCCGCTTTGCGCCTCGGGGAGTTGGGGAATCCCCGCGGCAGGCGGCAGCATCGGGAGCGGACGTGGCTGCGGGGGGGCACGGGGATCGCTCCCACTCCAGCGACGAGGGGTCGGCTCCAGCTGCTTCAGAGGAGGCCTTGGCATCGGAGGCGGAGCGGCTCGTCCGCTGCATCGTGGACAGAGTCGGGCAGGGCTCTGAGGCGGCGACAGCTGCAGCCCGGGCGGCTGCAGCGGCGGAGGCGCAGCTCAAACAAGCGCGACAAGACGCCAGCGAGGCGGCCTCGCGGACGGCAGAGCTGGAAGCCGGGGCGAAGGCTGCGTCAGAGAAGGCAGCCTTGGCGGAAGCAGCGCTGGAGAAAGTGCGGTCAGAGTTGGAGCGCGTGCAAGCAGACCTGGAGGCGTCTGCTGCGCAGGCAGAGGCCGCTATGCAGGAGGCGGCGGACGCGGGCGCGCGAGTCGCTCAGCTCGAGGCCGACGTCGAGGCGGCAGCGGCAGCGCTGCAAGCAGCAGAGGAGGCAAGAGACTTGGCCACAGACAGAGCGCTGGAGTGGCGCGCTGCGGCAGAGAGCGCAG
Organism: Cafeteria roenbergensis; assembly: GCA_008330645.1. Lineage (NCBI taxonomy): Eukaryota > Bigyra > Bicosoecida > Cafeteriaceae > Cafeteria > Cafeteria roenbergensis. The sequence goes on along the minus strand of VLTN01000011.1, from coordinate 290,230 downwards.
CGGCAGAGCGTGACGAAGCGAGAGCGACCGCTGACGAGTGGCGAAACCACGCCGCAGCGATGCACGGCACCGACGCGCAGGAGGGTTCCGACGGGGGGGAAGAGTGGCCTGAGAGCCCCCCCCGGGCTGAGCATGCCTGGGATCGCGAGTCTCGAAGCGCAAGCGCGGCTTCAAGCTCCTATTCGCCGATTGAGGGCGAGCAGTCGGCGGACTTGCCGCTTCCTCTGAGCGTGGTCGAGAGTGGAGGCCGCCTCGATCGTGACTCCATGGGGCTTGGCCCCACGGGGGCAGGGCAGGGTGACTCCCCTCGGGATGCCCAGTCGTCGGGGCAGCCCTCGCCACCGGCCGAAGCGCCTGAGCCACCTGTTGTAGCAGCAGCTGCTGCTGCAGCAGCAAGCGACGGACACGATATGGGGAGCGATGGGGATGACAGCGAGGAGGGCCCCAACGCTGTCACCGGCGAGGCCGACGCAAAATTTAGCACGGCAACCACCCCTGAGGCTCTGCCGGACGCTGCGGTGGCGGTTGCTCCGAAGTCCCCATCAAGCGATGGCTCGTTCCCTCCTCCCAGCCCGCCCGCAGAGCGCCTGGCAGAGCCACACGGCGTGGCCGCGTCTCCGATTGCAGACTCCAGCGGCCCAAGCACCGGATCTCCGCCCTCCCCAACACTTCCAGAGCGGGACGGCGACGAGACTGCCCCTCGTGGCCGCCCCGCAGACCAGCGGGCTTCGCCCCCTGCCTTCACCGCCCCTCCCCCCCCACCGCACCTCCCACTGCACCAGGCACGGACGTCGCCCTACAGCCGGCCGCTCGGCCGGCTGCAAAGCCCGGGCGCGTCGCCTGGCGATGCGGCAGCAGCATCGGCGCCGCAGAGCCCCCAGAGCAGCCGCGGAGACCTACCCGATGTCGCTCCACGCAGCGCGGTGAACCAGGTCGCGCGTGCAGCCGGCGCGGCGGCTGAGACAGATTCGCGAGGCGGCGCGCCCGTGGGCCCTGTCTCCCCGGTCAGCCCTGCCAGCGCCGGTGCGTCGTCCGGGTCCGCCCCCACACACGGGGCCAGCGCCAGTCCGGCAGGGCCAACCACGCCCCCCAACTCCGCAGCCGATGCCGTGCCTGCGTCCCCTCGAGGTGCCGGGCCCGCGGGCCAGACGGACGAGCAGGCCGCGCCCACCGTTCCGCGCCGCCGCCGCCGCCGCCGCCGCTGGGGAAGCGACACCAGTCGCTCCGAGCTCGAGGGGGGAGACCAGGGGGGGGTCACGGCGGCAGAGGGCGCGACGACGCCCCGGGTAGGGCTGGACCCTGCCAGTCTTGTGGGAGGGTCCCGCCGCGGCCCGCGGCAGGCCGTCACTGGCGCCTCCCCCGGAAAGGAGCCGCGCAGCGCGTCCGTCGCAGCGTCCGAGTCAGAGGCCCTGCCTCACAGAGCCATGCCATCGCTGGCTGACTTCATGGGAGGGGCAGGCGGTGGCGACGGCCGACGAGGGGCCGGAAGGGCGCGCGCTCCCGGCAGTCTGCGTCGTCCCATGAACCCGGGCAGAGCAAGCAGCCGATCTGCTCGCGCCCTGACTGCGGGGCGCGTGCCTCGCGAGGAGTCGAGCTCCCCGCCCCCACGGCGGCCGGCCCGCTCGGCGTCGCCAGCGCTCACCCCTTCCAGGCAGCGGAGCGGCCGGGCGCCGCTTCACCGCGACGCGCGCCTGGCCTCGGCAGCTGCGGCTGCCGCGCTCCGCAGCCGGGCGCTCTCGCCAGCGGCGGCCTTGAGTCGCTCCCGCGAGAGCGCTGGCAGCGGGCGCCCCCCCAGTCCGGCTTCGTCCGCCGGTGCCAGGCCGCCGTCCGCGTCTGGGGCAGGCAGCCCCACGGGATCCGCTGCGCTGGAGGCGCGCCGCCGACGCCGCGAAGCGTTGGAGGCGAGTCGGCGGCGTCGCCTCGGGCTCGGCTCTGCCCGCAGCTCCGGCGCCCGCTCGCCCATGTCGGCCAGCAGCAGGTCCGCGCGAAGCAACGTGTCTCGCTCGCCTGGCAGCAGGCGGGAGGCGCCGGCCTCGCCCCAGGTTGCCAGGCACCACCCCGCCTTTCGTGGCCGCGACGGCGCGGACAGCGACCCCTTTGGCGAAGGTCAGGGAGGTGACGACGAGTGAGCGCGCAGCCAGCAAGATTTGACCGTTGCACACGGCTCGCTGGTGACGTGGCTCGGCCAAATTATCACCAAGGGGCGGCAGCCAGCTCATGATGGGCTTCACCCCCCCTCCACCCCCCGAGGGTTCACAGTGCGTTTTGATTTCGTTGCCGAGACGGGCTCGCGCTCGTGTCAGCCCTTGAGTTTTGCGCCGTCTGCTGCTGCGCTTGTTGAAACCCCCCGGACGTCTACCAGCCTTTCGCCACCTCGTCACTCGAGACGAGCCACCGCTGACACGCACGCGCGCGCATGCACGCGCGTGCATGCGCAAGCAACCGTTGGTGCCCTGCCCGGGGGGTCCGCGCGCAATTGCAATGCCGGAGAATGGGCGAGGCAAGCAGGAGTGCATTGATGGCGCAGGAGAGCCGCAGACGCGCATTCACACGCACGCACGCATTTACACAGCCGACTGGGTAAGCAAGGCCGCAGCCCGCGACACATCGCCATCGCAAGCCACGAGTGCATCACGAGCGCGCTCTGCATCAAAACCCATGGCCTCGAGCACCCCAACGTTGTCGCGAATGCCCGACGCGGAGGCGGGTGCAGCTGCAGGGGCTCCGCCCATTGCAGCCAAGCGCGCCTGGCGCGCAGCCTCCTTGTCCGTCATCCCGCCCGCCGCTGCGCCGCTCGACGGGGGGAGCACCGTGGTAGTTTTCCCGCCGCCGCTGCCTCCGAGCGACCTGCCCGCTCCCGCGAAACTGGATGCGCCCTTGGTCGACGGTGCGTTGGAAGCTGGGGCCGGCGCAGCTGCTCCGCGCGAGACGCTACCGAGCGTGGCGATGTTGCTGCGGCCAGGGCGGGGGGCGGCAGGTCTGCCGCTCCCCGCGGGCGTGGCCGCGCCTGCCCCGGCAGGCTGCCCGCCCCCCCCGCCGCCAGTCGGCGCCTGGGCGTGAAAGGCAGGCGCCTCTGCTGCGGCAGCGCGCGATACGAATCCAGGCGAGGCGGCTAGGGAGCGCAGCAGGCCGTTCTCGAGACGCGCCGCGACGGCGTCCGTCGGAACGGCGCAGGGGAAGGGGGCGCGCGACGTGCTCACTGCGAGGCAAGACCGGGGGAGCGCGCGGTATCGGGCTGGCGAGAAACGCCGTTGAGGGCGTGGGGCCTGCTGCCGGCTGGTGGTCGTCGCGGCATGGGCGAGGCGAGGCGAGGCGATGTGCGATCGGGGGCGCGCTGCAGCGCACTCGCTCACTGACGGCCGCCACGGCAAAGCCAGCGAGGAGGTCAAAAGGCACCCCGCCCCCAATCACGGCGAAGAGGCCGATGAAGGCGAGAGGGAAGTACCGGTTGGCAATCTGACACGGGAAACACAGCAGGCGGCGGGTGCCTTCCGGCTGGGCCCAGCAGTCCAGAGTGATGAGGCCGATGAGAATGGGCCAGAACCCCGACGACCCGGTCTGTAGGTAGTCGGGCATGGGCACGAGGGGGTTGAAGGCCAGCACGACGGCGAACAGGATGTACGCGAGTCCGGCCAAGACGGTGAGGGCGCTGCGACGCGAGGGGAAGGAGGCAGGGGCTCGCGGCTGGCAGCGGTGGCAGCTCTCTCACCAGCGAGGCCGGATTGCCGCGCCTTCCGACTGGTCAGGGCGCGCTGGCTCCGGGTAGCGTTTGAGCTATCCAGTGGGCATTGGGTGGGGGGGGCAGGCCTCGCGGAGCGGGGCATCATCACCTGCCGGTCTCACGCGACGGACGCTGCCATGGCGGCGCTGCCCATGCGCAACTCGAGCTTGGGGCCCTGGGTAGAGAACGAAAGCAATGTGAAGAGCAGGGTGAAGAAGCTGCTCTCAAAGAGCGGGTATGTGAACAGGCGCCACACCTGGAACGACCCGAGAACCAGGATAGGGACGTTGCTGAACACATCAGCGATCCCAGCGAGGAAGGCGAGGAGTGCGCCTCCCACAATGGCAATGAGCAAAGATCGCGAGACGATGGGCGTCCGGGCAGACCAGTCCTGGAACCTGCGCGCGAGAATCGGGCAGCCCCGCGGAACGCAACCGGTGGCGAAAGCTCGCCTAGCCATGTCGCGCGACTCTGGACGCTGTGCGAGCAGGGTGTGCCACCAAAGGAGCAGCGCGATGTCCGCGTCTCTCACCAGTTTGTCTGGCCCTCTCCCTGGGGAGGGTCTGGCTGATTGGCCATGCGACCTGCGCGGGTGGGCGCCCCGGCGCGTTTCCGAGAGGGCTCTGCCAGTCCATTGGTCGCCGGCGGCAAACAAACTGGCCGGGGCCGCACAGCCAGGGCGGCCGCTGTGAGCGCCGTGGCGAGCAAGGATGCGGGTCGGACCTTTGTTCGTGCTGGCAGCAGCGGCCCTTGTGGCCGGAGCCTCAGCGGAATGGCCATGGCACAACTCGCCAAGCGAGGTTCCCGATGAGCGGCGCACCCCTCCGCGCGGCGCGAGCAAGTCGAGCAGCCCCCCGGGCGTTCTCGCGCTTCCCAAGAAGGCGGCCTCGACCTCTGCGCCTGCTGTGGCGCACGGCCGCGATGGGAGCGCCGGCAAAGCCCCCGAGCCCGAAGTCACGGCCGCCTTTGACAAGCTCGACAAGAACCACGACGGCTTGTTGAACCGCCAGGAGTTCGCGAGCATCGAGCACACAGCCGGGGTGGACGGCATCATGGTGAGGATGCGCTGCTGCATTCGCTCCACACCCGCTGCTGTGGCCACACACTGCAGTCGTTGAACCGAAGGCCTGCCGCAGCGCTCGCATTCCCAGTTCGAGTGTGCACGCCCCGAGAGGCGGACGCTCCCGTTTCTGTGGTCGCAGGCGGGCGTGTCCAAGCTCGGTTCGGGCCATACGTTCTGGGGCGCGTTTGTTCACAGCCTCGTCATGATCATTGTGACCGAGCTTGGCGACAAGACGTTCTTCCTGGCCGCGCTGATGGCCATGCGCCACCCGCGTTCCACCGTGTTTATCGCTGCAATTGGGGCGCTCGGCCTCATGCACGTGTTGTCAGTCGGCATCGGCTTTGCCCTGCCGTCGCTGCTGCCCCGCATCTACACCCACTACGCAGCCATTGCGATGGTGAGGCCCCCCTCCCGCAGCGCTGTGCGCGCGTCGCCGCGTCGCGTCGCTCCCCGTGGCGCTCGCGCCTTCGTCCACCCCCCTCCCGCTACTCTCGCTGGTGCGGCGGCCCCGCCGTCCGCCCGCCCCTCGCGCCGCAGTTTCTGTTCTTCGGCGTCCAGCTGCTGTGGGACGCGCGCACCGCCGGCTCTGACGCGTCGGAGGGCCTGGAGGAGGCCGAGGAGGAGCTTTCGAAGGACAACGACAAGAAGGAGGACGCTGCCAGGTGCGTTGGGGCACTGCATTCACCTTGGCCCATTGCATGCCATGCTCGCGCGGCAGAGGGGCCTCTCGCTGCGCGCTGCCGCCGCATCCCTCTCTGCGCCTCTCGCCCGTGCTCTGCGCGGCTCCAGCTGCGCTGCTTGCGATTCTGTCCGCATTGAAGCTTTTTCGCAGCCCCGACGACGACGACGAAGAGACTGGCATGGTGTCTCCGAGCACCGTGCAGCGGCGCGCCTTCAGCTCTTCACAGGGCACCGCTGGAGCCAGCCAGACACGCTCGGCCGTGCCTATGTCTGCCTTTGCCGTTCTGGCGACGACCTTCACCATGACATTCGTGGCCGAGTGGGGGGACCGCTCGCAAATCGCCACGATTGCCATGGGCGCAGCCAAGGACCCGCTTGGCGTCTGCGTCGGCGGCCTCATTGGCCATGCCCTCTGCACTGGCCTTGCCGTGCTGGGTGGCAAGCTTCTCGCCACGCGTATCAGCGAGCGGGCCGTGCTGATCGTCGGCGGCGTGCTCTTCCTCGCGTTCGCGGTGCATTCGCTCTGGGCCGGTCCGGACGCGTAGGCCGTGCGAGTGCTGCTTGGGCAACCCGAATTGGTGCGCGACGTGCAAGCCAAGGGCGCAGCCAAAACGCGCTCGCGCCCAGGACGCCAGGTCCAGCTGCCGGCAATGTCGCCTCAATCACGCGTCCACGCGCTGGCCGGCGAGGGCAGAGCGTTTTGCGGTCGCCGCGGCAGAGCAGCGGCGCCGGCCTCAGCCGCGTTGCAAGCATTGCGATCACTGGCCGACCGCCCGTTGGCCGCGCAGGCCGCAGGGGCATTGCGGCGCGATTCGATGCGTGCAGTTGCAAGGCCTCAGTGCACTGCAGTGTCCTCCGACGCCCCCGAGCTGTTTCACGTGAGCTCGTTGCGTGAAGCCGAGTTTTGCTTGCAACGCGACCCATCTGGTGCTACCCCCAGCACGTGGAAAACACGGACTCGCAACCGCCCTGCAGAGTGGCACTGTTCGTGCGGAGCATGTTAGAGGCTGGCCGCTGCGGTCGCGGCTCGAGCTGGGGTGCTGTCCACCTCCGCCTGCATGACGGACTCGCAGGCTCCTCAAGTGCCAATTTTGCGTCGCGCTTGCGATGCTCGCCAAGCCAGCCCCGTGCGAGGGCCAGAGACCACTTTGATGGCCATGGGGTCCCTTCACGGCGGAGGCGCTCTCGAAATCAGCAGCGCAAAAGAAGCCGAGTTTTGCTTGCGCGCCAGTGGCAAGCGCCCCCCCTCGTCCGAGCACAGTCTGACGCGGGGCTCGATGTCTCGGCTTCGCATCCCAGGAAGCTTCGAGAGCCGCCACGCGCGGGCGATGGCTGCAAGCGCCTCCGGGTTCCGGCGGCTCGCGGGGCCGGCGCAGCGCGAAGCAGCAGCAAGAGCGTCCACAGTGGAGATGATTGCGAGCTCTCCGTCTGGCATGCGCCTGTCTGCGCTGGCAGACGCGCTGCCGGGCGGCAGGCCAGCAACACGCGCGCAGCAGCGCCGCCCTCGCTCCCAATCCTCACAGCTGGGTAGCCCCGTCAGGGGCGACCTTCGCACGTGGGCAGCCGAGGAAGAGAGGGTTCAGATGCTGCGAGCACTGGCAGCTGAGCCCACGAGAATGCCCGCAGGGGGTTGTCAGGAAGACTCGCTGGGCCGGCCGACTGCCGGAACCCGTCGGAGGCACGACACGCAGGCAGCGTCGACGAAGCTCCTCCAGTCGCGGGGTACCGGAGCGCTGTTCGACCCACAGCCACGCTTCCTTGACCCGCCAGCTGGGTCGAGCGACCGGTATCTGATCGATGGCCAGCGCACAAGCGACGGCCGCGGTCAAGAGCCGCCTGGCTCTCCGAGCCGCACGAATGGCTTTAACTGGCGAAGCAGCGCGGCCGGCGTGCTGGCCGAGGGCAGCGCAGCTGCGCGGGGAACGCAAGCGCGCCAGTCTGCCTCAGCGCAGCAGCTCCGGTTGCAGGCACCCAAGCCGGCCAGTATCCTGCTGGGCAGGGCGAGGGCGGAGACATCGCCGCACCTCCGCGTCGAAAGGCCCCCGGGCAGCCGCGGGCCGCTCGTGCGGCTGCCAGCCCAGGGCCTTGTGTTCGTGCGTGACGCTGTCACGCCGGTGACTGAGCAAGTCCGGGCGGGACGCATCCGGCCTGGCCAAGTGCTCCGCGCAGGTGCGGCCGCGCCAACGCGCGATACGCTCTGGCGACGCAACGAGGAACTCCCGGACCCGCGTGCCCGGCAGCTCGGGCGCTGCCACGTCGCGCGGGCCCTTCTGCAGTCCAGGCTGGCGGCCAGGCTCGGCTCCGAGGCGCACTCGATGGACCTCGGACCGGCGTTCTTCGTGCACGGCGGCTGGGAGCAAGCGTCCAACCACGGCCTGCCTTTCAGCCCGCTCCGAGACAGCCCCACTCTCCGGCAGGGAACGTTCTACGACGCAGAGAGCTCTCGAGGCGATGTTGCGCTCGGCGCCTCGCAACTGAACTTGTCGTCTCGGCGTGGTGGAGGCGTGCCGTCAACCGCATCCCGGCGAAGCAGCGCAATGAGGGCGAGCAAGGCGGAAGTCGCTGCAGGGTCGAGGCCATGGACGTCGGCCGCAACCACCAGAACGAGATCCGACTCGTCAGGGGCTTTGTTTGAGGCCGGCGGCTCACTGGCAAGTCCGCTTCGCTTGTCGTCCGCGGACATGGGCCAGCACGAGCGCAAGGAGATGGAGGCATTCGAGCAGCGCCACCAGCGCAAGGCCATCACAGACCTCACATCCGGCGAACTCGCGACCTTGCTTCTGGAGTACGAGCGCGAGTTGCCTCTCGCCGGGCTCACGGCAAAGGCGATTCGGGAGCATCTCGTCTGCCGTGACGACTTGATCCAGGCGGCGGTCCACCTGGGCGTTGGGCCGCCGTTGGGCGACATGGACAGGCGACCGAATATGGATCCAATGGATGACTGACTCGCCCGATTGCTTCCCGGTTTGATTCGGGTCTGCGTGTCGCAATCGCCGGCATATGTGGTCGGAGCAAGCATGTTGTGGTGCGCAATCGAGGCCGGTCGCGCAGGTCACACAGGCGGCCTGCCAGAGCAAGCCAGCAAGGTGCGCGGAGCGCGCATCAGTGACCGAGGCGCGCAAGGCTGCAGCTACCCAGGCGGCTGATGGTATCGCAGACCCAAAACTCAGACGCACCAGTCGAAGGAATGCAGAGGGCAAGCGGTTCACCCAGGCCGCTGGCCAGTCGCAAGCGCCGTGAGGGCCGCTGCGCTGACCAAGAGCGGCGTGCCGTCGGCCGTGTACAGGTACACAGACCCAGGGGGGGCTGGTGGGAGGTTGGACGTTGGCCCCGCCGGCTGCGCCGCAGAAGCCGGCGCAGCGGACGTCGGCGCAGCCATGTAGTGGTAGGAAGGCGCCGCCGAAGCGGGGGGCATGGCTTGCTGGTGCGCAGAGACGGCAGCCTGCGGGAGAGCAAACTCGCCTCCGCCGTGGGGGTCCAGGCGCGGAGTGGGGGGAAGCGGCGTCGGCGGGGAGAAGGGCTGCTGCTCGCCATGGTGCGGGGGGGGCAACGGCGCAGGCAGCGGGCTGACCACATCGTCAGGGGACGGGACGACGATGACGTCGGAGGCCCCGTAGGCGGCGGAATGGGGCACAGAGTACACGGCGGAGGCGAAGCCGTAGGCGGGCTGCGCAGCACCGTACGCTGGACTGTGCGGCGGCGCAGCGGCGTGGGCGGCCTCTGGCCTGCCGCCACGGTATTCGGCTGCGTCCATCGGGTGGTGGTGGGGGCGCTGCTGTGCCTGGGGGTGTTGGGGGGGGTGCCCGTGGGGTGCCGCGGGGCCGTAGTTGGAGTAGCCCGCCCTGCCATAGTGCTGAGCCGACGCCCTCGGCTCTGGGCCCGGCCCGCGAGCAGGGCCGGCGTACGGGTCGTGATGCGGGTAGCGGACAGCCGCGCGGGGGTCGTGGCCATGTGGGCCGCGGTGGGGCGCAAAGCCGCCGTCCGGCGGCGGGCCGTAGTCTGAACGGCCGTGCGGCGGGACGAAGCCGCCAGGAGCGTAGCCGCGGTGCCCGGAGTGAGCAGAGCCGCCCTCGCCATAATACTGTGGCGGAGGCTGCTGCTGCTGCTGCTGCTGCTGCTGTTCACGGGCACCCGGGGGCAAATAACCCCCGGGGCGGTACGCTGGCGGCGCCCCCTGGCGCCCGGGATATCCCGCCCTTGCGTCGCCCCCTGGCCCTGCATACGGCGCCGCCGCGGGCTGGCCGGGGCGCGCGGATGCTGGCACGCGGATTGACATGCCAGGCGCGGGGCTTCGTCCGGTGAAGGGCGCGGGGCCCGGACCGAATCCGAAGCGCCCGGCAGCCGAGTCTGGCCCAGCGTAGCGCTGTGGCGGGCCGTGGTCAGCCGAGGTGTCACGCGAGCTGGGGGTGTCCCGCCCGCCAGCAAAGCCCGAGCCCGTGTGGACGGATCCCGCATCAGCGGCCCCGGCGTGGCCCTTGTTCTTCCCCTTGCCTCGGCTCTTCTTCTTGGAGGTGACCTTGGCCAAGCCGACGGCAGTGGCCTCGTCTGGCTCCATGGAGATCCAGAGGAAGACGCCCACGCTGTCGCGCAGGCACACCTGGGGGTTGAAAGGGTGGTTGAAGCCGACGTGGAAGGCGGCGGGGAAGCGCGTGATGAAGCGCTTGAGGCCCCCCAAGCGGTCCTTGACCTTGTCAGGGAGATGGGACCAGCCTGAGGCGGTGCGAAGCGCCTTCCCGAGCTGGGCAATGCTGAGGTGGCCTGTCCAGCGGAGCTCCCGGTAGAGGATGGAGATGATGCCTCCCACCGTGAGCCTGCCAGTCATAACTGTCCAGAGCATGTCGATGTCGCTGTCGATGAGCGAGTCCGTGGCCTGCAGCGGTCTCGCTGGCAGCGGGGAGGGAGTCGGCAGAGCCACCCCCTTGGAGAGAGCATCGATCGCGGAGGCGTGGGAGAGCAGGAAGAGGCGCACGCCTACGCCAGCGGCGTCCTCGTGCGTGCGCCACCAGTCAGCCTCCGGGTTGAGCACGGCGGCGCGGCCCTTGGTGGCCTGCGCCGGCCGGCGGCGCGACCGCGACGAGCGGCCCTTGGAAGGCCCGGCGCCCGGCTCGTCTGCGTCCGTCCGGAGCGCCTCCTCCGCGCTGGCGCGCAGGCCGTCCCCGAACACGGGGTGGGTTAGCGCGGAGCGGGGCCCCCTCATCATCGTGGCAGCGATGGCTTGTGCCACGGTGAGGGTGATGAAGTCGGGCGAGTCGTCATGGAGCGCGGAGCGGCATTGCGGGTCAAGGAGCGAGGCGGGAAGCGGCGTGGGGGGCATCGCCGCCACGCGGACCTTGACCTGCCGGATGAGCGAGAGGGCTGCAGCGGTGCGGCCGCCGAACACGGCAGTGACTGCTGAGCCGTCGTCGGCAATTGGCTCGCCAGACGCTCGCATCTGGTCCAGCATCGATTCCGCCTCGCGTGCCTCCAGCGCGGCGCTGCGGTAGGCGTGGAACGGGTGGTCGGCTGGGAACTGCGGGATGTGCGTGAGCGGGTGGAGGGAGCGGCCGTCGTGGTGGATGCCCGTGAGGGCCAGCAGCGGCAGGTCCTTGACAGGGGCTGGCCTCGGCCGCTTGTCCGCGGGTGCGATGTCGTCTGCGTCGTCGGGCACATCCGGGCGCGGGCAGGTTGAGGCAGACGGGCTGAAGGTCTCAAAGGCCACGGCAGCGCGCCGCTGCAGCGGGTGGGTGCGCAGATCTGGCCGCCTCGTCTCGTCCAGCGGGGTCGACTCGACAAGCCGGGGGCCAAACAGGCTCCGTGCCAGGTCCCGCCGAGCGCCCGCAGACATGGAGGAGGCCGACGAGTGGCGAGCGAGGCGGGACCCGCTGCCAGCGCGGGCGGACGTGGCGTCGGCGTCAAGCCTGGGCAGGATCCCGGGGCTGGGCGGGGGAGAGTCGCCGGTGCTGGCGGGGGACAGGGCCTTGCTGGCCACGGCCGAGGCGTTGAGCGCCGGGCTGGCGCCGGCTGAGGAGACTCCCGGGGAGGCGGTCGGCGGCACGCTGGGCGAGGCAACGGAGTCGGCGTCGCCCGACCCAGCCGCGACCACGGGGTCATCCGACGCGGGGGGTTCTCCGAGGTCCGGCGCTGAGGCGGTCTGTGCCGTGTGCCTGGCCTCTGCGCGCTCCAGGCCCAGCACGATGCGCCGGGCGGCGCCCCTTAGGCAGAGCAAGAAGGACGTTGCCAGCAGCGGGCTCGCGGCCGCGGAGAGGTTGCGCCACGGGGCCACCGGCGACACGACCAGGAGCGTGGCATCCTCGTTGGGGTCCGCCCCCGGGGGCGGCGGCGGGGGAGGGCGGAAGGCGTCCAAGGCGTCGCGAAGCAGGTCGTCGGGGACCAGGCCGTCGCGGGGCTGGGCCGCGGTGGGCACGCCCACGCCAGTGGGGAGAACGGCGCGAGGGGCGAGCCCGTCGCTGGCTGCCTGCGCAGCCTGCCTGGCGCGCCGCTCTGCCAGGTCGCAGCCGGCGGAAAACTCGCGCAAGTGCGCCGACCACGCGTCAACGTCGGGCGGCTGGCGCGCCACGGGAGTGCCGCGCAGCCAGGCACGGTACGTGCCAAGGTCGACGGGGCCGTCCGCCGTCACCACTGCAGAGCCAGTGAGCAAGGCGGCCGCCAAGCCGCGGCCGAATCGGGTCGCCACGGCGGCCACCACCTGCAGGGGGTGGGTGAGCAGGCCGAGGCCGCCCACGCGGCGAGGGACGGCCTGCGCGGCGGGCCGCTTGTCGCCACCGCCGCCCGCGGAGAAGGAGGTGGAGCGGCGGCGCTCCTGCCTGGCCTCCTCGTCGTCCCGGACCTGCTGCATGCTCTCGGCCAAGATGCCCGCGATCATGACGGCAAGGACGTCGTGGGGGACGCACGTGGCCTGAGCGCCGAGCATCGGGCCGCGCCGAGGCCGGCGCTCAGGCTGGTCCGGAGGGCTCGGCTGCGCAGCCGACGGAGCGGGAGTGCCGTCCTCCTCCAGACCCCGGGTGTCGATTTCCAGCCACGAGCGGAGCAGGACGAACGACCGCTTGAGCAGGTGCGCCTGCGGCCGCGGGGGCAGGCCGGGCAAGTACTCGTCTGCGTCGGCTCCGGAGAGCACCGCCGCCGCTGCCGCCGCCGGGTCCCGGCCCTCGCGCCGAGCGGCGGCGCGGGCCTCGGCGGCGCGTTTCTTGGCATTGATCGTCGCTCCCATGCGCGCCTCGCTGGCCTTGGCCTCCCAGAGTGCCATGACCGCCGAGTCTGTCTGGCGGTCCATGTGCTCAACCCAGCGAGCCATGGCCACGCCGTGCCAGTCGTTGGCGCGAAGCTCGACCAGGGTGTTGTCCACGCGCCAGCGCACGACAGGGCCGGTCACCGCCGCCAGGATGGCATCCTCGGCGGTGGCGAGCACTGAGAGGTCCGGGGAGCTGCCCAGGGAGCGGCGCTGGCTCCGCCGCCACCTGGACCCAGCGCTGCCGCGTGACCTGAGCGATCCAGCGCTGGGAGACCGCCCGCCGCTGCGGCCGGCCGCTGCCTCGCCCTCGCGAGGCGTTTCGCCCTCGCCGTCCGGCTCCCCGGCCAGCCGCAAGGACACCTCCGGAACGAAGCCCGCGTTTCGGATGAGCATCAGGTGTCCATCACGGGCGAACATCCACCCGGGGAGCGACCCGATGTCCGCCGCTGCGCCGTCCCCGGCGCCGCTGGTGGCAGTGGAGGAGGCCGCATCGAGCCCGAACCCGGCCAGCCCGTCGCTGTCGATGGAGCGCGCGCCAAGGCGGGCGCCGGCGTCAAACCCGCCGCCCGCGCTGCTGCTGCCATCGCCGTCGTACATGCCCCCGCCGCGGGACGAGTAGCTGCCCCGCTCGGAGCGCAGGGACGGCCGCTTCGAGCGGCTGCCCATGCCCAATCCCACGCTGCCGCTCGAGGCCTCGCTGGCTGCCGCTACTCCTGCGGTGAGCGCCTGCCGCGACGCAAAGGCCCCGCCGGGAGGGCCGTCCCGACCCGACTCCCACGTCACGTCGGGCCTGTCGTCTGCGCTGGTTGCTAGGCTGGGGGCGGCGCTCTCGTCGCCGTCGCCATCGGGCGCGTCGGATCTGGACAAGGGTGCGCGCGCCAGCAAGTCCTGCGGCGTTTCCTTCCGCCGAACAGCCGCGCGCTGCAGTGCCAGCAGCGCCAGCTGCGAGTCGTGCTCGCCACTCGGCGCTCCGGCGCCAGCCAGCTTGGAGTCCTTTCCGATCGCGCCCCTTGGGCGGTGGGGCGCCGCCGCACTGCGGCCCTGCCTGGGCTCGTCCGGGCCCATCAAGTACGACGGAACGCCGGACGCGTACGTGCGGGGCTGGGCCCCCATGTTGGCAAGCGAGGGGGCCTGGCGCGCGGGCTTGGGCGTGGGGGCACCGTCGTCGGAGTCGCCCTCGGAGCCTTCCACCGGGACGGACAGCCGCCCTGCCATGCGCTCAGAGGCGCGCTCTGCCGCGACCCGCCGCTGCGTCCTGTGCTCCTCCCGGGCCACCGAGCGCGCGACGCGCTGGTGGGTGGCTGCGACGCGGGCGGTGTACTCGGTGAGGGAGGTGAACCAGGCAGAGGACAGCGAGGACGTTGACGGCACAACCGCAGTCATTTCAATCGGCGAGCTCGGCCCGTACGTGAGCGACGCCGACGAGGCTGTCGCAGCCGCCTCGCACCCGATTGCGTCCCGCACCAGTCGCCGTGTGAGGAGCATGATCTCGGCCCTGCGAGCCCGGGCCGCGCCTGTTGTGACCAGCGCCGACGCGAGCTCGTCCGAGGCGTCGAGCAGCTGCCTGAACGGCGACCCGGGCCCCATGCGCGAGGAAGCCCCGTCCATCCGCAGCAGCTCGTTGAGAAGCTGCCGCTGCTTCTGCCGCTCAGGCAAATCGCCCCCGGAGCCGGAGCCGGGGACAGAGCCCGCCGGCGCCGCAGCGGCTGCTGCTGACGCTGCTGCTGCTGCGTGCTGCGCAGATGCGGCGCTGGGCACAGCCCCGTTGGACCGGTCGGAGAGCCGCTTGGCACCGTTGGGGGCAGAGCTCTCCTCGGCGGGACCGGCGGCTGCCCCGGCTGCCGGCGCATCCATGCCGCAGCGCAGCGCGAGGTGGCGCGCCGTGCGGACAAGGAGGCGGGCCGAGGCCGAGATGTCGCGAAGGGTCTCTGGCGACAGGACCGCCGATGTGCCCTCTGCAGAGCGGCCTGCTGCCACCAGTGCCTGCCGCTCCACCGTCAAGACCGCCCGGCGAAGGGCCACAGATGCGTTGGCGAGCGAGGCGCCGCCCCCGCCGCCGCTGTGGCCAGACGCGGCGCCCGAGTCGGTTTTGGCTCCCCACCCACCGGCAGTCTGATCGCTGCGGAGCTCCAGCGCTGCGGCCGTCGCCCCCTTGGGCCGCGAGGGCGATGCCGTCTTGGATGCACCCTCCGCATCTGGGGCTGCTTCGGCCCCGGCACTGGCGTCGTCCTGGCCAGCGCCGCCCTTGCCAGCCGACGACTTGCCTTTCGCCGAGGCGGCAGCTGGAGCAGGCGCTGCGGACCCGCCGCCGGCAGCCGCAGCCGCAGCCGCAGCCGAGCCGGAGGAGTGCTGCTTGCCGCCGTCAGCCGGCGGGGGCACGGCGTGCCTGGCCGGGCCACCCAGCGTGACGAGGGCCTGCGCTGCGATGGCCTCCGACACGGCCTTGACCCGCACGAGGATCCGCGTGCGCTCCTTGTCGGCCGCAACCACGCGCTGCTGCATCGTCTCCTCGTCGTGAGCGTCCAGGTTGGCCGACCTGCCAGCGCGCTTGGCAGCCTGGACCTCCTCCCACGCCTCGGTGGCTTGCTCGAGCACGTCGGTCACGGCGCCAAGCGTGCGGAGGAGGCGGCGGAGCGCCACCTGCAGGGACAGCGTGCGCCTGCGGTCGTCGAGGAAGAACACCAGCTCATCGCACGCGGCCCACAGCTCTGGGCGTCGCACCACGCTGTTGAGGTACGCCTGGAGAAGGGATTTGCGCTCGTGACCGAGGGCTGCCGCGCCCTGAACGGCAGTCCGGACGACCTCTCGGGACGGGAAGCGGGGCAGCTCGATGCGGGAGGCAATGGCCGCGTCAGCCGCAACCGCAGCTTCCAGGCAGCGGTGCAGCGCCGCGAACTCGCTGAAGCGGCGCTGGAGGTGCCAAGCGCGCACGCCAGTGGTCACTTCGAGGAGGAAGACGACGTGGCCCGAGGTGCCGGTTCCAGTTGCCCGCCAGCCGACGTCCACGATTTGCACGCCGATGGGCGAGGACAGCGGCAGGTCTGGCTCCTCGGGGGGGGCAGCCTGGCGCCGGAGGCTGGGCTGGCCGCCGCGGTGGGCGAGCAAGCCGCCAAGCGCAGCGTCCACCGCCCGCGCAACTGCGTGACCGGCTCCGGCAGCGTCGCTCACGCGCTGAGAGGCGGCGCCGGCTTCGTGGTCGCCACCGCTGCCATCGCCGCGGGAGGACGAGTCTCCCCCCATGGACCAGCGGGGAAGCGTGGCACCCGCTGCGGACACGCCCAGAACCGGAGCGGCGCTGGCGGAGCGGGGAACGCCGGGCACGGCGCCGTGGCGCCAGGACATGCTGGAGCCCGGAGCAGGGGAGGCGGTGTCTGGGGAAGCGCCGTAGTCCCGGGAGGGGGGCAGCTCAGAGGCGGCGACGGATGCCCTGCCGCCCGGGAGGCGGCCCGCGCGGGTGGCGCCGTCCACGGCGCTGGAGGCCGACTGGCGGTGGTGGCGCCAGGAGTCCCCGGGCCGGCCTACGGGCGCGTGCCCCGACGAGCGCGGGGAGTGGGAGGACGCTATCACGGGCTGCGGCGGCGCGTCCACGGGCTGCTGGCGTTCCGAGAAGCCGCCGGCAGCGGCGGCGGCGGCGGCCGCGTCGGCTGCCTCGGCAGCGGCGGCGCCCTCGGGGCCTTCGGCCTCTGGCACCGACGAGAGCGACGCGAAGCGCGAAGCAACGTCGCTGGACATACGGGGGGTGGACGCGGCGTGGGGGGAGCGGCCGGCGCCCCCCGACCCCGCCCAGCTGGCGGAGGAGGGCCGGCCGAGGGCGGACTTGGCAGCGGAGCCCCAGGCCCGCACGTGGGGGTGCACGAGGGGGGCGGAGGGCCGAGATGCCTCGGGGCTGCGCGGGCCTTTGGGGGAGTGGCGGCTGTCCACGGGGCCCGAGCGGGGCGAGCGTCGCTCAATCCCGAGCGACGCTCGGATTTGGGCATCCGTCTGGTCGGGAGCTTGCACGACCTTGGGGGACGGCATCTGCATGCCCAGAACGGCGTACGCCTTCGACACGGAGGCGCGCGGGCCGAGGGCGGCCACATTGCTCGCTCGCCGCTCCATGCCTGCGGCCATGGAGCCGGACCGCGCAGCCGTGGCTCCCGCCGTGAATGAGGAGCTGCCCATTGCGCCCTGAATCGAGGGCGACGCGGAGGTTGGGAGGGCGTCAAGGGAGCCGCCGGCCCAGCGCTGGTCGGCTCCCTGCTGCGGCCGGCTGTGCGGGGAGAAGCCCAGCCCAGGCGGGGCCAGGTGGTCAGCCGAAACGCGGCCGGCGCCCGCCCCGTGGAGCACGCCGCTCATGCTGGCGGCAGTGGGGCGCCCGGTGGACGAGTTGCCGGTGCGCAAGCGGTGGGACGGCAGGTCGTCCATGCTGCGGCCGCGCATGGCGTGGTCGTCGGTTGCAGGAGCCGGAAAGCCCGCAGGGCGGTCAAGGAGGCCGGCCTCACTGAGAGCCATACTGGCTCCGGCGAAAAGCTCGTCGACAAAGGCCTCGCTTGCTGCGTTATCGCTGGTCACGTCCGGGTTGCTCCGAAGAGAAGCCGACAGCGCCCGCCCGTCGCGGCTGCCCGAGGGTGATCCCAGGCTCAGGCGAGGGGCCGAATCGCTGCTGGAGACGCCCTCCACAGCGGAGTCGTTTCGTGGGCCGCTTGACATGGGTGCGGGCGGGGTTCAGGCGAACACGGAGGGAAAACAGCAAACGTCAATTTGGCAAGCGTTGCTTGCCCTGACAGTCCGGTCTCGCGGGCGCGTCTCGAGCCGCTGGCGAATACGGGCTGCGCGCTCGAGGACCGATAGCCTGCAGGGCCGTAGCGGGCGGCCCCCTCGGAGGTAGCGAGGCTGTGGGTCGAGAGGTGAGGGCTCGGGCGCCGGCCTGCGCCACTTGCGGGGCAGCGGCTCAGGTGCTTGCCATGCGCCTCTTGTCGCAGCGCGCGCAAGCGACTGTGGGGCGAGCCTGCTGCGGCATTGGCTGACGTGCCACCGCGCTTGTCGCCGCTGGCGAGGCCTGTGCTGCCCCGTCGGACAGTTGCGCTTCCCCGCCCCAGCCCCGCCGGAGCAGCACAGCCGCCGCGTCGTCCCCCGCTGGCTTTGGCGCGCGTGCTTGCAGGGCCGGCTGCGACTCACCTGAGCGCAGGGCGCGCGCAGACGGCTGCAGCCGAGGCAAGTGGGCGAGCGCCACGCGCCGTGACACGGACCCCAGGCGAGGCGGAGCCGTGAGTTGTGAGACTCTGCTGGGAAGCCAGTCGTGATTCGCCCCCCGCTTGCCGCAATCCCGTGCCCTGGGCACGGCTGTCCTTGGCGCGCAGCGCGCCCACCCCCTCTCAAGCGCGCGCTCCGGCCCGTGGCGTTGATGGCGCACGAGGCGCTCGCCTGCGGCGGCCACGGCGTGCCGCGTGTCTGCGGCGACTCCGGTTGCAGCTCGGCGCATTTTCCATTCGCCGCTGCAACGACCGTCACGCGCAAGCAGCGCAAACACAACATGACAAACAACAACACCAACGGCGAGCCGACTCGCGCGGGCAAGGGCCGACCCCCCCCGCGATGTCGACGCCTGCGCGCAGGCCGCGGGGCCGCTGCACCACGGCCTCACTCGATGAACCGAATCGGCTTTCGCTTTGCCACTGCTCCCCCCCCAGCCTGAGGAGTGGCCACGCTCGCCGGAACGCGCCGCCCAGAGGAGGGGCGCGCCTCAGGCTTGGCCCCGGCTGTGGCCGCTGCCGTGCCGCGCTCTGGGTTGCGCAGCAGCGACGCCGGCACCGCGCCTGCGCGCCGACCGGACAGCGAGGGGCCCGAGCGGCCGATGCCCGCGGCGGCTTGCCTGAGGGCAGCCTCCGCCGCCCCGCGCTCCCTTGGCTCATCGTCGTCGCTCCCCTCCAACACGCGGCCGGCGGCGCCGCCTGCCGCGCCACGGCCTGCCGCGCCGCGGCCGCCAGCCGCCGCCCACAGCGGGTCGGCAGTGTCCGAGCGGGCCTCGGCAAGCGGGATGGGGGCGCCGGGCGGGCGGCTCGCCACGGCGTCCGCAAGGACCATGGCCTCGTCCGCGTCTGCGGTTGCTCCGGCTGTGGCCGCCTGGGCCCACGCCGCTTTGGGCCTGCGCAGCGGCACGAACGCGCCGAGCACGGCGGCTGAGGCCCCCCGCGCGCGCGCTTGCAGCCGTAGCAGCGGCACCAGCCCTCTGGTAGCCATCTCGTCCAGCCTGCGTCGCATCTCGCCCCAGCTGACGTGGCGGCTGTCTGCCGCTGAGTCAGCCGCGCGCAGCACGCCCAGGTTGGCCTCAAGGGACGCAATTGCCCCGTCCAGCGATAGCGTCACGGCCTCCGCCGCGGCAATGGCCCGAAGCGGCGCCCCTGAATCCCCTGCTCCCGGCCCTGCCCCTGCGCCTGTAGCCCCGCCACCGAGCCCGACGCTCCCGCCGCCACCGCTGCCGCCGCCGCCGCCGCCGCCAGCGGCGCTCGTCCTCGCGCGAGAGGCCAACACCGCCTCCCCTGCGACGAGGGGAGCCCCCATCCCCGCCGCAATGGCCGCCACGCTGTGCATCGCGGCCAGCTCCTGCCGCGCACCGCGGAGCTCCGCCGCGGAGCGCAGGGCCAGCTCGTCGCTGGCCCCGCCGTTCATCGGCAGGGTCCTCAACGTCCCATCCGCAGCGCCTTGCCGCGCCAGTCCGTGCCGTCCCTCCCTGGCCTGCTGGACACTTCGACGTGAGGAGCTGGCAGAGCCAGGCCGCGACCCCGCCGTTGCCGGCCGGCCGACGCTGGCGTCCTGTGCCCGGCGCTGCCGCGGGCCCCGCTCCGCCGAACGGCGCGCTGCTGCCACCGCCTGCGCTCTGAGGGCCGCCACCAGCTGGAGAATCGCGGTCCTGTCGCCCTCGGTGGCGGCTGCCGCCAGCCCTGCCGCCTCCTGTGCAAGCGCCACGTCATCCAAGGCAGGCTCGAGCGATGCCGAGGAGGACAGCGGTCCCGCTTCCCGGCTGGGGTAGCGGTGGTCGTCCGGCCACACCAGCGCAGGGCTTGGGAGCCTGCTTGGCGATGCGGCAAAGGAGCCGCCTCCCCAAGCTCCTCCCGTTGCGGCCGGGCCGCGAGCGATTCCCGTGTCCGAACCGCCCTCCCGCGCCTCTGCCCCTGCCCCTGCCTCTCCGGCAGCAGCACCTGTTGCAGCTGCTGCCGCGGCAGCTGCAGCTGCGAGCCCCGCAAACATGCGGGACTCGCCGCCCGCCCGGCGGTTGGCCGGCGGAAACAGCTGCGGCGTCGACGTCGCGCCCGCCCGGCCCTGCCGCGTTGAGCCGCCGGGCAGAGGGTCGGCCCTTTCTGCGCCGCTGCCCGCGTCGCTAACAGCGGCCTCATCCGCGGGCTGCAGCCCGCGCCGGGGCATTGCTCCGACCCCAGCGCTCCGCCCAGCTCTGCCAAACCGCTCCTGCTTTCCGCCACCCCCACCGGCACCCAGGCGATGCGTGACCCGCATCAGGCTGGCTGTGCTCACGGCCCCAGCGTTGGCGTCGCGGCCCCGACCGCCCAGCCCCGTCTGCCTCGCTGGCGTCCGCTCCAGCGTCTCCGCAGGAGACCGCGGCCCACCGTCGGAGGAGCCGTCGCCTGGGGCGGGCACGCGGAGCGGGCTGGATGGGATCCTGCCGCCGGCACCCTGGGACCGCTCCCCGTCCGATGGGCGGCATGCCGCTGCTGGCTCGTCGACGGGGAGCACCGCGCCGGGGGCGTCGAAGCCGTCGTCGCCGAAGCGGAGGGCCCTGGCTGAGGAGCTGGCCCCGGCTGCATGTGCTCTGCGCCGCGCCGCCGGCTGCTGGTCCAGCTCGCCCCGCGACGTGGCCGTGGCCGAGCCGCCGGCGCCGGGCTCAGGCTGAGCGTCTCCCCAGGGCGCGGCAGCAGAGGACATGCCGGCCGCCGACGCAGCGCTCGATGGCCGGCGGCCACTCAGCGCCGCGTCAGCGCCAAGCGACGCCACAGCGCCGGCTGGGGCAGTGCGCGACAAGGGGCGGCTGGGTGACGCTGCCACCAGCGCCTCCGCGGCTCGCCCTCCTGCCCGGGACGAGCCGACGCGTGGCACGGTCGCCCCCATGGGGATGGCCGCCGCCTCTGCCTCGGCCACGGCGTGCAGCGCCCTCCAGGTGCGAGAGTTGCGCGACTCGGCCCTGACGGGCGACCGCGGCGTGTCGCCCACCACCACCAGTTGCGTGCCCCGCACCCCCTGCGGAGGGCCGTCCTCCCAGCCGCCGCTGGCCTGCTCAAGCGCCCTCACGCGAGCGTCGGCGTGCACCGCGCTCGTCATGGAGGTGACCAGCATGTCCTTCAGCCTGCTCACGAGGGCGCGCGACCGGGCCGCCGTGTCGGCGAGCATGGCTTCTCGGGCCGCCCCTCGCTCCCGCGAGGCGTCCAGGGCCTCGAGCGTGGCCTGCAGCTCCTCCTGCGCCTGCGCCAGCTGCTGCCCCATGAAGGCAGACTGGGCGCGCGCGCGGCGCTCCGCGACTCGCTCCTGCGAAACGGCCCACTGCGCCGCAGCGAGCCTGTGCCGCGCGTCTCGAAGCGCGGCCCGGGCCGCGGCCGCCTCTGCCACGGCGGCGGCATTGATGCTGACCTCGATCTTGAGCCTCTCCGCCTCTGCCAGCGCCGCGCTGGCCTCCCGTCGCCAGTGCTTCACCTCGTGCTCGGCAGCGTCCCGCTCCGCAGCGGCCGCCTGGGCCTCCTCCCCGGCCCGCCTGAGGTCGGCCGCGACGCGGCTGAGGCGCGCCCGCAGCTTCCTGGCCTCGTCGTTGGCCGCCGTGAGAGCAGCGGTTGCCTCCTCCGCGTCGGCGCGGGCCTGGTCGGCCCGCTTGGCAGCCGCAATCGCGCGAGAGCTCGCCGCCTGAGCCGCCGACGCTGCTGCTCGCTGCGCCCTCACAAGCGCCTTGGCGGCCCCCGTCGCTCCGGACCCGTCGCTTCCCGCTGCGACAGCGTCGACAGCCGCCTTGGCCGCAGCCTCCGCCGCCCGCGCCGCCTCAGCCTCGTCCCGCAGCGCCGCGGCCTCGTCCTCCGCGCGCGTCGCTGCTGCCGCCGCCTGAGCCGCTCTGTCAGCGGCCTGCCGCTCGGCCGCCTGGGCGCTCTCCAGCTGCGCCCGCAGGGCGCCCGCCCCCTCCTCCGCGAGCTCAAGCTTGGCCCGAAGACTCGCCGCCTCTGCAACGACCGCTGCCGTCGCCTCCTTCCGCCCGGCGGCAGCAGACTCCTCGGCCCTCGCCGCCGCGGCCTCCGCATCGAGGCGCCGCGCTGCCTCGGCCTCCCGTCGCAGCCGCTCCTCCTCCTTGGCGGCATCCTCGGCCTGCCCCCGGGCGGCCACGGCCTCCGCCAGCGCGGACTCCAGCTTCGCGGCCGCGTCCTTGCTCGCGTGCTCGGCCGCTTGTGCCGCAGCCAAGCTTGCCTTCAGCTCGTCGATCTCCACGAGCCGCGCTTGGAACTCCGCGCTGGACCGTGCGGCGCCCGTCATCCCTCCCTGTGAGGCAGCGGCCCGAGACTCTGCCTCGTCCGTCGCTGGCTCGGCGGAGCTCCGCCCTGCTGAAGTATCTTCCGTGGTGGCTGTCGCCGATGAAGCAGCAGTAGCAGCAGCAGCGGCGGCGGCGGCAGCATCAGCCTGCTCCCGAGCCGCCGAGACAGCAGCCTCCGCCTGCTCAGCCCTGGCCTCAGCCGCAGCCTTGGCCTCGGCCTCGTGCCTCGCCTCAGCCACCGCCGTCTGGGCCCGCTGCTCCGCCGCAGCTGCCTTGGCCTCCGCCTCCTCCGCCCGCCTGGCAGCCCGCTCCTGCCCCCTCACGGCCTCCGCCGCCGCCTCCTCCGCCGCCTGAAGCGCCGCGCTCACACGGCTCGTCTCCGCCGCGGCGCGCTCTGCCGCCCTGGCAAGCTCCGCGGCAGCCTCCTCCCGCGCGCTGGTGGCCTCGCTGCTGAGGGCCTCCGCCTGCGCCGCCCTGGCCTTGGCCTCCGCGGCCTCCTTCTCGGCCGTGCGGAGGCCCTCGCGCAGCGCCTCCGCCTCAGCTGCAGCAGCAGCCGACACCCCCAGCCTCGACCGCAGCCGCCCCGCCTCCTCGTCAGCCGACCGCGCCTTGGACTCAGCCGTCTGCGCCCGCGATCCGGCTAGCTCCGCCCTCTCCTCCGCCGCCAGCGCGCGCTGGGTCGCCGCCTCGGCGCGCTCCTCGGCCGCCTTGGCCGCCTCCTGCGCGGCCGCCGCTTCCCGCGCCGCCTTGGCCGCCTCAGCCTGCGCGAGCGCGAGCTTTGCCGTCTGGCCCTCGGCCGCCTCAGCCCTCGCAATCGCCTCCTTGGCCTCCTTCGCCGCCAGCTCTGCCGCCTCCTTGGCCTTGCGCACCTCGCCAGCGCCGCCCGTGACCGCCTGTTCCGCCCTGCCCCGCGCCTCCCGCAGATCGTCCTGCAGGTCCTTGAGGCGCCCCTCGAGCCTGGATTTGGTGAGGGCGGCCTCCTGTCTCTCGGCCACGGCGGTACGCTCCAGCTCGGCCCTGGCCTTGGCCGCCTCCTTCAAGTCGTCCTCCAGCCGCTGCGTGCGCGCCTCGTTCCGCGCCGCCTCCAGCTGCGACGCCGCCCACTCCTCCTTCCCCGGCCGGCCGGCCGCCGACGTCTCGGCCTCCGCGACCATCTCCCGCAGCCGCTCCGCCTCCCCCTGCGCCCCCTTGAGCATGACCTCCAGCCGCGCCGTCTCCGCCATGGACCCCGTGAGGTCCGCCTTGGCGCTCGCGGCCTCCCTCTCCGCCACGAACCGCAGCTCCTTGGCCTCCCGCGCGGCGGCCTCGGCCTCCTGGCACGCCTCGACCGCCGCCCTGAGCCGCTTCAGTGTGTTCTCCGCGACGGTGCGCTGGCGCTGCAGCTCTGCGGCCAGCGCCTCGCCCTGCCGCCGCGTCCGCCCCAGCTTCTTCTGCAACTCCACCATGCGCGCCTCTGCCGCCTCCACTTCCGCCCGGAGCACCGCGAGCTGCGCCTGGCCCTTCTTGTCGAACGCCGTGCGGAGCTTTCCGAGAAGCGTCTTGAACGTCTTGCGCGCAGCGGACACGCCGCTCTCCAGCGCGGCAAGCCCGTCCCCGAACGCGCTAATGTCCACGCCGCTGAGGTTCGCCTTGGACTCCTCGTCGGCAGAGAGGGGCCGGGGCTTCCTGGCGCCGGAGGCGATCCGGCCGGCGCCGCCGGCGGCCCCCTGCCAGTGGTCCAGCGCCTCCTCGCGCATCGCTGCGCTGTCCTCCTCGCGCTCCTCGTGCGTCATCAGGAGGCGCCTCACTCCGTGAACGGCGCTGCCTGGAGCTCGCGCGTCCACCATAACTTCGGCCGGAACGCCATCTGGGAAGTCCCCGCTTGACGTGACCGGCTTCTTCCCCGCCGTTCGGGCCAATTTCCCGGATTGTTCCGCCCGCTGCTCTCGCAGCCTGTCCCGCGCCTCGGCCTGCTGGCGCGCCCGCGACCGCTCCACGGCCTCGGTGACGGACTGCAGGCGGGAGGCGCGCTTGGCGGAGCGCGCCTCAGCAGCCTCAAGCAGCTTGTCGAGATTCGCACGGTCGCGCTCCAGCTGGTCGCGCTTCCGGGTCACGGGCAGCCGCAGCAGGGCAGCGGCCTCGGGATTGCTGACACTGGGCGCGAGGCTGCGCTGGGAGGCCGACGACTCTGGCCTGGCGGCCGCGCTTGCAGGACCACGCACGCTGACTGGCGACGCCGGCTGCGGGCTGGCGCGAGGGGCGGCCTGCCTGTCAGACACCTCGCTGCCGGCAGCAACGCTTCCCTGACTGGGCAGGCCGACGCCACCGAGCTCCCCGTCGTCGCCGTCGGCGTCTCCGTCCTCGTCACCGTCCTGGGGCTGGTCGTCGAGGTCGTCCGCCCGCCACTTGATGCCGACCTCCCGCAGGTCCTGGGCGATGCGCCTGTTTACCAAGTCAACCTCTTCCTGCAACGCAGCGGCCTTGGCGACGGCTAGCCTGCGGGCGTCGGCCATGGTGATGGTGTCGCCGCTAGGCCGCTCGATGCGCGCGAATGCTTGCCGCAAGCTGTCCATACCGCCCTGGTCGAACGCTTGCACCCGGGCCGCGTCCCGCGCCCATGCCGGCGTCCCGGGGCGGCTATCCGCGCCGAAGCGGCTGCTTGCTGAAACGCGAGACTGCGAGGACTCGGCCGTGCCGGGACGGGCAGATGCGCGGCTCGACCCGTTGCGCACTGGCGGCAGGTGACCGCGCTTTGGCGGCATCCCCGACCACCCCTGCCCTCCAGCGCTGACGGGCCTCGAGGAGCAAGGAGCTGCAGCGGCGCGGGGCGAGGCACAGTGTGGCGGCAGTGAGAGGTGTTTCGCAGCGCTGCGCGAACGGCACCCAATTGCTTGTCGCACACCAAGATCACGCAGCGCCCTGCACGCCAGCACTTGGAAAGCGACAGACTCCGACGCATGCAACTACGCGCCGTCTTCGTCGCCCTGCACGGGCAGTCGGCGGCGAGTGCCGCGGCCGATGAGAGGGGCTCGCGCCACGTCGAGAAGGCGCGACTCCAACACACGCTTCATGTCCTCCAGCGCGACTGGGAGCTCGTCCTCCGCCGCCCGCTCCTGCCCCAGCAGCGCAGACCATGGCTCCGCGGGCTCCTCCCCGAACCGCGCGAGCCCGAGGCACGTGGCCCCCGCCGGCGTGCCGCCAGACGCCACCGTGTCCACGCCAGCTGCCCGGCAAGCTAGTCGCAGCGTCGCAAAGGCAATCACTGTCAGCGGCAGCGCCACTGCAAACGCGTCGTACGCGTCCATCGTGGGCCGGAACTTGGGCGCAGGGGACGGCGACGCGATCAAAACACGGCGACTTTGCGCTGGAACCTCGGGCGGATCCACTCTCGGCCGCCAAGCGCGGCCTGACGGTCGCGGTGCGCGCCCCGGTGGCATTGCAGCGTCGCCACCGCCGCTCTCCAGGGCGGACAGCGCCGCGAGCTCGCCGCTGCCGCTGTCGACCGATCCGCCCCGGCCAGCCTCTGCCGCGTACGGGTCGGCCTGCACCGCGGCCGCGGCGGCCGCGAGCAGCACCAGCACCGCGAGCAGCGCCCAGCCCCAGAGCGCACCCTGGCGGGCACCGGACGTGCGCCACTCGGGGCTCACTCGCTCTCCCCAGCACACGACGGGACACAGGGGTCCCGTCCACGTGCGAACGCGCTGCCGGCCCGGGGCCAGACTTGCCGACGTCACTGGGCAGAGCCACCCACCGACCGACACGCTCCCGCAACAAGCCGGAACGCGCACCTCTACTGTGCCGCCTGCTGGCGCCTCCGCCCCCCGGAGCAGCAGCGGCGAGCCGAGGGCCGCAGCGGCGCGCCCGCCGTCCCGCCTGCCCGCGCTGCGGCCAAGTTCCTCGTCGCTCGCTCCCGCCGTCAGCCCAGCGACGCCCTCCTCGTCCTCCGCGTCCGACAGCGGCACCACCACGAAGAACTCCTCGGCGCCAACGCCGCCACCACCGGCGCCACCACCGGCGCGCGAGGCGCCGACCACGGGCCGAGCCAGGAAGCTAACGCACGGGTGGTGAAACCGCTCGTGCAGCGAGTCACACAGCTCTGCCGCCGCCTCCCCGACGCTGCCGTCGCTCCTCACTGCCCCGAGAGCCGGCCCAGGCCCGTCGGCTGGTGGGGTCGCCGCCGGGTCCCTGCGCCCCCGCAGCAGCGCCGCCGCCTCGGCCCGCTCCGCCAGCCCCGCCACTCGCGCCTCCACCTCCTCCGCACCGGCAGCTGAAACTTCGTCCACTGCCTGGAGCAGCGTCGCGGGCTCTACCACGGGGTACGTCACGAAGTGCCGAACCTGGAAGCCCACGCTGCCAGCTCCGGTCGACGCCCCCGCGGCCCGCGGAGCCGCTCCCACCCAGGACACGGTCTCCGGCGCGGCCAGGATCCTGCTTCCCTCGTCCGTGCTTGCGGTGCTGTCAGGCCCAAGAGCCGGGGCCGCAGAGCCGGCCGGCGAGCCCGCTTGTCCGGGCGACAGGCCGGGTGTCGGCCGCAGCGCCGCCATCAGCGAAGCGTGAAGTGCGATGGACAGCTCTGCGGACACGGGAGGACTGCCCCCCGGCAGCAAGGATCGCTTGGCCGCATCTGCGGCGCTGGCCTCAGCCGGCAGCGGCCTGAGCGTGATGGCAGCGCGTCCGAGGGAGCGTCCCGCGTCGACAGCCCTGGCGCCCCAGTAGCCGAACGAGGAGAAGGCCGCCTCCGCTGGAGCGGTCCCGGCAGCGGCCTCGCCTCCGGGCGCCGCGCGGACGTCAGCAGAGCTGTAGGCTGCGCCCTCGCCGGGGGCGGCAAGCGCGTCTGCGGCCACAAGAACGGGGCACGTGGGCGGCCCGACGCGCCGCGAGCCAGCCGCCGCGGACGCGACCGACCTGGAGGCGGACTGCCGGGTCTGGGGGTGGGCGCAGCCGCCGCGGACGAGGCACCTGCGCGCGAAGCCACCGTGCGCGCTGGAGGCTGGTACCAGCGCGTGGAGGCGGGTCACAGGCGACACCTCCCAAACAACGCGAAGGGCGTCGCTGCGGAGGAATCCGTGCCCGGGCCACAACCGGCGTCTGCGGCCGTCCTCGCTGTCGCCGTCGTCGACGTGGGCGTGTGGAGCGGCGGCGACTCCGCCCCGACCTGCAACAGCCCCGACGGCCGATGCTGGCCGCACAGTGCGCTGCGCTACTGCCGCGCGCCGGACCGCCGCTTCCCCATCGAGCGTGTGGTAGTCGATGGGGTAGGCAGGTGCAGCTGCTGCAAGACCCCCGAGCCGCCCCCGAAGCGCGCCCGAAGTCAGATCACGCCGGCAGCCGGTGGCCCACACCTGCTCCTCGTTGTGTGGCTCCACGACGGCAACCCATGGGCCCATGTCGCCGGTGCCGTCCTCTGTGTCGTCTCCTTGCCCTTGGGCGTCATCCAGGTGGCCTTCACGCGCGTAAACTCGCGCGATGACGGTGAAGCCAATAGTTGCAGAGACGAGTCTGGCTCGCACAGTCTGTGAGCATGCGGCCCAGCCCAATGACACTGCCGACGCTGTCACGCACCGCACCATGCACGCGGTCAGAAGGTACGCGATGCCCGCAACCGCCGCGACGAACAGCCCGGATGCGCCTTCAACTGCCAGCCTGCGCAAGGAGCAAGCTCGCGCAGCGACGAGCTCAGCCGCTGGCAGTGTTTCGGCAACTGAAGACACCCGAGCGGGCCGCGCAAACTAGCCCAGGTCGCCCGCCCTGCTGCCTCACAGCCTGTTCTCGTCAGGGATCTCGGGGTCCGAGACCAAGATGAATGTTGCCACCAGCGACAGGCCGAGAACCAACGACACGATTGCTCCTTCCGCCACCGCGCGTGAGCACCGGACCGGGTACAGCGAGCCGATGCTCTCGCGGGTTGCGAGCGCACGGGGGTGCATGGCCGCCAACCAGCACGAGAGTTGGCGCTGCGGCGCGTGCACGCGCTCGAGTGGAATCTTGTGCCCAGGCACAGCGCAGAGTGAGCAGAGTTGGGCTCGACATTGCGGCAACCGCCCTCGCCTGACGCAGCTCTCCCGCACGTTGGTCATGCGCGCGGCACGCAAACAGTCCCACACGCTGGAAGGACCCGCCTGACAGGCATCACCGGAAGCGACCGCCGTCCTTGGAGTTCCAAACGTCGCAGTTGGCGCCGATCTTGGCCTTGACCGGGTCCGAAGCGGCTGACAGCCTGCCCAGCACAGACGCCGGGAGAGGAGCGAGGGCTGCCGCCGTATTGCGGGCCACGTGTTCCGGCTTGGACGCGCCAAACACCACGCTCGTGACGTTTGGCTGGGCGAGCACCCATGCCAGAGCGATTTGTGCGACAGGCATGCCGGACTGCGGAAGATTGTGGAGCAGAGGTGGGAAGAGGAGGGGGGACCAGGCAGAAGTACCGTCGCGCAAGCACTGCAGCAACCGGCTTCACTCGGCACCTCACGCTCGGCGGTTATCGGTGGCGGCAGTCCGGCGCTGACGGCACCAGCGCCGGCCAATGGATTTGCTGGCTGAACAGGGCTCACCTCCTCAGCCACGCTGCGGAGCTCTGCCACGAGCGACCACAACTCCTCTTCGCAGCCCTCCTCCTCGTGCCTCGCCCGCGGGGACGTGTCTCTGTGGAAGAGCCGCGAGCGCGAGATCGCCGGCGAGACGTCCGCGGTGGCGGCGTACTTGCCGCTGAGCAGCCCCTGGGCCAGCGGCGAGTACCCCATCACGCCGACGTCCGCCTTGCTGCAGGCGGCGGTCACCTCGTGCTCGATGGCCCGCCATGCGAGAGAGTACGGCAGCTGGTTGGTCGAGATGCGAGCGCCCGTGGCCACAGCGGCGGCGAGGTCGGCAGGCCCGAAGTTGGACACTCCGATGGCGCGGATCTTGCCCTCCTCCTGCGGGTGGCAAGCAGCCAGGCGCGACGTCGTCGACGGCGGGAGGGGGGCGGGCGCAGCAGTGGAGGGGCAGGCGGCGGGCGGCAGGCGGCAGGCGGCAGGCGGCAGGCGGCAGGCGGCAGGCGGCAGGCGGCAGGCGGCAGGCGGCAGGCGGCAGGCGGCAGGCGGCAGGCGGCAGGAGGCAGGCGGCAGGCGGCAGGCGGCAGGCGGCAGGCGGCAGGCGGCAGGCGGCAGGCGGCAGGCGGCAGGCGGCAGGCGGCAGGCGGCAGGCGGCAGGAGGCAGGCGGCAGGCGGCAGGCGGCAGGCGGCAGGCGGCAGGCGGCAGGCGGCAGGCGGCAGGCGGCAGGCGGCAGGCGGCAGGCGGCAGGCGGCAGGCGGCAGGCGGCAGGCGGCAGGCGGCAACGAATCCCCGGGGCCGCACCTGCAGCTTCTTGAGCTCTCCAAACGTGGCGGCGACGTCCCACCCGTCGCCGCGGACGGGCCAGTGGATCTGGTACAAGTCGATGAACTCTGTCTTCAAGTTGGCCAGCGACCGCTCAACAGCAGCACGGAGCGCCGAGGGCTCGAGGTTCTCGGGGGATACCTTGCTTGCGAGAACCACGTCCTCGCGCTTGACGCCAGCGGCAGCCAGCGCCTTGGCGATGGAGCGCTCGGACTCGCCGCCGCCGTAGCCTTCAGCGGTGTCGATGAAGTTGACTCCCGCCGCCACGGCCTGGCGCACGATCTCAGCCTCGACCTCTTCGGACTGCTTGGTGTAAGTCCCTGCGGCCCGCGCGCGCGGAGGATTGCGTGTGAGCACGGGATGCAGTCACGCGCTTCAACTCCGATCGCGCGCATCAGCAGGCCGTGCAGCAACCCGCCGGTGTCCAGACCGAGCCGGCACCTCAGCACCGACGCACACGTGTGCAGCGCTTTTCGCTAGTTGCGCGTGGTCGGGAGGGAGGACGAGGCGAGCCGCCGAGAAACTCACCGCTGGGGTCACCGAACTGCCACGTGCCGAGGCACATGACGGAAACTTCAATGTCGGTGCCCGGGATCGTCTTGCGCGGCATCTTTGCAGGCGCTGAAGCGGCAGGCGCTGAAGCGGCCATTGCTGTCGGCGTGCGGGAACGAGAGTGCTGCCACGGGTTCGGATTCTGACGCTGGTTGTTGACCCACGGCTCTGCTCGGCTGCCGCTGCCCTGACGGGCTCGCGCGGCGCCGGCAGCGCGCGTGAACAACGGGCCCAGGCATCTGGCAAACTGCGCCGGCAGCGCAAGGAGCGACAAGCCATGAGCGCTAGCCTGCCCCCCTCCCTGCAGTCAGCCGCGGCGCAGCCAGCCTTGGCGGCCAGAGTCACTCGCCTCCGCTGCAACTCCGTCGAACACTCGCGCTGTGGAGGCGAGGCAGCTCGACAACGCGGCGAGTCTGCGAACCCGCTCGCCGCCAGCAAACGTTGCTGCCAATGGTTTGTCTTGGGGGCGAGGCACCTGCCGTCGCTCAGCGGCCGCTTTCGGGGCGCGGCTGGCCTGCGACCGGCTTTGCGGCGAGACGCTTTCTCGTCGTCGTCCGTTGGCACGAGCTCTGCATGCGCTGCAGCGACGGCAGGCGAAAGCTGGAGGCGCGTCTGCTTTGCAGGCGCGGGCGCTCGAGAGGCCCACGCACCCTCGCTAGCATTGCCCCCATGAGCGAGGAGCTGGAGGGGCTTGATGCCTTCCTGTCGGCCGCGCCCCCCAAGTGAGGCCGCGATTCCCGAGCCAGTCGCACACGCCCGGGCTTCCAGGCAGCGGCCCG
This sequence comes from Cafeteria roenbergensis, assembly GCA_008330645.1. Taxonomy (NCBI): domain Eukaryota; class Bigyra; order Bicosoecida; family Cafeteriaceae; genus Cafeteria; species Cafeteria roenbergensis. The sequence goes on along the minus strand of VLTN01000011.1, from coordinate 259,381 downwards.
CGCGCCCCCTCCCGCTCCGCGAGAGCACGCCCCACCTTGCGCACGCTGTGGCGTGCCCCGGTGTCCGTTCCCGCTCGCCCCCCGCAGCTTTTTGTCGTCGACCTCGCGGGCGGGCCCGAGCCTGAACACGCTCCGGCAGCAACGCACGGCCTTGAGACTTGACCGCGCGCAACCGGCGTTGGGCGCCGGGGGCGAGCCTTCCGGCCCACGCGCCCGAGCGCCGCTGCGTGCAACCTCGGCTTCTCTGCCGCCTGCGGAGAGCGCCTCGGGAGCTGGGCAGTGGAGCGCCGCGACAATGGCAGACGCAGAGTCATTCTTGCAAGCCACCCTGGCGAGGGCGTCAGGCACCCCTGCGGGGGCGCCACAGCGCTCTCAACTGGCGCCGGCTACCTCAGGAGGGCCGAGCTTGCCCCGACTCGGGTCCAAAGCTGGGACCGAAACATCCGGCGCCAGGACTCGGGCGGGCGGCAAGAGCAGCACCAGCAGCAGCAGCGCCAGCAGAGGCAGCAGCAGGGCCGACGGCGCAAGCCGAGGCTGGGGCGGCCACCCGCCAGGCTCAGGCTCAGCAGCAACAGCTGCCGCCCCGCCACGGCCTGGCTCCTCCTCCTTCACAGACGACTGGCGGGCAGTGTCCCCGATGGAGGCCGCCCCGGGCTCCGGCGCCGGGCTGCGAGCCGGCTGCCCGCCCCACCAGGGCCTGGCGCCCGAGCGGAGCCACCGGGCAGCGAGCGGCGCTGGCCCGGGCTCCGGCGCTGGGTCCAGGGAGCGGCTGCGCAGCGCCGGCCCTGACGGCGATCTGGCCGGTCTCGCCTTGCATCGCGGCGCGCCGCCTCGCGCCGGGGCTGGATCCAGCCGTGGCAGCCTAGGCCTTTCCGCCCCGGGGCCTGCCTATGCGGAGCTGGGGGGAGCTGCCGGCGACGGGGCTGGCGGCGGCAGCCGGCTTGCTCCTGGGTTGCACCGCACTCGCTCCGGCACCAGCACCGGGCCCGACGGGCGGTTTCGCGGATCTGTTCGCAGTTCTACCATGACGGGCTCTGCTGCGTCGCTTGTGAGGTCGGCGTCGCGGCGGGGTCGTGCTGGCGGAGTTGGGGGCGCGCTGTCGGCCAACCCGCTTGCTGGCCGGGCCGCTCCTGCCGGGGCTGTTGCCGCGTCCAGGCGGCGAGCCGCGTCCAGGACTGGGACGAAGCGGCGGGGGCGGGGTGGCGGCAGCGGCCGGGGCAGGGCTCGCACGCGTGACACGCAGCTGACGGCGAATCGGCGGCAAGCGCGGGACGACTTTGAGGGCCTCAGCGCGTTTGGGGAGGGGCTGGACGAGGCCGACTACGACTACGAGCCGGAGCCGCGCTTTCGCACCAGGCTAGTGGCGGCGGGGCTGGTGCGGCCGGGCAGCGGGGGCGGGCCTGCCGGGTGGGACGCGAGCGCGGGGGGCTCGGGGGTGCCCGGGCCGGCGGGGGCGGAGACGAGAGACGGAAGACTGGACGGCGGCGGACCGGGCGACGACGGGGCGGCGGGTGGTCACGCTGGCGCGTCTGACCGTGCCCGTGCTATGGATGACATGCTCTCGGCCGTGGCGAGGGGCGACGAGGCTGCGCGGCTGCGCCAGCAGCTGCACGCCTCCCGGGCCGCGGCGTCGCACGCCGCCGAGGCCATTCGGGCAGGCACGCTGGACCTGGTCGGGGGTCCGGCCGCCGGGGGGGGCGAGGCGGGTGGAGGCGGATACGGCGGGGCTGCAGCCCCGCCGACCCAAGGCCGCCTCCCCGCCACCAGCCACGGGCCCGTCGGCGCTGCTGGCGCTGCGCCAGCGGCCAAGGCGATGGCGATGCGGCTTGGGCCGGGAGGCAGCGGTGTGCCGCCGCTTGCAATCGGCGGGCGGGCCGCCGCCCGGCGGTCGTCGCAGGGCGGGCAGTTGCCCAGCCTCGGCCTTGGCCGCCACCCCCCCAGCCGCAGCGTCTCAATGGCCGAGGCAGACCACTTTCCCAGCAGGGCCGACGCGCATGCGGCGTCCAGAGCTGCGCTGAGGCCGATCAGCGACCCAGCTGCGCCGGGAGGGCACCCGGGCGGCGACGCAGGGCCGCTGCCCGCACATGCCGGCGCTGCGGCCGCCAACCCGGCGCCGCTCGCGCCCTCGGACGCGGCAGCGCAGGACCGCATCGCGTCTCTCGAGGCCGAGATGGCCCAGGACTCGGGTCTCGCGTCGTGGGCGTCCAAGCTGCAAGGGCAAGTGGCCTCGAGCCAGTCGCCGAGCGCCCGCGGCCCAGCGAGGATGGGGTCGCAGGCCGAGTCAGAGCGCGAGGCCTCGCCCTCGAGGGGCGTGTCCAAGCAGCTCGAGGCTATGAGAGCACTCCGAGAGCGCCTCTCACGCGTTGCAGGAGTCGCCTTGCCATGACGCGGCCGCTGACGTCAGCGCGCGTCGGCCGCCGCATTGGGAGTGGCCACAGATTGGCCTCGCCACAGTGGGTGGTGAGATGCGTTGTTGCCCACCTCTGCCCTGTCGCGCGCCCACAAGCGGCCCTCCTGCGGGGCTCCAACAGCGCCGCTGCCGCCACTCGGGCTGTCCCTGGCGTCCAGAGCGAAACCTCGGCACGCCAAGGCAGAGCAGCTCACGAGGCCTTGCACACGCCTGCTCCGCCTGTCCCGCCACTCGTGCTTGGGGGAAACGTTGGCGCCCTTGGCCACCGTGTGCGGCAGCGGCATCGGAAGCGGAAGCGGCAGCAGTGCTGTGGGTCGGCCCGCGACCGCGGCTGCAGGGATGCGGGGCAAGCGGAGCGTGGCGCTTGCAAGTCTGCTCAGGCTGAGCGCCGAGTGGGTGCGCGGCTCCCCGGCCGCACAGGCATCCGGCGGGGGGCTCTCCGTGCCGCTGTGAGTGGTCTGCGCGGCGGGGCGGCGCAAGCGGCCGCCAAAAAGCGCAGTGTCGTGCGTCCCGTCAGGCTTGCAGCGCTGCTGCTTGCCGGCCTGCGCGCCCCTGGCTGTTCCGAAACTCGAGCGCGCGCTGCTTGTGCTGCACCTGGCGCAGGAATGTCCTCGGAGGGGCACTGCGGCGATCCACCCCGCCTTCGCAGTGGACGGCCGATGAAGCGCTGCTGCATCGCGCCTGCAACCAGCAAACGCCCGGCCCCGGCGCGGTCCAAGACTTGTGCGCTGGGCCTCGGCGTGTGCCCGTGCGTGTGCTTCGCGCGGCTTTGCGGGCGTCGCGGCGCATTCGCGTGGACCACCTGAGCGTGCAGCACACTCTCGGCACGTGGGACTTTGGCCCGCTGCGGGACGTGCTGCTCTGGCGCGGCGTGCTCAGCCCGCGGCCGGAGACGGAGGACCTTGCAGCCGTAGGCGGCGAGCTGCTGCTTGCTGGGCACCGCTCTCCGGGCTCCTCTCCGGTTCAGCGCCTGGCCGAGGCGCTGTGCAGAGCCTCCCCGTTCGGCCAGAGCGCGCCCTGGGGGAGCCTGATCAGCCCTTGCGGGGCCCTCGCCGCGGCGCTGGCCGGGACAGCAAGCGCCCAGCGGGGGCAAGCTAGTCGCCGCCAAAGGGTTGGCGGCGCCAGAACGACCACCGCCGCCGGCAGCGGAGGCTTCAGCGGCGCCGGGACGACGAGTGAGGGCGCTGGCTCCAGCGCAGCGCCCCCGGCACCCCTGCTCGATTTGGGGTCGGGCACCGGCGTGGTCGGACTGGCAGCCCTGGCCCGTGCGCGGCTCGGGGGGATGGGCAGCTGCAGCGCCGTGCTGCTGGACGTCGACCGAGACAGCGTGCGGCTGGCAGCAGCCAACGCGGCCAGGCTGGGCATGGGAGGCGCGGTGGCCGCCGTGCAGGGGGACGCGGGCGGGGCCCTTGATGAGCTGCTGCAGCCAGCGCTGAGCGCGTTGGGAGGTCGGGCGGCCACCGTGGTGCTCGCGAACCCGCCCTACCTCCCAGCAGCAGCGATGCGCCAAATCGCGCCGCACGTGGCCAGGGGCGAGGCCCGCCGGTGCCTCGCCGGTGGCGGGGCAGACGGGCTGCGGGAGCCGCTGCGGTGGCTGGAGGCGCTGCTTCGCAGCGAGCGGTCCGTCCCCACAGGCGCGCTGGTTGGGATGGAGCTGGACGAATCGCACCCCGAAGCCCTGTGGCGGATGAGCAGGGAAGCCTCTTCGTCGACGATCGCGTCTCCGGGCGGCCTGTGGGAAGGCCATGCCGCACCTGCGTCTGTTGGAGCGGACGCAGTGTGCGGAGAACGGCAGAGCGCCGGAGACCGAGGCGCCGCGGTCGGCGGCCCGCCGGCGAAAGGCGGCGAGGTACAACGCCGCGGGGACGAGCGCGGGCTTGGCGGGGCAGCCGGGTGCTCACCCAGGCGGCGGCTGCGGTGGCTGACCGGGCAGCGGGACGTCTTGGGCCGGCCGCGGTTTGTGTGGTTGCAGGTGGTCGAAGCGCCCTGACCCAACCCCCATCTCACTCTCCCGTGTCATCCGCGAAGCCAGTTGCCCATGGGGGGGTGCTTGCGGCAGGCGAGGTGCTGCCGCTCAGGCGCGCGAGTCGCCGCAAACGGCGTCGTCGAAGCTCCGCCCGATGAGCCAGCTGAGCCTGCCGCCGCCGAAGCTGCAGCCGCATGGCTTCGCGCTCGAAGCGGTTCAGGATGAGCCGGGCCTCCCGCCGCGAGGGCACAACGTGCCGAAGCAGCTCGAACCACTGCCGCGAGCCGTCCCCGTCGCCTTGGGACTCCCTGCTGCCCCTGGACGCCGCTGCGCTGACTAGCGTCAGCCCCATGCCCCGAGCCAGCGTCTCGAAGACGAACTCGTGCCGCGCTGCGTCTCGCAAGCGCCGAGACACGAGCGCGAAGGCGGGGAGATCGCGCAGGTCCAAGAACGTCGCGACCTGCGCGTGGGGGACACAGACGCGCCAGCAGGAACCAACACGTCGGCAAGCACCGGGGTGCCTCAAGCGGCAGTTGCGCCGGCGCGAGCTGGCATTGCCTCAGCCTGCTCGCCTGGGCGCAGCTCACATGGACCAGACACGCCGCAGGGATTGCCTCGTCCATCAGGCAGGGGGGGGGGGGGGGCTGCGCGAGTGTCGCAATGGCCAGCATTGACTCGCTGCACGGCGTTTCCTCGCCGGTGCGCTCTGCCGCGTCAGGCACACACGCACACGCACACGCACACGCACACGTCGTTCAAAGCATCACAAGCTTGCTCTCGCGACGGACCGCCATGTCCACCGGGCCCGCGTCCGGGAAGAAGCGAGCGCGGAACGCGTCCGCGTACTCCACCAGCGCCGGGTGCTTCGCGATCACGTGGTCCTTGGCCTTGCTCGGGAAGGGCGTGTTCAGCAGGTTGTCGAGGGCCGCGAACAGCGTGCAGTCCTGAGGGCAGGGGGCGTCGCCGCCGAGGAAGGGGGTGCCGGACGTCTCAAAGAGGGTGGCGACTGTGTCCCAGTCCTCGATCTCGCGCCTGTCCACGTCGCTGACGTGGTGGGTCGCGACGCCCTGGGCGCGCATCGTGTCCCACACGTTGCGGCGGACCATGCGGAGGATGAAGGGCTTGATAATGGCTGGGACTGCCCCGAAGAAAATCTTCGTAATCTTGGCAAACCCGTCGTCGTGCCCCCATCGGAGCATCATGCCGTTGTAGTACAGCCGGTGCTCGATCACCACCTCGATGGCCTTGGCCACGGCCAGCTGGCGCGCGTCCATGGTCCCGGGAAGCGCCAGGTCGCCGAGCATGCCGGCGGCGTCACCCTTGCGGGTCGACTCGGCGTGCTCTCGCGAGGTGCCCTCCTTGGAGAACGTGTTGAGGAGGTACTCGAGCATGTAGTGGGAGTCACAGGTGGTCGTTGAGCCGTGCTTTGCGAAGGGAATCTTGCCCTTGGGGGCAGTCGACGGCAGCGCTGCGGATGACGGCAAAGGTCGGCCTGACACCAACGATCCGTAGCGCACGGGCAAAGGATACGGCATGCAGCCAGCCACCCCACTAGAAGAACATGCCACAACGCACCAGCAAGCAGCTACACACGCCTCGCGCGCTCGTGGCCACGTCACTCACCGCCCTTGACGCTGAACGGAATTTTGGCAACTCTCAGGAAAGTCTCGACCTTGAGGCAAAAGATCGAGAGCGAGCCCGACGGCCCCGCGATCGACTGCTTCCCCTGGTAAAGCACGAAGACCTCGTCTTCCTCCCCAGGGACGGCGCGCTTGGGCGAGGGCTCCGGCTCGGAGTGGGGCAGCGTGAAAAAGCGCGTGACGAGAAACTTTCCCATCAGCACGGCTGGGACTGCAATGCCGACGGCGGCAAGAGCCCACGGGTCGCTGAAAAAGGAGGCCATGGCCAGCAAATGTTCGCCTGGGTCCCCGATTGCACAAACCGAGTGCGTCGCGTGAGCGCGCCCGGGCGCCTCCCAGCGGCTCTGCAATTCAGCCGTGCCGACCTTGCGCGCGTGGGGCACAAAAACGCGACTCGCACCGTCACGGCTTGGTCAGCACAAACTTGCTCTCGCGACGGACCGCCATGTCCACCGGACCCGCGTCCGGGAAGAAGCGAGCGCGGAACGCGTCCGCGTACTCCACCAGCGCCGGGTGCTTCGCGATCACGTGGTCCTTGGCCTTGCTCGGGAAGGGCGTGTTCAGCAGGCTGTCGAGGGCCGCGAACAGCGTGCAGTCCTGAGGGCAGGGGGCGTCGCCGCCGAGGAAGGGGGTGCCGGACGTCTCAAAGAGGGTGGCGACTGTGTCCCAGTCCTCGATCTCGCGCCTGTCCACGTCGCTGACGTGGTGGGTCGCGACGCCCTGGGCGACCATGGCGTCCCACGTCTTGCGGCGCGCGATGTACGGCATCACCATCCGCATTGCGGCCGGGATGGCGCTGAACACGCCCTTGAGCAGGATGCCGAAGCCGCTGTCGTCGATCCATCGGTGCATCATGCTGTTGTAGTACAGCCGGTGCTCGATCACCACCTCGATGGCCTTGGCCACGGCCAGCTGGCGCGCGTCCATGGTCCCGGGAAGCGCCAGGTCGCCGAGCATGCCGGCGGCGTCGCCCTTGCGGGTCGACTCGGCGTGCTCTCGCGAGGTGCCCTTTTTGGAGAACGTGTTGAGGAGGTACTCGAGCATGTAGTGGGAGTCGCAGGTGGTCGTGGAGCCGTGCTTTGCGAAGGGAAGCTTGCCCTTGGGGCCTTGGAATGCCATCGCTGCGGACTCGGGCAGCTGGAAGCGAAATTGCCCGCTTGAAACGGAGCCACAACATTTCAGCGAAACCCGCCGCGCACCTCAACCAACCCACCGAGGCTGCACCCCGTTCATCTCACCGGGTTTTGTGCAAAACGGGATCTTGGCCGCGCGCAGGAAAGCCTCCACCTTGATGCAAAACATGGACATGGACGCCGACGGCCCGCCAATGGGCACCTCGCTCTGATAGAGGACGAACATCTCGCCCTCTTCCCCAGGCGCAGCGCGCAAGGGCGATGCCTTGGGGTTGCTGTGCGGCAGCCGCATGAACCGCGCAACCAGGAAGCCGCCCATGGCAATTGCGGGCACCGAGGCCCCGAGCGCGGCCATCGCCCACGGGTCGTTCACGACTGCGGACAGCGCCCCGGCAGCAAAAGTGTCCATGGCGGGCGCTCCTGTGCCGAGCGAAGTGCAGAGTGCTCCGGATTGTGTGAGGGAGGAGGGGGGGGGGACAACGAATGACGGCCTCTGCCTCGTTTCGATTGGACAGTGCAGCTGACCGACTCACACGGGAAGCAGCCGAGAGCGTCAAGCACAGCCTGGCGGGACAGGAACGCGACACGCCCCAGTGCAAAGCAGCAGGGGAAGCGAACGCAGGGTGCCCGAGGCTGGGAACGAGGCAGCGGTAATCACCAGGGCTGACGCACGGCACTCCACTCCGTGCTGAAGTGCACCTGCCTCCGTCAGCCGGCCCCACAAACGTGCTGCGAACAGCGCGCCCAGATCTTCGCCGCTGCCAGGGCCGCCCTCACGCAGCCGGCTGGCTCCCGCTGTGTACCCTACGTGCTCCTCAAGCGCCTCGAGCCCGCCCGCTACGCGGCAGCGGGCGTGCACGTGCTTGCCAGCCAGCTGATGCGCCAAAATGCGAAGCACAACCACCGGCTCCTCCCGGATCCCGGCGCGCGAGCCGCTTTGCGCCCTCTCTGCGAGTGCCGCGCGCGGGAGCTCAGCCGCTTGAGCTGCATGAAACGGCGCACAGCTCGCTCGTGACTCCAAGCCCTGGGACGCGCCGCAATGCTCACCCGTGGAACCTGCAAGCTCCGCCTCGTCGCGGGCAAGGCTGCGCCGCAGGCCGGCCAGCCTGGCCAGAAGCCGAGTCCGCGGCTTCGCAGCGCCATTGCTACGGGCTCCAGACTTCTCGCCAGGGAAGAGCGACAAGGACGGCATTGACGCGCGACGGGCTGCCGATGCGGCGAGCTCGGCATCCCGCAGCTCGCGCCGACCTGCGACACCGTGCACAGGCTCGCAGGGGAGAGCCAGCAGACGCGCGCTCAAGCGCACACGGGAGCCAACACCAGCAACGGCGGCAATAGCAGCAGCGCATGCGGGCTCGAGGCCACGTGATGGCCAAACACTCACTCATGGGCCCGGCGGGAGAGAGGCCGAACAGGCCCACAGCGCAGCGCGACGTCGCGTCTGGCCCATCGTCACCAGCAAAGGCGCCGCTATCCGGGTCGTCGTCTAGCGCCTTGAGCACCATGGCAACGCCGCTTGCCGGAGCGTCGCGCGACCGCTTTGCCCCAAAGCCCTCCGCTGCCTCGGAGGCGAGGCGGGCAGACAGGTCGACCGCAGGCGCGTCAAACGCGGAGCGCTTGTCCACGCCGGCTCGGGCGAGCCATGCCGGGCCTGTTCGCGCTTGCTGGAGAGCGCTCTCGACCCCAGGTGTCGTCCCGCCCTGGCTCCTCCGCCGTCGCAAGCTGCTGACCCTTGCGCTGGGCAAAAGCCCTGGCGTGAGCACCTCGGCCTTGGGAGCAGCGCCCTGTCTCGACTGGACTGCCGCCCCGGGGCGGCCCGTGGTGATGAATGATCCCAGGGTGCGCATGCCTTGGCCCGGCACGCCGCGCAGCACCCGGAGGCGCGACGGAGTCTCGCCAGCGGCCCGCGCTGCGCGCGCGTCCGCCATCGACCTCCTTCGCTGCGGAGGACCCATCTTGAGCGGCGTGCGGGGCTTCCGCGGGGGCGGGGCAGCCGCTGCGGCCGGGCTGGCGCCCCTGTCGCGGTCGAGCCGGCTCATCACAGCCGATAGCTCTCCAAGCAGCGCCGCCGCCTCCGGGTGCTCCGGCCCCGTCCGCTCCACCGAGTCCGCTGGCACCGCAGGACGAGCCGGCCTCGACGACTCCCATGTCGTGTCCAGCCCCGGGCTGCTGCGCCGGCCTCCGGCCTCGTCGTCGCCATCTGAAAATGATGCCGACGACGACGATGGCGACGACTTCGATCCCGGCAAGCGGCGCCCCCTGCTGTCCTGGAACAGCGCCTCGTCGTCCACGTGCAGCGACGGCGACGATGGCTGACTGCCGCCCTCTCGGGGGCCTGCCTCGTCACTGTCGCTCTCGCCGCGGTCGCCCTCCCCCTCGCCCTTCGACCCTGGGCCCTCTGGTTCTTGTCGGGCCGCACTTTGGGGCCCAGCACGCGCCGCTGAAGACGCGCACGCCGCGGCGCGGCGCGGCCTCTGTGGCGGCGACGCGCGGACGGGAGAGTCGTCCCGCCAGGCTAGCGGCGCCTCCGGCCCAACAATGTCCGATATCCGCCTGGCGGGCACAAGGCGGCCCGCAGCGCGTCTCGCCTTGCCTGCGTCCGCGCCTGCGGCGCCGCCACTCGCCGTCGCCCCAGCCGGCCGCGGGCGCTCGGCCGGCAGGTCTGCCGGCCACTTCTCAATCGTGGGGGGCGGCCCGCCCCCGCCGCCCCCGCCGCCCCCGCCCCAGGGCCCCTCCGAGGCTCTGCCGAGCGACACACCGCTCCATGGCCCACGGGGGGTGGTGCCCGTGCCCGTGTCGTGTGCCCGATCGGGCCGGGGAGAGCTTGGCCGCCCGCAGCTGGGGCTCGAGGACGCGGGCCCTCGGCCAGCGTCGCGGCCGCCGAGCCTGCCGGCATTGCCTCCCGTCGGGGCCGGGCTGCCTGTGCCCGTGCCTGTGCCTGTGCCGTCGCCGTTGCCGTTGCCGTCGTCGAGGGAGGCCTGCTGCTGGGCCGTCTGCTGCTCCCACTTGGCCAGGTGCGAGTCAAAGGGGTCCCCCACACCTCGGGCTGCCCCGGGCGCATCCCTGGCGCGTTTCCGCCTGCGACTGGGAGGCGCGACTGCCTCCAGCATAGCAGCCTGCGCGGCCTCGTGTGCCGCCCGCTCCGCCCTCCGTGCGCGTTTGGCCGCACCCACAGACGCAGGCGCCTCGTCCGGCCGTCGCACCGACCCGCTAGACCGGGCCAGCACATCGACGTCCGCGAGAGGTCGCGCAGCACGCCTCTGGTATGCGGCCACCGCGCCAGCTGCGGTCTGCCGGTCCTTGCGCCTGTACGTCCGAAGGCCATCGGCGGCCCCGGCGCCTGCTCCTGCTTTGGACGGCGCCCCAGCCGGGCCTGCCCTGGCTGCTGATGGCCCGCCCACGACGCCTCCAGTGCTTGCCATCACAGCCGCAGCGGGAGCTGCCCCGCTTGTAGAGATGGCCACGCTGTCGGCCCGCCCCTCCAGCGCCATGCGCCTGTGGTGCGCCTCAAAATCCCGCTCCAGCTGCAGGGTCCACTCCGCGGAAGCGCTGCTTCCGGCAACGTGTGCGGCAGATGCGACCCTCGCGGCGACGGCGCCTGGTCCCAGCTGCCCGTGCGAGGGGGCAGCGCTTTCCGCGCGCGGCAGCTGCGGCGCTGCGAAGCACCCATTGTCCCCCAGTCCCCCGCTGGAAGCTGCGCGCCGGAAGCGCGACCGGGCTGGCCGCGGGCCGTCTGACCAGTCCCCTTCGTCCGATGCGGCATCGCTTTGGGCGGAACGCGGCGAGGAACTGAAACCATTGCTGTCGTCGAGCTCAAGCGCGGCCACCGACCTCGCCTGGGCTCTTCGCCGGGCTGATTTCCGCACAGTTCCCACGACGGCTGATTGCGGAGACGCAGCCCCGTCGCCCACGTCGCTGTCCGGCGAGTCCCTTCGCCGGCGCGCGCCTGCGGCATTTCGAACAGCACATTGCGACTCGATTTGCGCGTTGCTCCCAGCCTGCAAGGCCTGACCCGTGGCCCTCCCTCCAGCGCAGTGGGCGGACGGGGGGAGGGGCGCTTTCGGCGACTCTCACTGCTTCTGGCGGCCATGCATCCGGAGGGCGCTGTGCCTCGGGTGGTTGCGTTGCGGGCAGTTGTCGCTCTGCCGCAGCGTGCGTCAGCCTCCGCCCCCCGGCTCGCCCCCCATCCCCCCCGGGATGGCCGCCTTCCACCGCGAGCGCTCGTGTGAGGCGTGCCACCATCTCGCATCATACGTGCAGGGTGTGTGGCGTGGCCCACTGCGTGCAGACCGCCAGTTGGACCCTTGGCTGCGCGAGCATGTGCACGCACTCGCGCGAGAGGAGCCAATGCGACGCCCCAAACGCCACGTTCGCCGCACCGCAAGCACGGCCGCCCGACAACATGGGCGCTTGAGATCAGGAGGAGCGCGCCAGGGAGTCCAAGATACTCGCTGCGCCGGCGACCCCCCGCCGGTGCCCGCTCCGCGCCGCACGCAAAGCGCCCTCCGCAATCATTCCCGACCGAGCCTCGCTGTGCTTGGACAGGGCCGAGAGAAGGCAGGCCGCGGCCTCCGCCAGCCCCGGAGCAAAGTCGTCTGCCATCGCCGCCACGGCCGGCGCGATGACGCCGGTGCCCATCACGATGCGGAAGCACGAGCCTTTTCCGGATATGGCCGCGAGGACGCGAGCGGCGGACGCGCCCGCCTTGCACACCAGGGAGTGGCGGCTGGACTCGTCTGCAGGCGCCAGGTCCACGTCATCCAGGCTGCTTCCGTCAGCCGACTTGGCCTCCAGCGCGGCACGCGCCAGAAGCGCGCCGAGGTCCGACGCCATGCCTGACTCCGCCATCACCAGCGGCGCGTCGGAGACCGCCGAGCCCAGCGCCAGAAGACACGCGGCGGCGCTCGCGGCAGTTGCGGGGTCCTCACTGCGGAGGCCCTCTCCCCACGCCGCAAGCACACCACCGTCCTTCACGGCCTCCAGGGCAGCGCTCTTGGAGCCGCAAGCTGCTTGCAGCGCGCTCAGGCAGCGCGGGACTGCGCGCGAGGGCAGACTGGGACGCTTCAGGGCAGCGCACAGCCACTGCGCCGCCCCGGGCTCCCGCGACAGCTCCAGCAACGACACCCGCCCCCTGCAAAGCGAATAAATCGCCCAAGCCGCCATTTCAGCACAGCGACCGCTGTCTGAGGCGAGCTGCCGCTGGAGGCCGCCCGCAAGCTTGGCCGCAGCTGGCTCGCCAGTCTTGACAAAACGGCTCAGGCCTCCCGAGCCGATGGCCGATACCACAGCAGTTGCTGACTCGGCCAGGGGCTCCACTGGGGATGCCGCCAGATCCATGAGGCGCTCCACCCACTCTGGCGAGAGAACCTCATCCATGGCGGACGAGTCGCCCACAGTCAAGTTTACAAGCGCGTCGAGCGCGAAAACGAGCTCCTCGTTCGAAATCTCGGCTGCCTGGGCGGGCGCGACGGTGCTCGCGAGGAGTGGCAGCAGCCCGTGGCGCCGAGCGGCACCCGCCAACTCCTTGTCCCTGCAAGCCACGAATGCGATTTGGCAAGCTGCGCCCCGGTCGCCAGGCCGTCCCTCGCCCTTGATCGCACGGGCCAGCACGTCCCACGACGAGCGCACCGAGCTGGGCGCGTGGCCCCAGCCGAGGGGAGCGAGACGCGCGGCCTCCGCGCTGTCGGCATCCAGAGAAACAGATTCCTCGACCGTCAGCCCGCCCTGCGTCGCAGAATCGGCCGCAGCCATGACCTCGCGAGTGTGGACAAGGCCAAGCGGAGTTCGAGGGGTGGCTCCAGGGCAGATTGGCCTTGCGCCTTTCGCAGCAGCGGCCGCGCGCCTGGTGCAGCGGAGTGGGGGCAACCTGCAGCATGGTCCCGTTTTCTCGCTGGGGCGGCAGCAGAGCCGGGCACTATGGCGAGTTTGCGACGCGAGTTCGCAGATCCCGCTGCGCAGCGCACAGATTCGGAGGGCGAAGCCGGGCTCGGGGCTTGCGCGGCGCACACACACGCACGGACGGCCGCAGCGACCGGGCCGCCTCAGAAGACAAGCTCGGTGGCGCCGCGAAGGGCGCCATCCTCGGCTTCGAACCGCTCGGCAACCAGCCCCCAGGAGGCGGACGCGGCCAGAGACCCGCGCTCTCGGGACTCGCCGGCGAGCTGCTTGGCGAGGGCCAGCCGCAGCCTGCGCAGGTCCGCGGCGGGCGCAACGGTGGCGGCATCGGCGTCCGAGCCGGAGAGCAGAGCGGTCACCACCCCGAAGGCAACCGCGGGCTGTCTGCGAAGCAGCGCCTCCTCCACCTTGGCCAGGCGGTAGGCACCCTTGGACACGTCCTCGAACCTGCGAAGCTGGCCGAGGGCGCTGACGAAAGCGTCCGGCTTCCCTGCGGGCCGCGGGTCGGCCTCTGCCCCGCCGGCCAGCGCGCAGACCTGGGTCATGTGGCCCTGGCAGCGGGCCCAGAGAGCCTTCACCAGCGCCGACTTGCGCTCCTCCACAGCCTTGCGGGCCTCCTTGGCCTCCGCCGCGTTCTCGGCGTCGTCGTCCACGCGGCGGCCGAGCACCTCCGCGATGTCGTCGGCGTCCACGAGCTCGACAATGTCCTGCACGACTTCCTCCACTGCCGAGATGGCCTCCGCTGTGGACCCCTGCAACGGCTTGATCCCTGCGCTGCGGCGCGCAAGCAGAGCCAGCAGGAGGGGAAGGTGCCTGGGGCTCTCAGAGGCCAGGGTCTCGTACAGAACGTCAAACGCCTCCCCCTTGAGGCTCGCCAGCGCCGCAACGGAGGCGTCGCGGACCGCGCGGTGGACCTCCTCGTCGAGGTCCGCCGCGGCAGGGGCCGCAGCTGCGGCCGCAGAAGACGCCGCCGGGCTGGCAGGCGCGGAGACAGTGCCGGCGGTCAGCGTATACACAAGCTCCGCCTCGCCCGAGGGGCTGCGCCCGTCGCCGACAGCCGAGCCCTTGCTGTAGTCTGCCATGTCAACGGTCCCAACAAGCTGCGCGCCCGCGGGGAGACCGGCCGGGAGGTCCTTGGCGGCGGGGAGCTGGAAGAAGACGCTCGAGGTGGCACCGCGGCGAAGCTTGGCGGAGCCGAACGTGGGGCCCACGCCGGGAGCGTGAGCGACGTGCTCGGTCGAGCGAGCGACGAGCTTGACGGGGGAGGGGAGCGCGCGGCTCACGGTGAGCGGCAGCGTTGCGAGCGCCTCGAGAGCGGCCCTGTCCGGGCCCACGACCTGAGCAACGATGTTGTACGTGCGGCCCGGCTCGAGCTTGATCGACTCCCCAAAGGCGTCGGAGAAGCCGACCATGCGCCCGGCGGCCTTGGTGGAGGCGGGAACTGCCTCCTGGAGGGCCTTGGTGGCGGTCGCGCCGCCTGGCAGTGCCGGCGTGGTGTCGAGCACGTAGACTCCCTGGCACATGTGGGGGGACTCGTACAGGAGGCCGTGCACGGACCCGATCCACGGGGTGATGGCCTCGGGCTTGGCGCCGGAGGTGTAGGCGTACCGGAGCATGATGCGGTAGAGCCGGCTGCCCTGCTCGTCGAAGTCGCGCTCGCCAAGAGGAGCCACAGAGGCCTCGAGAGGGGCGTGGGCAGTGCGGACGGTCTTGAGCGTGGCGGCGGGGGTGATGGTCAGGTCGTGCATGGCCGACGTCACGTCCACGCGGATGGACCCGTCATAGGGGCTGGCGGCGAGGGAGCGGGGCAGCTGCACGCCGCGGAAGGTCAGCCGCGCGGTGAGGAGCGTGGAGCCGAGCGAGCTCCAGTACTGGCCGATGACGGCCTCCATGCTGCGGCCGGCCACGACAGGGAAGCGCATGGCAGCCTCCTCGCCAGGGCGCAGGCGCGCGTACACCTCCTTCACGGTCTTCCTCTCGCTGGTGTGCGGCACCACCTGCATGCAGTGCATGAGGACGATGCGGGAGCTGGCCTCCCGAACGGCGTCCTCGTCGCCCTCGCACTGAGAGTCGGAGGCGTCGGCGCCGGCGCTCGAGCCATCACCAGCGGGAGCGGAGAGCGCGAGCCGTGCCGCGGGGCTCAGCCCGCCTGCTCCGTACCAGGACAGGGCCGCGGCTGCGGGCTTGACGACGGCCGCCGCAGCAGCAGCAGCCCCGGCGGCTGCAGCTGCCGCGGGTTCGGCGCCGCCGCCGGCCGAGAGGGTGGCGGCGGAGTCATCGTCGTTGCCGATGTCGACGCGCCTCACGACCATCTCCGCCCACGTTGCGCCCTGAGGCACCTCCACGAAGCGGCGGGCGACCTTGGCAGGGCAAAGGGTGATGTGCTCGGAGCCGGCGCCGGCCATGGGCGAGGCCTCCTGGGCGTCTGGATCCGCCGCCCCACGCCCAGCAACAGCGGCGGCCGCAGCCGGCGAGTTGGAGGACACGTGCGTGGATGACCCGGGGGGCAGCGGCTTGAAGGTGTAGGTGGGAGGCGAGCCAGCCGGGCCAGCCGCCACGGCCTCGGGGCGGACGACAGTGATCGGGACGAAGAAGTCTGGCCCGGACGACGTGGCATCGGCGACGGAGGCGCCGTGAGGGAGCACGCGGTACCCCCGGATCTCCGCGTAGTGGACACCCGCCGGCAGGGCAGTGGGGTCCACACGGGCCTGGAACGAGGCGCCGCGGGACGAGAAGGTGATGTGGCCGGCAGAAGTGACCCAGTCGGCCGTGGACACGAGGGCGTAGCGGCGCTCGAAGTAGAGGCGGACGCGCTCGTGCACGGCCGGGTGCCACACGGCCCGCAGGCTCACGTTGACCGTGGACGCGGCCTTGCTCTGCGCCGGGTCGCGCCAGTACACGCCGACGTCGGCAGAGGACCCGGACCCGGCACCCTCGTTGGGCACGCTGACCGCGATGTCGGGAAAGGACCAGTCCTCGCCGCGGGCGTCGCCCAGGCCGCCCTTGGACGGAGTGCAGGCCACTGGCCGGTCGGAGTCGGTCGAGGAGCGGAAGCGGAAGCGGGAGGCGCCGACCACGCCGTGCGCCCAGAGGGGAAGGTCGGAGTCGCGGCCGCCCCCGGGAGCAGCGGCGTCGATGCCAAGCCAGCCGCCTGTGGCAGCTGCTCCCGCGCCGGCAGCGCCGGCAGCACCGGCAGCGCCCGCGCCGCGCGCGGAGGCGCCGCCCATGGCGTCTGCCACGGCGGCCCCAGAGCTGCCAGCCTCGTCGCCGCTGTGGCGGCGGGCTGCCTCAACCTGCGCCTGGAGCTCGGCGGTGGCGCGCTCGGCGCCACGGAGCACCATCTCCCACGTGCGACGCACGTTGAGGAGGCCGCGGCCGAGGCCCCAGACGCTGAGGCCCTCCACGTGCGAGGCTGCGTTCTCCAGGCAGCGGCGGATGGAGTGCGGGGTGTAGGCGACACCACAAGCCTTGGCGGCCGAGAGGACGAGCGCAACGCAGCCGCACGCGTTGGGGGACGCCATGCTCGTTCCGTTCATGTGCATCGCCTTGGAGAGGTTCCACACGGGGACGGAGGCGAGGGCGCCGCCCGGCGCGCACACGCTCACGCCGAGGCTGCCGTTCATGACGGGGCCGCGCGAGGACCACGAGTAGAGCGTCTGGTCCGGGCCGCGGCGGGCGCCGTAGCCCGCCTTGGCCATGCTGGAAGACACGGACGCGCCGATGGCAACGCAGGCGGAGGAGCAGGCAGCTGGCGCGCCGACGGTGCTCAGGGCTGGGCCCGCGTTTCCTGCCGACGTGATGAACATGACACCGCGAGTGCCGACTGCGTTTTGAATCTGCTCGATGAGGCGACTGCTGCCCGGCCAGGCAGTTGGCTCGCCGTAGCTGAGGTTGATCAAGTCGCACTTGTTGCTGACTACGGCCCGCACGCCCCTCATCAGCCCCTGCATGGTTTCCATGCTCCCGAGCCGGGAGTCTCCGATCTTCACTACCACAATCTGGGCGCCCGGGGCCACGCCATTCCGCTCTGGGGAGCCCGGGTGGTGCCCTGCGGCGATGCCAGCCACGTGGCTGCCGTGCGACCCCGCGTCGCACACGATGCTGACGATCGCCCCGTCGTCGTAGACGTTGAGGCAGTAGCTGAGCTGCGACGTTCGGTCCAGCGTGGCGTACTGGCGCTCCTCCTTGAAGGAGGCAAGCCCAGGCGCGCTTCGCATGTCCCCGGTCCGCGATGAGTCGATGGCAGCGCGCCACGTGCTGCCGTCGTTCCAAGCCACCACGTCAATCACGTCAGTCTCGCTCTTGGCCTTGCCAAGGACGGCTGCGGCAGCCTTGGCCGCTGCTTGCGCAGCGAGAAGCTCCTCCAGCTCGCGACGGAGCGCCACGTCAGCCACGCCCTTGGGGTCCGCCGCAGCCTCGCCCGTTGCAGCGCGCCACGCCGCGAGGCAAGCATCTGCCTCCACGACGATGGCCTTGCTGGCGGCAGCAGCGTCCTCGCGCTCCTGCGCCGTCACGCGGCCCTTGAGCTGACCTGCGTGAAGCTCGATCACGGGCTTCACGCCCAGCCTCCACTCCCCCGAGGGGTTCTTCCATTCGGGGTTGAGCGCAAGCGTGCGCCCCGTCCGGCCTTGCAAGCGAACGAGGCCGTCCTCTCCGGCCACAGCGCGCGCGCTGGCACTCATGGCCACGTCGCCGCTTCCCGTCGCGTCCACGATGTCGACAACTTTGGGCCTGCCGTCTGACGTGGTTTGCAAGCCAACAGCAGCGGGGTCCACGCCGGTGTCGAGCACAGCGATTGTCACCCCTCGGCCATCCCACTCCGGGTGCTCGCTGACGAACCGCGAAGCCTGCGCGAGAACAATCGTGGCCCCGCGGCCCGCACACGCGCCCCAATTCCGGTAGACGCAGCGCAGAAGCCCGACTCGCACATGGCGCAGTTTAAATGGGCTGCCAGATCAGCCCTGCGGGCTCTTGGCCGCTCGCGGCTCGGCGCGCCGCGACCACGCAAGGCCACAAGAAATTTTGCCGCTCGCATTCCGGGTTGGAGCTCACCTCGGTGTCGTCCCGGGGCATGATTCCCGCCTCAGGAAACGCGGTGAGCGACATGGGGGATGCCATGGCCGGATGCAGTCCCAACTGGAGGCTCTGTGCGGCGGGCCGGCCGGGCGCGCGAGCCCGGATCGCGCTCCTCCAGCGCCCTTGCCGGCAGAGCCGCGCCGGAGCCGCCCGCACGAAAAGGCGCCGAAGCGGACGTCGTCGAACGCAGCACCATACTCCCCCGAGGCTCGAGATGGTGTCCCCCCGCCTCTGGACCTGGGCCACGGTCAGGCCCTACAACCACTTTGTCATGTTCTCGCACCGCCGGGCCGTGAAGCTCTTCTCCACCGGCCTCATGTGAGCGGCAGTTGTTTGCGGGCCGAGCCGCCGCCGCCGGCGTCCCCGGCTCCCTCCCCGCGCCTGCGCGGTGGCTCCGAGCGCGCCTCCTGCCCCACTCTACCCGTAGCATCTGCTGCGCTCTCCCGTGCTCGCTCCCGCAGGTCCGGCGCCCTCTTCCTTGCCTGGGTCAGCCACGTGCAGGACAACGAGACCCGTGAGCTTGATCGGAGCCGCCGCCGCGCGCACCGCCAAGGAAGGGTCCGGGCGCTGCCGCCGCGAGGGGCGGGGAGTGCCGGGGACTGCGCCGCGTTGCGGGTGCCGGTGTGTGGCGCGACCGCGCGGAGCGCCAACCAAGGCTCCTCGCAAGCTGCGGCTGCCCCGCGCTCCGGCTGGCTTGCGTCCGCCCGCAGACATCTCCCGTGTGGAGAGCTCCATCCAGTACCGCGAGAACTACGCCATGTCGCACGACGACGACGTGCACCGCCTGGTGAGCTTGCTGCGCGCTGGCCTGGGCCCACTCGCGCGCCGCGCTCCAGCAAGCCCGCGCTGAGACGACTGCTGCTGCTGCTGCTTCTGAGGCTGCTGCACTCCCGACCCCGAAAATGGCGCCTGCCTCTTCTCCGGCCCCCCTCCCCCTCGCTTCGCAGCCCGCTTCGGAGCACGCTGCGCACGCGGAGGACCGCCACTGAGCCCCGTGTCTGTCCGCGGCGCGCGGCTGTGGCGACTGCGCTCCTTATTCTTTGTTGCGCTGCCGCGTGCCGCGCCCGGGGCGGCTGGAGGAGCCGCGCCGGGGCCGCCGGGAGAGGAGCGACCCCATCTCTGCGTGGTGGCATGCCGTGAAAGCAGAAACTGCGCAGGCCCAGCGCAGGCGTGCCGCCCGCGCCCCTGAACTTGCGCAAACAAATGCAAGTTTCGAGCAGCCATGCACGGTGCTGGCGCTCAGCAAGCCCACTCATCACGCAATCGCCTTGCCTAGCGCCCTTTGTGCAGGCCGGCGACAATCCCCTCCATTTCGGCCACCACGGCGCGGAACGAGGGGCGCATCGCCGGCGCCTCCGCCCAGCACTGCTGCATCAGGCTCCACATGTCGTTTGGGATCCAAGGGTGCGACGCGGTGGCAGCTGCAGCCGCGGCAGCGATTGCGGCATCGTCGGCGCCATCGAGGCGCATCCTCTCGATCCGGGCAGCTGCGGCGGCGGACGACGTCACGCCGATTCCCGGGCGGCCAAGTCGGAGACGAGGCTGCCCGTATGTCACGGCGCTCGGAGCCCACCTGCGGCCTCGTCCCTTGGCTTGCGCATTCTGTGCCTCGCGGACCGCGTCATCGAGGAAGAGAGGCGCGGTGCCCTCCACTCCGTACGCAGCGGCCGCGTTGATCCCCAGCGGCTTGCCTTCGTTGCTGAAGCACTCGGTGTGGGGAAAGTCCCGGTCCAGGAACGGCCCCGCCCCTAGGGTCAGAAGCTCCCAGCACATCACCGCCCATGACCACACGTCTCCCTTGGCAGAGAACTTCTTGCTTCTGAAGACCTCGGGGCTCTGCCACCGCATCGGCATGCCATCGGGCGCCTCGCGTGGCACCACGCTCTCTTCTGTGGTGACCCACAGAGACATGCCGAAGTCGGACACGGCAACCCTGAAGCGCGACGCGTCTGCAAACGGGGCGTGCTCCTGCATCTCGAGCACGAGGACGTTGCGGGCCGCAAAGTCGCCGTGGATTGCCCCCAAGTCCGAAATGGCTAGAAGCCCGCGAGCCGCCTGCAGGCACCCTTGCAGTAGCACTGTGGGGCTCACCACAAGGGCGGCAGTTGCGGGCATCACCCGCCCGAAGACCGATGGAGCCGACATCACGCCGCTGTCCAGCCACACGGGCTCCGTCCACGCCTCGCAGGCCCTCTGGACCTCTCGAGCGCAACTCCGCAGACTGGCAACCACTGGCTCAATGGCCTCGGCACCGAGGCTCAGCACTGCTTGCATAGCCGCCCTGTCAATGTCCGAGGCATCAGCTCCCGCCAGGGTTGGGTCGTGTCGCGGCTCAATGCCAGCGCTCGCGTAGCAATCGAGCGACGACCTCGCACCAGGCGCCTCGGCGCGGGGCGGGCCTGTGGCTGCTGCACTGGTTCGCAAAAGCTCCATTGCTTTGGCTGCGGTGCTGCGCACCAAGGCGGGTGCGACTCGGCGAGACCAGTCTGCGCGCACGGCCTGGCCCACCCTGTTGGCCTGCTGGGCCAAGTCGCCGTATTGCGCGAACACGAACGCGTAGTAGTTGTAGTGCTTGTCAACGGCCCATGCCACTAGCTGGCTGACACCAGGGCAGCCAGCCAGCGCTTCCATAAACCCGTGCTCCTTCGTCTTGGAAGCGTTGGCCGACTTCAGCTTGGCGATAGCCACTGGCAGCAACTCGCCGCCGTCCTCGGGCTGCACCCACCCCTTGAACACTTCCTTGTCCTTGCCCTCGCCCATGACGTCGCTCTCGCGGAACAACAGCTGCGACACGTCCACTCGGGGAATCGCACCGTCCGTGTCCAGTGGTTTGGCTTCGGACAAACCCCTGACGAAGGCTGTCCGCACCGGGCTGAGCGAGGGGCCTGTGGTGGCAGACCCGGCACTGGCTGCAGGGGAAAGCATCCGCGATAGGCCCGTGGGGTGGGCAGCTCTGTCGGGGTGGCCCGCGCCGGCTGCTGGAGACGGAACTGTGGGTTCTGGGCTGGAGGCCTCCTCCTCCTCAGCTGCAGCAGCAGCAGCAGCATTGGCGGCGGCGGCGGAACTTTCAGCGGAGCTGCCGCCCTCTTCCGCTCGCGCCGCCGCCGCCACGAGTTCGGAGTCGCCTGACATGGCGCGAACGAGGTCCGGCCCGCCTGCTTGGGGAGTGCTGCTGGCCCAGAACGACTCCGCGCCTTGCAGGAGCGAGGATGCCGCATCCAGCTTCGAAGCCATGTCGGCGCGCGCTTGCGGGGTGCACGCCCCGGCAAAGCCGGGACGAGGGCTCGAGAACGGGTTGCTGCCGAAGGCGGAGCTGGCGGACGAGAACGTGGCCATGAGGGGCGCATGCGTTGGGCTGCCAATGCTGCTCACAGCCGACGCGGAGGCTTCTAGCGGCGCGCCAGCGCCAACCGGGCTGAGCACGGGCGACACACACCCACGACTGGAAGCGCTTGACCACGTCCGGGCCAGCCCCAGGCGCGCTGCCTCGTCGTCTGCGGGGTGGGAGACACGAGCGTCCGCGACGCAAGGTTGGCAGCACGCTTGATTGGCGCGGCCTCGCACAGCGAAGTGGCCGGCCCCAGCTAGCCAGAAAGCCTGGAAGGCTGTTGGCCGGCGGTAAAACCATGGCAGCGACGCGCGATTGCGCTCTCACCTAGCTCCTGCATGCGCCGCTGCGCGCCGTCGTCCTTGTCTTCGGTCGGGTGGAACCGCACCATTTTGAACGACCCTGTGACGGGACGGTACGCCAGGGGCGACGGAACGAAGGCCGTTGCTGCCCGGGATCCGGCCTCCGCAACCGGAGTCCCTGCGGAGGCCGCTGTGCCGGCTGTCATGGCGCCAGCTCCGGAGACGGACGCGCCGGGTGCGGAGAGAGCAGCTCCAGCTGCGCCTGCAGCGGGCGCAGCTGGTTGGTCGTTTGCTGCCTCGTCTGGTTCCCCCAACACGGCCGAGTATGCCGTGCCGGCCGACGGGGCCCGCGCCAACACGGAGCCGGTCACGAAGCCCTCCGCCACGTCGCTGGCTGGTCCAGCACTCAGGCGTGGCTCGTAGTTGCGCGACGCACGTGGATTGGGGTGCGCCGGCTTCGCGCCGGGCTGTCCCCCTTGTGTCGGCCCTTCCTCCGCGCCGAGGCAGTCCTGGTAGCTGTCACGCGCGCCGCGACCCGCGGCCACGCCCGCTCCGACCGGCCCTCCCCTTGTCGCGCACGTTTCATCGGCTGGGATGCCCTGTGGGGCTGGGGAGAATCCGGGGGCGTCGCCGCGAGCGGTGCGTGCGGGACTCCCGGGCTTGGAGGGAGCGTCTGCCACAGGCCCGGTCTCCGCGGCACGCGAGTCCAGAGCAGCTTGGAGAGCCGCCACGCCGGAGGCGTGCTTGGCCAAGAACGCCGCAACAGCCTCCTCCGTTAGCACCTCCGCCAGGGACGCACCGCGATCCACTGCTCTGGGTGCGAGTCCTTCGCGCTCGCGCATGGTGGCGTCGGAAGCAACGTTGCCCCCGAAGAGCGCCTCGCCTGGCCGGAGGGACTGCTGCCGCCGCCGCTGCTCCTTGGCGGCCTCCGAAAGCTCGTATATTTCTGAGACATCGCTTGCCTCCCCGCCTTCCCCCCTCACCGCAGCCGAGGCAGTTCGGCCGCTCCTCAGCGCCCTTGGGCCTGAATAGTGCAAGCCAGCGCCAAGCGGCATGGAATCCGGCCCAGCCTGCCTCGGCTCGTTTGCCGCGTCGTCGCCTGAAGCGACAGCCTCGCCACCACGCGCTGCTTCCGCAAGCAGATCTGCGGCAGCTTGTGCTTTGGCCGCGGCGTCGGCCTCAGAAGCAGCGGCGGCAGCGCGCTCCTCCCGCATGTCCTGGAATGCCTCAAACGCGGCCTTGCCATCCGTCCGGGTCCGCATCTGTTGCGCCAGGT
The DNA here is from genome assembly GCA_008330645.1 of Cafeteria roenbergensis. Lineage (NCBI taxonomy): Eukaryota > Bigyra > Bicosoecida > Cafeteriaceae > Cafeteria > Cafeteria roenbergensis. The sequence goes on along the minus strand of VLTN01000011.1, from coordinate 236,355 downwards.
ACCCCGCGATCGGGCCATCGCCCAGCCTGTTCGCCAGGTCCGAAGCCGTCTCCTCTATGGGCGTGGGCAGCTTGCCCCCGGCCGCTTTCACACGGGCCACCTCCGCCCGAGAGGGCCACACACGAGTGGCAAACAAGTCCGCCCCGGCCTTCACAAGGGCCTTGACGCACCGGAGCGTGCCCCCCTCCACGGCGCGCATCAGGGCAGTCGCGTTGTGCTCAGGCCCGTTGCGCCGCTCCAGCTCAGCCTTGCCGGATGCCAAGATAACTCCCAAGCAGCGTGACGACTCCATGAAGGCCGCAACGTGGAGGGGGGTGTTGCCGTGTCTTCCTGGCAGCACGACGTCGGCTCCAAAGGCAATGAGCAACGCCACAGACTGATACTTTGCATGTGAGCAGGCTCGGTGCATGGGTGAGTACTCGGCGCCGTCGAAGACGTTAACGTTGCCACCCAGTCCGATGAGCACTGCCAGGGACTCGATGTTGCCTGCCACGGCTGCGAGCTCGGGGGCAACGCGGAATCCACCCAAAAACCGCTTGTCATGCGCCAAGCGTCGCCGGTGCAAGCGTATCCGCAGCCGCGCGCGATGTGGGCACGAGTTCGGGGCGGGGCTCACCGGCTTGATGCATCGGGGTGTAGTGATAGTTCGCTGCCGTGTTGCGCGCGTTCGGGTCGCAGCCGTGGCGGGTCACAAGGACGACCATTTTGTCGAAATGGGCTTCGTCATGGGCGATCCCTGCCAGGTTGAAGAGATCCCGCTGACGCGAGTGGTCTTGGACCTCCGTCACAGGTACCGCCTTTTCGGCCTCAAGCCCTGCTGCCATGGATCCTGGGGCCGCGATGGTGGTGGCTCAGCCGGGGCGAGGATTGCGAGCCAGCTCCTGGCAAATGTTCTGCGGCTCAACACCCGACAGCTGGCCGCTTGCTCTCAGACCCAGAGCGGGCAGACCCGCAGCCCCCGATGGTGGCCTGTGCGGGTGGCGCAGGGAGCGCTCGGTCCGCAGTGGCGGGGGCGGGAGAGTGCTGGGCCTCGCGGCGGCGCGAGCTGCTCGCCTTTTGCTGGGATTCCACCAGCTCATTTGGCTCTGCCGCTCGCCAGAGTTCTGCAAGGCCGCCTGTCGCAGTTCCTGGCGCTGCCGTCGCCGCTGGCGCTGGTTGGCCACGCCCCCACCGCGGGCCCTTTGTCGCGCGAAGCTGCTTGCCTGGCTGCCCTCGCCTCTGAAGCCGCGTGCCTTTGGCGGCTGCGCTGAACCCGGCTGGCGCCACTCTCGCGCTTCGCCGCGCGGGCCATGTCGGACTGCTATGCGAGTTCGACCTGGGCGAACCTTCCCGCCATGATGGGCGCGGCCGCTTCGTCCGAGGGCGACGCGCTGCCGTCAGCTGCCGCATCGCTGTCGCCCAGTGTGCGTCCTGGAGCGCTCGGGGCGGCTGCAGCGACCGCCGCGGGCGCCCCCGGCTGCAGTCCCGTCTCGGCAGAAGTCAGTGAGCCGTCCGACGCCCTGTCGGCGCCCTCTCCAGCCCAGGCCGCGCAGTCTTCGGCGGACACCGCTGAGGACGAGGACGAGCTCGCGCTTGCGCTTGCGCTTGCGGAGCCGGTTGTGGACGACATCCGCACGCTGACGGCGGCCCCAGACGCAGTCGTGTCCCTGTCGCTGCGCATTGCCACGATGAATGCCGCCCTGGAGGCCGGCGACCTGCTCCCCCTGTGCGCCCGGCTGTGCGCGTTGCGTCTGTATGGGCCGGCTCTCGGCAGGGAGGCCCCTTCTGCAACGAGTGCCGCTGCAGCAGAGGCGCTGGCCGCAGCGCCGGCGTCCGTCACTGCGCTCGACCTCAGCGGAGTTGCGCCCCACCGCCTTGCCGTGACCGCTGTGGTCCGGACGCTGGCTGCGGTTGCCCCTCGCCTCCGGGCTCTGAGCCTGAGCGGCGCCGATGTCGGCACGCTCGAGGTGAACGGTGGGCTCTCCGCGCAAGTGCTTGAGCCGGCCGCGAGCCTCAGCCGCCTGGACCTCTCCTCTGCCGCCATCGCGGAGCCAAGTGTGTGCGGGCCCGTGTGCCGCGCCCTGGCAACCCTCACGTCGCTCCGGGTTCTCGATCTCTCCGGCAACGTGCTCACCACTGCCGCCAGCGAATCCCTCGCCGCCGCCTTGCGAGGCGACGTCGCCGGCGTGTGCGTGGACACCGGGGGCAGCGGAGCGACATCCTCCGCTTCGTCGGTGTGCGACGTGACCAGGCCCGCCCTGGCCTTCGCTGCTGCTGCCTCCGGGGCCGGCACCGTGCAGATAGTGCCGGCCGTGCTTGGAGCAGCAGCGAATCGCGGAGGCGTTGTCCCCCCCTGCTCGACCGACGACTTGGACAGCGATAGCAAGCCCACCGAAGCTGTGCAGGGAGCCCTCTCTGTCAGCGCCAAGGCGCTCCCGACCCTGTCCCTCACCGACGACGACTCGGCAGCCCGCCCCCGCCTGGGCTCGCCGGAGCCGCCCCTGGTGCCGGCAGACGACGAAGCTGCCACCAGCCTCAAACTCTTTCCCGTCGCCAGCCGGTCCGCCAGCGCCAACACGTCGTCGACCTCCGAGCCCCCTGAGCACGACGCTGCAGCGACGACGCCGCTTCCTGCGTCGCACCCGGGCGGCCCCGCCTCCACGCTGCGCTGCCTCTCCTTGGCAGGCGCGGCCCCCACTTCGCCGCAAGTCGCCCTGGCCCTGGCCTCCTCTCTGGGGTCTGCCTCCCGGCTCGCCGTGCTCTCCATGGCGCGCTGCGACTTTGGCGCCGGCAACGGCCTTCCCGCTCAGGCGCTGGCCCGCGCCATCCGCGCGTGCTCCGCCACCCTCCGCGTCCTCGACCTTCGGGCTTGCCGCCTGTGGGCAGCAGGCGTCGCTGAGGTTGCCGGCGCCATCGCAGAGGCGTCCGGCCTGTCCGCCCTCTGCCTTGCCGACAACGACTGCGGCACGGAAAACGCCGACGGCGGCGACGCCCTTGCCAGAGCCTTTGCCCACACTCCCCGCCTCACGGACCTGGACCTCTCGGGCAACTGGCTGAGCGACGCGGCAATGGCTTCCCTTGGACCGGCTCTGTCCGCCCTCCCGCGGCTGCGCGTTCTCGGGCTGGAGCGCAACCGCATCGGCGCCGCTGGCGTAGAGCACCTCGCGAGCAGGAGCGGATACCACGGCCAATGGCAATGCCTCCAGTCCTTCCGTCTGGGGTCCAATCCCCTGCGCGCCGCTGGGTTCGCGGCGCTTGCGCCGCTGCTCGGCCGTCTGTGGCAGCTGCAGCACCTGAGCCTGCACACGTGTCGCCTCGGCCCAGAGGAGGTGTCCAAAATGGCACTGGCTCTGCCAGGGTCCATGGTGCCGCCTCCAGGCCAGCCGGCTGAGGCTGGCATTGCTGCAGCTGGCTCCGCCTCGGGCGTCGAGGCTGCCGGCGCTGCTGGCGCTGCTACTCTCCGTGCCGGTGCCGCAGAGGCGCGTCCATTGCAGGCTGCCGCTCCCCCAGCCTCTGCTACGCCTGGCTCGCTTCCCAGGCGGCCGCGCGCCATGTCGGACGGGACGTCGCCCCGCCTGCGGACGCTCGACATCCACGACAACTCGCTGCCCGGGCACGCGGGGGGAGCTGCCTTGCACGCACTGCTGGCCTCGCGGGCGTGTGACACGCTCTCCTTCATCGATGCTCGGCAGTGCGAGATGGACGACGATGCTGCAGCGAGCCTAGCAGCAGCCCTTGGCAGCCTCGCCTGGAAGGTCCGGCGGCTTCGCCTCGATGTGCGGAACAATCCGCGGCTCGCTGTGCTTCCCAGAGGCCTGGCATGCCTGGGAGAGCTTGCGGTGGACCACGACACCGTGCGAGAGCCGGTAGTGCTCGACGGCGAAGACGGCGTGGACGCGCTTCGTCGAGCCACTGCAGAGCGGGACGACTCCGACAGCCAGTGCTCCAGCGACGACTCGGACTCGGACTCGGACTCGGACAGCGACGATGGCGATCAGTCGGGACCCGAGAGCGGCGGGGAGCCACCGGCGGCGCTGTCCTGGGCGGCCCAGAGGGAGGCCGAGCGGCAGCTCCGGGAGGCAGCGGCCGCGGCAGCGCCTTCGCGCCCCCTGCCTGTGTTGCAGCCTGAGGAGCACGACGGCCCAGACGTCGAGGAGGGGGCGGACGTGGACCACGACGCGCTGAGCAACTTGCTGTTTGACGACGACGACGACAGTTGAAATTCAGCTTCGAGGCCTGCAGAGGCTGCGGAACTGCACTGTGGCTGTTGCCCCTGATCTGAGGCGCTGAGGCTGCGCCGCGAGTGCGGCGAATGGGCCTTGAGTGTGTCCCAAGCATGTGCATGAGTGTCGAATCCACTGTTTTGTGGTGTTGCGGTGCGTGCTTTCATTGGCCGGCGGGGCTTCTCGCCTTGTGGGCGATCCTCCACGCGCGCCCGGGCGCGCCAAACCGTGCCCATTCGTGTTGTTGGCGCCGCGAGTCGAGCCCCGCGCTGCTGAAACGTTGCATTGCGGCTCACTCGGCCCCTCCCTGCAGCCTGTGGCGGCGCCCGCGGGTTCCCGTCGCAGGCGACCCCCTCTCAGGAGGGCGCTCCGACCACCGCCGTCGCCGTCTCTCCTGCCCGGCAAATGCCGCGGCCGGCCTCGGCCTCGGTCCAGCTGAGGAGCGCTCCGCTGCAGCCTGTGGCGCCGAAGAGCCCAGACCGTCGGGTCTTGCAGTCAGGCTGACTGTAGAACCCTCGACCGCCTTGGCCGAATCGTCGCGCTCCTCGTCGACGAGGTCGCCAATGCTGGCAATCGGGCTGTGCGCAGCAGGGTTGGTCCCCTGACTCCGCCCTCCACGAGGCGAGACTGAAGCTGATGCCTGCAGGCTTGCCGACGACTCAAGGTCGACTGGCACATCGCTCGCTGCTGCCCGCTGGAACGGCCGGCGGGCCTCGCCTCCGCCGGATTGAACGTGCGCTCTTTGGCCATGGCTCGCGCTCGCAGCCAGCCAAAGGCTCTGGGAAGCCAGGCCCTGCACTTCCGATACCCTCCGGCTCTGTCGGCGCTCCCTCGCGGTCTGGCGACCAGCGCCCGGCTCGGGCGCAAGCTCGGGCCCGGCTGGAGCGGCTGCATGGACCGCAGATACCCGAGACGATGCAGCCTCCGCATGGGGATCTGAGGTCACTTCCACGCTGGCCATGTCCGCAGGTGACTTCGAGCCGTCCGAAGCTTCCTTCGAAACCTCCGAGATTGCCTTGACCCGGCCGGCAACATCGACCGCGTGCCTGAACTTGGACGCAACGTCTGCGGCTGCCTCATCGCTCGACTGCAGCTGCGCGTTCCAGCGTGCTGCAAGGACTTCGCTGGCTTGAAGTGCGGCCGCAGGGGACCCCGCTGCCACTTCTTGAGCAAACGCGGGTGCTGGCAGCACCACCTGCACTGCGGGCACATTGCCGTGCACAGACGCTCTCCTGGCGCCCTGGCGCGTGAAGGGCGCGGGCTTGGAGTCCCTGCGGTGGCCGATGCTTCCAGCAGACGAGGAACGATGCCGCTGATGCCGCGTCATGGTGTCTGCTCGCGCAAGGGGCGACGGCTGTGCAGATGCAGAGGGCCGGGCAGGCCTCCGATGCCTGGCCTCGGGGCGCAGTTCGTGTCCGAGTCCTGAATGGGCGGCCGGAGCGGGGGACATTCCGGCCGATGGAGAGTCGAGGCGGGCTTGCGCCAGCTCGGCCTCCTCCCGGATCCGACGCTCACGGAGACGGCTCTCGCGCCGCGCCTCGCTCTCGTCCATCCAGCGAAGCCACACGACGACGCAAGTGATGTCGTCCTTCCTCTCTCCGCTGCGCATGGACCATGCCCACCGAGCCTGTGCGGTCACGGCCTCAGCGGCAGCTTGAGGCCCAGTCGAGTGAGAAACGCAGTCCGCCACTTGCTCGTTCGACATGGTGTCCCACACGCCGTCAGTGGCCAGCACGAAGAAGAGCTCCTTTCCCGGACGAAGCCTTGAGGCCCGGACTTCGGGCTCTGCAATGACGCCAAGGTTCGCGTGGGCGTCGGCGTCGCCCATGGACCGCGTGAACATCACGGCATATTGAATGGCTACGTCGTCGCCCTCCTCGTCTTGAGGTCCCCCAGCCGACGGCTGCGTTCCCGCAAATGGCGCGCTGCGGCCGGTGCCTCCGAAGCCCTGGAGGCCAATCGTGGAGGGGTCACCCCCCGCATCCGCATCTGCTTTTGCCGCGTCGCTGAGCTGCGGCGCGCTCGGCTTCCGGCCCATGCGGGCCCCGCGTGGTGGCCGCCGGCTGGCCGCCGGCCTGCAAACGAAGAGCTGAGCGCCAGACTCCCCCGGGACCACCTGGCTGAGCGAGCACACCATGGCAAGGGGGCTGTTAAGGATGCGAGCGCGCTCGTCTGGCCGGCTGGGCTTGTGGTCCACCGACAGCGGCCTGGCCACCACTCCGCCAGCGCTTCGCTCGTCCTTCGAGCAAATGATTGCGCGGCAATCTCCGCAGTTTGCGCAAACCAAAGTGTCGCCGTCCACGAGGAGCGCCAGGCCGGTTGTCCCGCTTACTTGGCTGTCCATGACCCGATTGCCAATCTGCGAGCTGCAGTGACGTGGCACACCCCTCGAGAGCCAGTGCTCGCGCAAACTGGCTGAGCAGCGTCGGCGGCCCGCTCGAGAGACAGCGAGCCTTTTGGGGGGGGGAGACTCACCTTGCCGCCAAGTACTTTCGATGCAGCTTGGGGAAGGCAGCTGCCATGGCGGCGACAGGCTGGTCCCGAAACCGGCGGTCGTTCACCAAAACGTCGGGGAGCAAATCCCGAGCGAACGCCTGCGCCAGGCACGGAGCTCGCGCCAGAGCGGGGAGGTCTTGCAACGCAGGTGCGGCGCCGGAAGCGCGCAGACTGCGCTGCGTAGGCTGCGCGGAGCGAGGCAGTTCGCGGCCCAGCGTCGCATATCTCACGCTCGCTTGATTGCCCGAGGGGCCGTGGCCGTCAAAGACAGCAAACAGGCAACGCCTGGCAACGTTGCCGATGCCCTCCACCACAACAAGGTTGTCTTGGTTTGTGTACGGAGCATCGGGCTCCCCGATGTGTCCCTGGCTTGAAAACAGGCTGCGTGCAGACGCTCGGCAAGTCAAGCGCCCACGTCACATTTGCGACGCGCGCTGACGCTGCGTGCGAGCGAAGGCAACGCTGCCCCGCGGCTCTCACCCATAGCTGAGACGAAGCATCTGCCGCTTCCCCGACGGCACGTAGGTGTGCTGCGTGTTTGCAATGGCCAACGGGGGAGTCGCGCCGGCGGCCGGGTCCCACGCCCCGTGCCGCCACCGGCCGATGAGGAAATGCGCCCCCGGCCGCAGCTCCAGCGACCCATCGGCCGCCCGAATGCTGCGAACCACCTCCGGCATCACTGCCCGCGCGGCCCTGGACAGAATGATGCTGCGACCATGGCCGACCCCATCCTCGGTCGGCGTCGGGATCGCCTTGGTTCCCCCGAGGACGGATGACGCCGCGCTTGACAGCCCGGACGCACCGCAGCCCATTCCGCTCGGTCCACGAAACGCGCGCTCGGGCCTGCGCTCTGGAACGCGAAGACGTGCTTGTTTGCCCTCGGGGCCCGGGTCCAGCCTCTTTGGCCGCAGCGCCGTGGGTGGTTTCGGGAGCGCCCAGTCCGACATACCCAGGCTCTGCTGCTGCTCGCAGAAAAACCATGGCGGGCGACGTGCAAATCTACTTGAGCATGGGCCAATATTGTGCTGCCGCAAATATGGCCGCCAGGAAAACCGCTGCGCTGCTGCGGTGCGGCCCGCGGACACCGGCGAGCGCAGCGGCCAACAGGAGCGAGAGGGGTTGGCTGGAACGGTGGCCAGGCCGGACCCGGGCTGTGAGTCGGCATGGCCTCACGGCGAGCCGGGCGTCCGCCCCGAGTGCCGGCACCAACGGCGGCTGCCGCTGGAGGAGCCTCGGCCTCGGCGCCCCGACCTCCGCCCAGCACGGAGCCTCGCGCGATGCGCCGGGCAGCATCCGGACCGGACGGAGGCGATTCCGGCGCAGCTGAGGCGCGGCGGCAGCCGGCGGCATTTGAAGCAGTTGCCGACGCAGCGTGCCGCCGCGCCGAGCAGCTTGTGCAGCAGATGATGAGATTGCACGACGACTCCCTTGAGCCCGACTACGATTCGGGGCGAGCACCCTTCTTGGCACCAGGGGGGCTGGACCTTGCGAGAGCCAAAGCAGCCAACCGGGCTCTGCGCGGCGTGGTGGGCGCTGCTGCGTCGGCCCTTGCTGCGTCACGGGCGGCGCTCCTGGGAGCCAGGGCCGACCTGGATGCTGCATCCGTGAGTGCATGTGCTGCCCAAGTTGCTTTCGCCGTCCCCCGCTGTAGCCCGACCTTTGGCCGTCTGCACGCCACTCTCTCTCTCTGTCCGCCTCGGACCGTCAGCGCCAGCAGGGCCGCGACCGGCCTCCCCGCTGCGCGCCGCGTTGCTAGCTCACTGTTCGGTCCTGCCCGCGTGGTTGCGTGCTCTGAGCTGGGTCGCAGGGCGTCGCCAGCGGGATCGAGGCGTCGCTCCGTGTCGAGCATGCTCCGCCCAGTCGCGACGAAGACGACAGTTACGCGGCGCCTCAGCCAGACGGACAGCAGCAGCAGCAGCAACAACAACAGCCGCAGCAGCGCAACGAACGGCCTCGGGGGCCTCTCCTCTCAGTCCTCCTGCCCCGTCACGAAGCAAAGAACCGCATGCGCCTGCTCGAGGCCCTGGCAGCCGCACAGGAGCGGGCCGGCAGCGCAGAGGCCGAGGCAGCGGCCGCTCGCGCAGAGGCCACAGCCTGCGCCGAGTATGCCAGGGCGGTCGCTGCAGCGGCTGGCAGAGCTGACCGCGAAACCGCTGCCCCAGCTCCGCCGCCAGCAAGAGAGGCCGCGGCAGCTTCAAGGGCGGGCGAGGCGACGTCAGCAGAGGGCGCAGCCGCCGCCGGCGACAGGCCCGTGGTCTTGCCTGCGGCAGAGCTCGCTGACAGGCTGGCAGCGGTGGAGGCTGCGGCTGCTGCGGCCGCAGCGCGCCACGCTGCAGAGCTGTCGGTGCTGCGCAGGCGTGTGAGGGCGGCAGCGGGCGCGGCCGAAGAGGCGCGCGCGGGCGCCGTTCGGCTGGCGGCGGCGCTGGAGGCGGAGCAAGCCCGCTCGGCGTCGCTCAGCGCGTCGCTGGACGAGCAAATGCTCCATTCAGGCTCGGCTTCAGTATCCGCCCACACCTACGCGGCGGGCGGCAGCAGCCAGAGGCGGAGTGCCACGGAGCAAAGCCTCCGCGCGGCAGAGCTGGCAGCCGGTGCAGCAGCCAACCGGGAGAGGCGCAGGGCCGCCGAGGCCGCGTCCAGCGCCGCTGCTGCAGCGGAGGACGCCAGGGCGGCCCGTGCTGAGGCGGCGCGCGCACGGAGAGCGCTCGCGCACGCGAACCGAGAGCTGGACGCGCTTCGAGAGCGGGCCGATGCCGGGGACGCGGCCTCGGCCTGGCTCCGGGCTGCTATGGGGAGTGCCGGCCTCGGCCCGGGGGCAGCTGGCCAGGAGGGCGGCGGCGCGGGCGGAAGCAGCGCCCCGGCTGCAGCCCCAGCGGCCGGTCGCGCGGCTGCCGCCGGCGCGTCGTCAGGAGGGGTGCCACGCGAACCCCGCGCGGCGTCGGACCCCGTCGCGGGGCCGCGGCGGGTGTCCGTTTGTCAGCTGTGGCCGCAGCTCGCTGCTCTGCGCCGTGGACTGGAGACTGACCCGGTCGGAGCGGCAAGGCGATGCCTGGCGCACGGGGAGGCCCTCGTCAGCGGCATGTGCGTCAGCGCCCTCTGCGGAAGTCTCGCTGTGGCGGGTCCGGCCGCCGAAAGCTGGGGTGCAGCTGGCGCTGGCGCCGGCGGCCGAGCTGAGGCTTCTGAAGGCGGGGATTGCGGCAGGGCCGCGTCGCGCCCGGGGCGCCGCGTGGCGTGGGCTGACTCGCTTTCAGTGGCGACCCCGACCGACGACGCCGACGCCTTCGGTGACGACGCTCTGGGCAGCGAGGCTTCTCATATGCTTGGCCGAGTGGGGGCGGCTGCTGCGGCCGCCAGCGAGCACTCGACGGGGGCGCTGGCTGCGGCCCTGGCGGTGGAGACGGCGCTGCGCTGCACAGGCCGCGAAGCCGCGGCGGGGGCCGAGGCTGTGCGCGCTGCCGCTGGTGCCGAGACCTGGCGGTCGCGCTTCGAGAGCGAGAGGCAGTCGAGGGCAGCAGCGGAGAAGGCCTTGGCAGCAGCGCGAGCGGCGGTTTCGGCCTCGCGAGCGGCCGCAGAGGCAGCGGCGGACCGCGCGGATGCCGAGCGGAGGCGGCTGGTACAGCTGGCAAAGTCCGCTGCGGCCGAGCGAGACGCAGCCGTGCTGGACCGATCGGCGGCCCTGGAGTCGAAGCAAGCAGCCGACGCCGCGCTACTGGCGGCCCAGGAGGCGATGCGGCTCGGTGGGGGCGACACGGCGGCGCTCGCGTCCTCGGTGGTGGAGGCTCTCTGCCGCGCAGCCCAGCTTCGGGCGGATGTTGCCTCGGCCAAGGGCGAGGCAGGGCGGTCTGCTGTGCGCGCGGAAGGCGCCGAGCGACGCGCTGCGGCTGCCGCTGCCGCCCTGGCCGAGGCCAGGGCTGGATCAGCCAGAGCCGACGCGAGGGCCGAGGCCGCCGAGGCGGCGGCGGAGCGCCACCAGGAGGAGGCAGAGGCGGTTCGCATGCGGACGGCGCTGTCGGGCGGCGCGCTGGGCGCCTCTGGCGGGCGGTCCGGAGGCGAGTGTCCGCTCTGCGACGGCGTGCGTGCGGCTGCGAGCGCTGGCCGCGACGTGCTGCTACTGGCGCTGCGGGATTGCGGGCGGGCGCTGGTACACGTGGCAGGCCGCGCTGGGCTGGGTGGTGGCGCCTCGGGGGCCGACGGACGCGCCACCGACCACTCCAGAGGCGCCGCGATGGCGGGGGATGAGGCCGAGGCAGAGGCGCGGGACGAGGCCACGAGGCTGGCGGCGTGGGCCGGCGACCTGGTTCGGTGGTGCCAGGAGGAGCTGCTGCCGCAGCCGGATGACGACGAGGGGTCCGATCATGACTCAGGTCTTGACTATGAGGATGAATCCGCAGCTGGTTCGAGCGACGACTCCGACCGCGCAGGCGTCGGCAGCACCGCTAGCGAATCCAAGGAAGCCGTCGACGGCCTCGCAGCCACGGACGAGGGCATGCGCGCCATCGACGAGAGACGCGCGGCGCGCGGGCGAGGCTCTGCCGGCCGGCAGCTGGCTGGCCAGCGGGGCCGAGCGGCGCGCCCTCCCTCCCTCCCCGCCGCACCCCTGGGCCCCAGCGCGCGTGCCAGCGGCGCTGCTGGCGCGCGATTCTCCGCCAGCCGCGCCCCCGCCGGCCAGGGGAGCAGCGGCTCTGCCGGCTCGTCGTCAGAGTCTTTGCGTAATGTGAGGCTGGCCGCCCTTGGCGGGGAGGTCATCGCCCTCTCAGCCGAAACCGCGGCACTGAAGGAGTCGCTCAGTAGAGCTCTCCGTCACGCGCTGGCGCTCGCAAGCAGCGGCGCAGGAGCAGGATCCAGCGATTGGAGCGATTTCGGAGACGCGTCGCCGAGCTCGGCACTTGGCGCGGCTATGCCAGTGAGCCACCGCAGCAGCGGCGGCGGCGGCGGCGGCGGCAGCAGCGGCGGCAGCGGCGGCGCGGGTGAGGCCACGGTAGTGGCGGCGGCACTCTGCGCTGCCAGGGCCGCGTCGGAGCGGGCGGGCCAGGCTGCGCGGCGGGCGGGCCAGGCGGAGGCCGCCCTGGCAGGCGAGAGGGCTGCAGTGGCGTCTCTCGAGTCCGACGTCGACGGCCTGGTCGCCGCGCTGGCTGAGCAGCAGGCGGAGGGTCACCGGCTGGCGGAGCGGGCGGCGGCGGCGGCACGCGCCGCTGAGCGCGGGTTCGCAGCCGAGAGCATGTCCGGGCTGCGCGACTGGCTGGCTGGAACCGTGAGCGCCGCCGCCAACGCTGCCGCGGCGTCAGGGGCGGCCGGCCGGCCGAGCTCGACAGCCGTCGGCGTCAGCCCGGAGCTGCCCTCCTGGTCCCCCCCCCGTGGTCGAGCAGCTGCTGCTGCAGCTGGGGCCAGCGGTGCCGAGAGTGACGGCACGTCGCGGCCTGGCCGCGCGGGGATGGGCGCCTCTGCCGGTGGCAATGCCGCCGCGGGAGTCGGCGGCGCCGGGCCGTCTGCCTCTGTGGGACGCGCCAGTCCTGACGGCACGCCGGGGCCGGCGTTGTCCTCCAGGTGCCCCTTGTGCGAGGGAATGGCTCGAGAGGCGGCCGGCGCCCATGCCGCCGAGGCTGCTGCGTGCGCGAGGGCGCTCAAGGCGGAGGCGAGGGCGGCGGAGGCGCAAGCCGTGGCCGACGAGGCAGCGACGCGGGGGCGGTGGCGCGGCGACGCCTGGTCCACAGGGTCCGGGGCTGGCGCCGCTGGCGGCTTTGCAGCCGCGCGAGCGGCCGCCGAGGCGGCTGCTCTGTCCATGTCCGCTGCCCTCTCTGCGGCAGGGCAGGCGGCGGCAGCTCACGTCGCTTGGGCGGACGCGAGGCTTGCAAAGGGCCTGTCGTCCGCTGGTCAGCTGCGTGTCAGGGTGCGGTCCAGGCGGCGTCGGGACGTGCGCGCAGCCGTCGCGGCGACGGTAGACGCGGCCCTCCAAGCAGCCTCCCGGGCTCAGGACGACGCGCGCTCGGCGCAGTGGGTGTCTCAGGCGTCCGGCCTCCTCCGCAGCGCGACATCCGCGAGGCGCGAGCTGGCTCGAATCGCCGCGGCGCGCGAGAGCGCGGGGGTAGACGGGGCAGCGCAGGCCAGGCGGGGCGCCGCAGGTACGGCCGAGACTGCCAGCGCAGACGGCGCCGCTAGGGGCAGAGGCAGCGACACGCCCGCCGGCCCCAGCGGACCGGAGGGGTCCGCGTCGGAGCCTTGGCGGCTTGGCCCCAGCCCGTCCTCCGCAGGCGGCCGCTGCCGCGAGCCGGAGCCAATCCCGCTCGAGGGCGGGATTGAGCAGCGGCTGCAGCAGCTGCGGCGGCGAGCGCAGCAGGCCTCCAGGCTGGCCCTGCTGTGGGCGGTGCGCTTTGCGGCGCTTCGGCGATCGCACCCCGCCCCGAGCGGTCATCATCACCCTGCAGCTGAGTCGCCGCAGCCGTCCGCAGCGAGTGCCGGCGCGGCCCTGGCGCGCGTCGACGGTGCCGGTGCATCGGATACATCACCCCGTCCACAGGGGGGGGCTGCGCTTGAGCGGCCAGGGAGCCCTGCGGCCCGAGCCGCGCATCTTGAGGCGGGGAGCGGCTCGCTTGCGTCCGACGCAATGCGCACCGCAGTCCGCCTCTCGCACACCGTGGAGGCACTCGGCAGAGCCATTGCATCGGGAGCCGCCTTCCGAGGCCAGTGGCAGCAGAGCGACTCCCCGCCCAGTGAGTCGGGCAGCCCCGGACGATCGCCCGCCTCGTCGTCGGCATCTTCGGCGTCGGGCTCGCCGGTGCAGGCGGCCGCTCGGGCAGCACTCGGCGGTGCTGGTACCGCGCCTCGGGACGACTCGGACGCCAGGGCGGCGCTGGACCAGGTGCTGTCCATGGCGCGCAGGCTGGCTGAGCAGTGCGGGGACGCGGAGGCGGAGGCGGAGGCTGCCAACGAAGCTGCAGCCGCGGCTATCGAGGAGGCGGAGCAGCTTCGAGAGCAGTCCTCCGACGCCACAGCGGCGCTTGAAAGGCTGCTTCGCGGCCGGGGCGCTCCCCTTGCGGGCTGGGCAGACGACGGTGTCGCCGCGCCAGCAAGCCAAGCACCGGCGGAGGGCGGCGGCGGCGACGGCAGCATCAGCCCGGGGCCTCAGCCACGCGGCGTGCGCAGTGGCCGCGTTGCGGCAATGAGCTGGCGGGCTGCTTGCCGCGCGGCCGAACGGCTGGCCGCCTCCTACGCGAGGCTTCGAGCCCACTCGGACGGGGTGGAACGCCAGGCCGCAGCAACGGCCGAGGCGGCGGATGCCGCTGCGGCGGAGCACCGCCAGCAGATGAGCGACGCTCGTCGCGCCGCCGAAACCGCGCAGCGAGCGCTCGAGGCGGCGCGGATGGAGGCTGCTGAGGCCACCGCCAGGGCCCGCCGCGATGTGGAGGCGGCGGGGGCGGCAGCGTCTGAGGCGCACTCGTTCAGGCAGAGCTCGGCGGACGAGGCGGCGGCGGCGGTTGCGGAGGCACGGCAGGCCGCAGAGGACGCGGAGGGCGCCGTGGGCGCGGCGGAGCGCCGGGCGGAGGAGGCCGAGGCACGGCTGGAGGCGGCCCTGCGGCAGAGCAGCGAGGCCACCCATGCGGCAGAGCTGCGGGCGGAGGCGGCAGAAGCGCAGGCAGAGGGCTCCAAGGCGTCTCTGGACCAGATGCGGGCGCTTCTGGAGAACGCGGAGGCGGAGGGCGCCGCGGCGAGAGAGGTGGCCGGGGAGGCGGCGGAGCGCGCAGCGGCGCAGCAGCAGGCGAGGGAGCTTGCCGAGGCGCGCGCTGCCGAGGCCGCGGCCGCCGCCCGGGCTGCACGGCAAGACGTCGCTGCAGCCAAAGAGGCTGCCCGTGCTGCTGAGGGCCAGGCCAGGGACGCGAGGGGGGCGCTTGCAGCCTGCAGAGCCCGTGTGGCAGAGCTCGAGAGGCAGCTGGATGCTCTGCGCGAGGCGGAGGCACGCGCGAGAGAGGCAGCTGACGCCGCGGAGGAGAGCGCCGCGCGGCTGCAGGGGCGCGCAGAGGCGGCGGAGGCTGCGACGCGCGAAGCCATCAGCGAGCGCGAGGCGGCGCTTGCGCTGCTGGCGCGGGCACGGGAGGACGGGGCGGAAGCGGCCGAGGCGGCCGCCAGGGCAGGGCGAGCGGCCAGCTCTGCTGAAAGCCGAACCCGGCGCGCGGAGGCGCGGGCGGCAGAGGCTAGCAAAGCGGCAGAGGCAGCGGTGGGGCGCGCGGAGAGCCGGGCGGAGGCGGCCGAGCGGACCGCTGGCCGGCGGGCGGGGCAGGTGAAGGCGTTGGAGCGGCGGCTCGAGGAGGTGCAGAGGGCGGCTGCGCGGGCGCTGCGGGGTGCCCAGTCGGAAACGGCCAAGGCGGCCGCGGCGCTGGCAAGAGCGGGGCGGAGGGGTCGCGAGCGGGCGGCGAGGCTGGCGGGCTCCGACGCGGGAGGCAGCCACGGCAGTGCGGAGCCAAGCCCGGCGCGGAGGGGCGTCTCGGCCAGCCCGGACCAGTCGGACGGCTCCAAAAGCGACGGGCTCTCGGCCGCTGCTGGGCCTAGTGGCCTCGCCAGGGCGGGCAGCCGCGGGCTGCGCCGCCGAGCAGGATCTGCCCCGCCCGGCGGGCTTGCGCCTGGGCGGGACTCTGCGACCGGGCTGCTGCAACACGCGTCTCTGCCGGCGCCTGCTGCGGCAGCCGCCGGTTCGGCGGGGCTGCCAGGTCCTTCCGGCCCTGCATCTGTCGGCGCCATGCCGAGGAGCGCCGCTGCGCAGCCTGCCGCGCCCCGTCGAAAGCGGCTCAGCTCCCGGTCGCGCCTGCGATCGGCGTCGTCACCCCCCTCGGTGGCGGCTGTGAGCCGAGCGGCGGGCTATGCCGCGGGCCGTGGGGCCCCTCCCGGCGCCAGGCAGGCCTCAGAGCGGCGCTCCGGCGGCAACGGGCCACCGTCAGTGCGTCGATCGGCCAGGCCCTCCCGGGCGTTTTTGAGGCGCATGGCGAAGGCCTCGACGGCCCACAGGCCCCAACGGGGCCGCCTCGACGACGACGCCCTCATCGATCGCGCATGGGACGCGGCCGGCAGCCCTCCGAGCCGCCCCCGCTCCCGCGCCGCTTCCGAGGCACAGGCTGCGAGGCGAAGCAAGTCCGTGCGGTTTCGCTTGGCGGGGTCGCCGCCGCGCCGCAGAGCCGTGTCCGAGGCCAGTGTGCGAGGCCGGGCGCGCAGCCCGATCGGACGCCCGGCGTCGCGCGGGCCGGGGGCTGCTTCCCGGCGCGCAGCGCGACCCGTCCGCCGGACAGCTGCCGGCGCCTCCTGGGAGGGTTCGGAGCTCGTGGCGCGCCTGTGGTCGCTGCTGCGGGTGGCGGAGACGAGGCTCCAGGCTGCCAAGCGGCTCGCGGGCCGCAGGGGCAAGGAGGCCCGCGCGGCGCTGGGCAGAGCACGTGCGCTGGCAGAGCAGCACCGTGCGGGGCGGGAGGCGCTCGCGCAGGCGCAGAGCGTGGCGGTGCAGGAGAGGGGTCTTCGCGAGGCAGCCGAGGCCGAGGTGGCACACGCCCGTCGCATGGCCGCGGCAGCCCGCGCCAGGGTGGCTGCTGTGGTGAGTAGGCAGGAGCAGGGGGGCGCAGGTGGTGGCGGCGGCATCGACGGCGGCGGTGGTGGTGGCGGTGCAGGTGGTGGTGGCGGCGGCGGCAGGGGCCGAGAGATGCAACGGGGGGGGTCGTTGCGCCAGCCGCCCGCAGTGATGACTGCTGCCCCCCCGAGCGTGCAGCGGGGGCGGCAGGCAGTCCAGTTGCTTCTGCAGATGCCAGCTCTGCCGATACTGCCGGGAGGGCGCGTGGGCAGCGCTGGCGAGTCGATGGCCGGGTCGCGGGCGCCAGCAGCAGCGCCAGCGCCTCGATGGAAGAGGCCATTGGGGACGACGGGCGCTCCTGCCAGCTCTGCGGGGGCGGCTCGAGGGCGGTCAGCGGCTCGGCAAGCCACAGTCGCAGCCGCAGTCGCAGCCGCAGTCGCAGCCGCAGCCGCAGCCAAGGTCCCGGGGTCGGAGTGTTCGAATCGGGTCCTGGGCAGGCCCATCCAACGGCGGCAGCGGCGCAGCGGGGGCCGAGTGGCGGGGCGGCTCCGCTCGGCCGAGAGGCTGCAGCCCGGCGCCTGGGCGCGCTGCTGGACATGCAGAGCCAGCGGCTGCGGCGGCAGGCGGCAGAGCACGGGGAGAGCATCGCAGCCGACCTGGAGGCGAGAGCGCGGCAGCGGGAGGCTCGGACCGAGGCGGCGGCGGCAGCTGCTCGGCGCTCTGCCGCGGCGGCCAGGAAGGCGACGATGGCGTCTCGGAGGCGCGAGGCTCGAGCCATGACTGCGATGGCGCAGCTGCGGCTCAAGGCGGAGGCGGCAGCGAGGGCGGCAAGGCGGTCCAAGGCGCGGGCGGCAGGATCACAGCAGCTGGTGGCGCGGGCCGAGGCGCAGGCGCAGGCCGCCACGGCTCAGATGCGGAGCCTCGTGGAGACCGTGGCTGGCATCGCGGGGCGGGTGCACACGGAGGTGGCCGAGGCTGTGTCTCGGAGGGGCATTGCGGCTGGGTCCGTGTTCCCAGCGTCAGTGGGGCGCGAGTACAGCGCCCGGGCCACGCAGTTGCTGCGCGCAGCTGCGGCGGCCAGCGCTTCGCAGGACGCTGCCGGGCTCCGGGCGCTGGCAATGACAGCCACGATGGACCTGGTGACAGCGGCCCGAGCCAGGGAGGCACTCTCCCGCGGCGCGCGGCCAAGCCCGCGGGTCGAAGCCCCCGCGGCGCTTGTCCACGCCGCCGAGCGAGCGGCGGGGCCGCTGCCGCGCTCCGGTGCTGCTGCGCTCGCCATGCACGACGCCGCGGCAGCAGCAAGGTCTGCAGTGGACGCGTACTCGAGCCATTTTCAGCGGCTGTAGGCTTGCCGAGCTGAGAAGTGCGCATCCCGTCCCCAACATGGCCGCAAGCGAGCGCTCGTGGGCCGCACGTGTGTGTGCGTGCGTGCGCGCTTGAGAGGGTCTGAATGTGAGCCTAGTTGGCTGCTGCAGCCCGAAGCTTGAGGCGGCATTCGGGGAGGTGTCTCGATATCGCGAAACGATCGGCGCCGCGCTCCGACAACAGGCTCCGCTCACAGACTGCCAGGGTCGCCCGAGTGGCTTTGGGGGCGGGGCGTTTGGCGCGGACCGGGGCGGTCGCTTACCCCAACCCGCGTGCCCGACACTCTCGTGGTCGCTAGCGACAGCTCGCGCAGAGCGGCCCGACACTGCTGCCGGCGCCGAGCAGCGTAAACTGCCGCCTAGGACACTGGTTTGCTCGACGGTCGTACAGTTTGCAGGCCTGCCGGGTCGCCATGGCCGGTGCCACGGGCGCACAGGGCCGCCAAGCCCTGGGCGAGCGTGGGCGCGCGCCGGCGGTTGGCCCGGCCATTTCGGCTGGCTCGGCCTCCTCGAGCCTTCGGGGCACCGCAAGCCTGGCCCGGGCGGCATCGCAGGGAAGCAATGCGGTTTCAACTGCCGGGAGCTCGGACGGGGGGCGCCTGCACTGGGCGCAGGAGATTCCCCGGACCCCAAGCTGCTGGAGTCCGCAAAGCCCCAGCCTCCGGGGACTGGCAAGCCCGAGCTCCATTGGAAGCTCCTCCTCCGGGCCGCCTGCGGCAGCAGAGGCGGCGCCCTTTCTCCAGTCATTCCAGACCAGCATCCGCTGGGGCAGGCCGGCGAGCGAGGCGGGGCACCGGGAGGTTGGCAGCCTGGCAGCCTTCACCGCTCGAGCTCAAGCGGCTTCAGTGACCGTCGCCAAGGCGTTCCATGCGGCAAAGGACGAGCTCCGATCCGCTGTTGAAGCGGGGTCCTCGAGCGATGCCGCGTCTCAAGCCAGGAGAGCCAAAGCACCCGCTGACGGAACTGGCGCAGCCCAACAGCAACTGCCAGCCGGTCCGACGTTTGCCAGGCAGTTTTCCGCGGAACTGACCCGGAACCGGCCCGAAGGCTCCCTTCGCCCCCACATCGGAGGCATCGCAGGGGGGGCGAAGGTGGTGGACACGGAGAATGGAATGTTTTTCAAAATCGCGGACGACAGCGAGGGCGTCTTTCAAGGGATCTCGGCGATGCAAGGCAAGCCCGCGAAGCGCGAGGCGAGTGTGTGCCGCTGGCTTTGCGCGCGATACCAGGAGTCAGCCGGGCTAATGGTGTCGCCTTCGACGGTGACGGACATTATCGCTCGGAACAGTGGCGGCGACGCAGTGGCCGTGTATCGAGTGATGGCGTCGCTCAACCTGCCTGTGGGAGAGGAGTCGCTGCGGCTCGGGTCGGGCGATGGGGGCCTCACGGTGCACAGTTGCGCTGCGGTGGCGAAGCGCGCGCGCGTCGTGGCTGACCTCTGCCACGTGGCCCCGAGCCGGTTTCAGCCGTCGCAAGGCGTCGTTGTGGATCACTCGCGCGTTCTGGTGAGCGCTGGCCGCAGGCTCGCGCCAGAGCTCCCGGGCGACGGGCGCTTGTTCGAGTGGCTGGATACCCTCGGGGCCAGTCCGAGGCTGTACTCAACAGAAGGGCGCTGCGCCGAGCTGGAGGCGCTGCTCGGGGTGCGGCTTGACCCGCTCTACCACTTCACGGCGAAGTGGGAGACCGTGAAGCTGCCCGTCCCGCCGCCGGGTTTCGGCGATGCACCGGACATCGCTGCCGCCGACGGCGACCAGGACGACGTGGACGAGGCTTTGGCTGCCGCTATGGCAGCGGGATTCCAGGGAGCGGCAGCCGCGGAAACGACCCAGGCTGGCGCACCTCGCAGCAGCAGCAGCAGCGGCAGCAACAGGTGTAGCAGCAGCAGGGCTGCATCGGCTTGCAGCACCGGCCAGCTGCCGCTGCCGTTCGACGTGGAGGTCCACGGGCTTCCGAGCGGGCAGCTTCTGCTGGTGGACGCGCACCGGCTGGCGATTCCCGAGGTGCCCGTGGTACACTGGGACTTGGGCGTGGTCGTGGGCGTTGGGCCGGAGGGGGTGTACGTGAGCGACGCGGCGGCTGCTTCAGAATTGCAGCCAAGTGCGCTTGTGAAGGCGGCCGAGGAGGCATCCCGCGCGCACGGCGGCGCCGAGGGCTTGTGCCTCCGAGGCGATGACAGTGCAGCGGGCGAGCTCGCGCGGCAGTGCGGGTCGCAGCTGCTTTGCAGCCCGGACGGCGCTCCTGTGGCGCTGCTGCCGCAGCCGCAGAAGCTCTGGGCTGCACCCTTCATCACAGCCCTGTTTCCGCCAGGCGCCGGCGCGGTGCTGCGCAGCCTTGGGGGTCCAGCGGTGTCGCCTGATGACGTGTTCACGGACGACGGGAAGTCGGCTGTGGCTGCAACAGCGGCGCTGCTCGGGCCCAGGAACACCGCTGCCGCTGCGCGCGCCGTGCTGGCTGCGGTGCAGGCCGCTGCCGCTGTGCTGGAGTCGGGGGGCGACTCCTCGGAAGGCGATGCCGCCATGGAGCGAATTCTCTCGCTTCGCGGCGCAGTGAAGCAGGGCCTGCACTTGCGAGGCCTCGGCCTGAGGCATGTTGCCTTTGTTCACGCAGCGGCAGCGCGCGGGGATATCGAGGAAAGCGCGCTGCTGGACGAGGCTCTCGTCTGCGCTTGCCTTCCCCGCCCGGGGAGCTGCGCGGGGGTGGCTCTCGAGCGGCTGGCGGCGCTGGGCGACGGGGACTGGCCTGTCGCAGTCATCGCTGCGCGAGCAGTCGCCAGCAAGGGGCGAACCACGAGCGCGCGGGACGCGGCGTCCCTGGCGCGGCTTGTCGTCCGGCATGCCGGCCTGTGCCGCACGTGGCTCGCTCTGCAGCGGCAGCGGGGAAGCTCCGCCTTCTTGCGGCCTGCGACAGGCGCGGGGCTGGGCGGTGACGGCCTGGCCGGCGCGGCCGCCCAAGGCGGGGATGGCCTTCTGAGCGACGCAGGTCCGACGGGCGGGCCAGACCACCTCGACGCTCTGGAAACGGGGGCTACGGACGACTCGGAGGGCGGTTTCGTGTTTGCAACCGCCACAGACGACAGCGTGGCCGAAGCGCGTGCGGCCGACGCGGAGGTGGCAGGCGCTGCTTCTGCTCCCCACGCGCCCACAACGCCGGGACCAGTGCGAGGGCGCGGGGCTACGGCCAGCTCCCCCTTGCATGGCACGCCGTCGTTGGGCGGTGACTTTTCGGCGGCCGTGCGCACTGCAGCGCGGGAGCTCCGCTGGTGCCAGGCGCTGGTCACAGAGGAGCTGGAGTTGGTGCTGCCGCTGCAGCAGCTGCTTCTGGCCGCAGTGGAATCCGGCGCGGCGGAGCTGAGCGCGCTCGTGGCGCTGCAGCTGCTTGTTCTGTTGTGGAAATACACTGCGCAAGGTTCAGATGAGCGCATCTCCGAGGCGGTTGCCATTGGCGAGACTGTTGGCAAAGCGGATCGCAGGCTGGGCGACGCCATCGTCAGCGCTGCGCGCGCGGCGCGCTAGCCTTGCAGCTCATCGGTGGCCAAAGAGCGCGCAACGTCCGTGGTGGCGCCGAGCGGCGCGCTGGTTCCGCAAGCCGACTTGGGTCTCGATGGCATTCCACGGGCTGGCTGCGGCGCCGCACGGACTGCCGAGGAGAGCAGCGCGCCGTCGGGCCATGGGCTGCCGAGGAGAGCAGCGCGCCGTCGGGCAACGGGCTGCCGGCGGGACGGACTGGATGATTCTGGGCCCGTGGTTTGGAGAGCTGCACCGCTCGTTCGACTGCAGCGAGCAGGCTTGCACATGCGTGAGGCGGTTTCGCGATGCTGGCGGAACGAGCGCGCCTTGCCAAGCCGCCCCCCCCCCCCCCCACACACACACACCAGCCTTGGGGTTCCAAGGGGCGGTTAAACGGCGCCCGTGCCCCTGCCACGCTCGCAGGCAACGGCAACAGTGGGAATTTCACGAGCCAGCCGGCCCCCGTGGCAGCGCCAGCGTCGGGGCGAGGCTTGCCTGCGAAGCGAAATTGAAGCGTGGCCGTGCCAGCTGCGCCACAGGCACACGGTCCTGCGCCGGACCACGGGCCAGCGTCCAACGCGCTCTTGATTCAGTCACTCTCAGAGTCCGACGAAGCGTAGGTGGCGATGGCTGCGGCAGCCCTGGAGAGCGCTGCAGCCTGGCGCGGCCGCTTCGGCTCAGACTCTTGTCCGCACGACGGGGCTGGGCCAGCGCGGGCCGCCGCCGAAGGGCTGGAGCTGGAGCTGGGGCTGGCCGCTGGCCGCTGTCGCCTCGCCATCATGAGAGCAAAGTGCGACGACTTGGCAGAGCCACGCTTGGCGTCAGCAAGCCCGCGGCCCATAGTCGAGGGAGCGGCTGCAGCCGAGATCGAGGCTGCCGACGCGCCAGGGGCTGCGGGGGGCAACAGATTGCCGTCCGCTTTGACAGCAATGCCAGCAACCGGCCCGGCGGTCGCCACCACGCGCTCTCGCAGCGCGGCATCAAACTCGTCCTCGGCCTCCTCGCGCGCCCGCTTGGCAGCGCGCTCCTTCGCCAACGCCTTGGAGCGAACGCCGTCCAAGAACTCCACCTCGTCGTCCTCAAGCCCGCGCGAGCCCATGAGCGCCTGCACGCGGTCCTTGGGCGTTTGCTCCGGGTGTGTGCCCAGGCCTGCTCCATTTTCTCGGGCAAGGGAAGCCGCCTCCGCTGCGGCAGCTGCCCCGGGGTTCTCGAGCTCGCGCTGCTTCAGGATGAGCAGGTCGCGCGGTCCTTCGTCGCCCTGCTTGATGGCCTTGGTGTCAAACTTGCCCGTCTCAGTCACTTGCAGCACCTCCGCCGCCTCGAACCCGTCCCCGAGGCTCATGACGCCCGAGCCAACCAGGCGAGGAAAGGCAGATACGCTACCTGTTCAGGGGCTAGGCGTCCGACCCGGATAGGAGGTGCGGCCCGCCTGGTGCCGCAGCGCGATTCCGGCAGAGGCGAGCAGGGTGTTGCTTCGCAAGGCGACCGGCGCTGCCAGGTGCGAGCACCGCGCCGCCCGCAAGCCCGGAAGGATGGAGGGCCAACGAAAGCGCTCGAGTGCCGAGTATGCTGAGGCGCTCCGCCGCCTGCGGCAAGCCAGCATGACTGACATTTTGCAAGCGACGCTCGCGCAGACGGCGCTGGCGGCAGTGCCAGTGCTCCTCTACGTCGGAGGCCCGGCCGCCATCGCGCGCCTCCTGGCACCGACGGCCGCATGGAAGTGAGCGGGATAATCCCGCGTGCGTGTGCGGGTGCCAGCCTTGGGTCAGGCGCCAAGCCGCGGGAGGGTTGGCAAGGGCAAGCTGGAGCTGGCCTGCTACGAAGCCGCGTTGCCCGCCAGCCAGTCCACCAGCAGCGCATCTGCGCGCGTTCTGTTTCGGCAAATCAACCGCAGGGAGCTTCCGCGGCTGCAGCGCATGGGGAAGGTCTTCGCATACGCCTCGGGCGTGGTTGCGCGGCCGGTCGGCTGGGCCGTGCTGGCCGGCACTGCGCAGGTTGTTGCCGAGGACCAGCTTCGCATCGGCCCGCGCCACAACGATGGCGCGAGCGGCGCAGACACCACCGCGAGCCAAGCGGTTACGGGGGGCATTGCCGGCGCCCTCGTTGCGCTGGTGCGCGACTCGTCCAAGGCTGCGCCTGCGGTGCTGTTTCGCATGACCTCGCCCACCGCCACCGTGGTCTGGTACGCGGCGCTCGGCGCTGTGGGCGGCCTATTCCTGCCCGTGGTGCGCTACATGCTGTCCCACAAGGGCGGGAACCTGCTCGAGGCCGGCGGAAAGGGCCTTGACATGGGAATCGGCAGCGGCAGGGGCGGAGACGGCGCCGACGGAGCTCACGACGCGGAGGAAGGATCGGACGGATCGGCGGCAGGCGGGGCCCCTGCTCGGCGCGGCGGGCGGGGGGAGGACGCGGCCCCGTCTGTGGCTGACATCGAGGCTCTGATGTCCGCAGCAGAGGAGGCCGAGCGGCGCCGTGCCGGCGGAGCAGGCCGCCGCTGAGCGCGGCAGAGGAGGCCGAGCGGCGCCGTGCCGGCGGAGCAGGCCGCCGCTGAGCGCGGCAGAGGAGGCCGAGCGGCGCCCGCTATGCTTGCGCGAGTGTACTAGAGCGCGGCCCGCCCACACCCCCCCCTGCCTCTTTGTGAGTTGTGCCCGTGAGTGTGCGCGCCGCCAAATGCGTTGGCTTGGCTCTCGGGTGGCCTGGGTGGCTGGCAGCCCTTAGGTCGAGACGGACACACGCGCCTCAACGGCTTGGGCGCAGCATGCACAGGCGCGCCGGCTTTGGCGTGTTGCTCGCGCGTGCTGGGCTGGGCGGCGAACGCTGACCATAGAGCCGCACTCGATGGCCAGGCGCGGCCCTTGCCACGCTCGGGCTCCCACTCCCGCTGCCACAGCCTTGCCCCGCTTGCGCGCGCGCTGGGTGGGCGCCAGGACCCGGGCTCAGCCAAGCCGCGCGCGTTTGCGAATTCGATCTTGTTTTTTGCAGCGGTTGCGGCTCGGGCGGCAGCCGCGCCACCGGCCCGCGCGGCCCTTGCGGGTGCCCACCGCTCGCGACGACAGACAGGGCCGCGCGTGGCAATGGCACAGCTGCCGCTCGGCGGGGCGGTCCGTCGGGATTCACACAGCGCCCGCCGTCTGCGAGTGCAGGGACTGGTAGTACTCTGCCATGGAGCGAATGGGGCCGATGGCCATGCCCAGCAGCGGGATGCTCTCTAGCGGGCCGAGGATGCGCTCCAGCGCCGGCTTGGTGAGCACCGACCAGATGGGGTCCCTGGTGAAGTAGAAGAGGAGGGCCCACTGCCGCCGGCTCAGCTCGCCGGCCTCCACCGTGGACAGAGTGGAGTGGCGGGAGCCCTTGCCGCTGATGAACCAGAAGACCAGCTGGCGAGCGATGGCGGACGGGAGAGAGAGCGCGGCCGGGGCGGCGGCGGGGGTTGAGGAGGTGGAGGTGGGGGTGGGGGCGGGGGGGGCGGCCCCCCCTGCTGCGCCTGTGGCGGCCACTGCTGCCGACACGCCGGTCGCAACGCTGGCGAGGCTGGCGGGGGGCAGCGTCAGCATGTCCTCGGCGGACGCTCCCGCCCTCGCCGGCGCGGGCGCCGCCCACGCTCCCAGCGCCGCCGCGACGGACTCCAGCGCGGACTCCGTGCGCGAGGGCGGAGGGCGGGCGTCGCTGGCAGGAACGCCGCTCGCCCTGTGCTCGGCTGCCGCGACGAGGCTGAAGGATGCCGCGTCCAGCGCGGCTGAGGCGAGCCAGGGCAGCCAAGGCGCGGCCGCGCCCTCCCCGGGCATTGCGGCTCTGCCAGCAGCGTACACCGCGGGCCGCAGGATGGCGGCGACCTCCGCCGCGGCGCGCAGGGGCGCTGCCGCAGCGTCCAGGTCGCGCCCCGCGCCCTCCGCCTCTGCCGAAGCCGTCGCCTCCGCCCCGACGCCGGCGGGAATGCAGAGCCGCACACCGGACCTGGAGCCCTCCCAGTACGCTGCGGAGGCGCTGCCGGCGGCCTCGGTCTCTGCCCCGGCCTCCGCTGCCGACGCCAGGCGAGAGAGAGGGGCGGCAGCTGCGTCGCCAGGCCCCGCCGCGGCCGCGGCCGCTGACGCCCTCGCGGCCTCCCCCGCTCCGTCTGCCTCTGCCGCGGTGGCGGGGGGCGGCGCAGCCTCTGCCGCGTCGGCGCTGGAGCGGCCGGCCGCTGCCGCCCACGCCGCTGCCAGGGCCGCACGCTGCGTGTCCGGCTCCGGCGCGCTCCCCGCCGGCGCCGCAGCGGCCGCCCCGGGCTGCTGGGCGGGGTCGAAGTCGACCCTCCCGCCGTTGATCAAGTGTCGGGGCGCGTCAGCGTCGCCCCTGGCCCTGCGGTGCTGCCCCTGCCACAGCAGCGCCAGCTTGAGTGCCGCCCGCGCAGTCTCCAGACCAGCCACGGACACCCAGCGGGCCTTGGGCCCCGCGGCGCGCAGCACGGCAATCTCAACAACCGCGTCAACGTTTCCAATCACGGAAAGCGCCCACTGCAGCATGCGCTCCGTCTCGGGGGCGAGCGGGAGGCGGGCGGTCCGGGACCCTGCTGCCTCCGCCGCCGCCGCGCGGGCCCGCTCGCGGCGAGCGGCCGCCAGGGTGGGGTCGCCGCGCAGCAGCACCGCGTGGTGCATGGAGAGCAGGCCAGAGAGTGCTGTCATGCCCTCGCTCACCACCTCGCCGGCGCTGCCCAAGAGGCTCGGCAAGACAAGGGTGAGCGTGCTGAGCACCTCCTCCATTCGGCGCGCGCGCCGACCAGCGGCATCCGCCCGAATCCACTGGGCGTACGCAGCGGGCTCGAGCGAGGGCGGAATCTCAAAGGGAAACACGCTGGCGGCAGCGGCGCCTGAAGGTGCGCCGGCGGCGGCGGCGGCTGCGCTGGCTGCGCCGGCGCCAGAGCTGGGCGCGCGCGAAGGCGCAGTCGCGCCCGTCGGCACGAGAGGGGTGGCACCAGCCGGCACGCCGTTGCCCGTCGCTGGCAGACGGGGAGCCGGCAGCGGGGAGCGTCGCGCCAGCGCATCGCACTCGTCGGCGCTCAGGGCAGCCCCTTGAGATCGCGACTGCCCTGCCTGCTCGCCAGGAGATGCCATGCCGGGCGACGGAGCCGGTGAAGGATGCGGCGAGCTGTGCCGCCTTGAGCAAGCCTCCCGCTGCGCGACGGGGAGCGCGCGCAGGTGCGAGCGCAGGGTTGAGCTCGCCCCATGTTGCCGCTTTCGGGCGACGCGCGGGACTCTGCAGGAGCTGCCGGGGTCGGCCACGACTATGCGCTGACGGCGTTCTGAGTTGGAGCGGTATTCGCGTCCGAGTTGCGGGCGTGCAGCCACACTTGGCCGCCTGCTCCCCGCCGCCCAGTCCCGCATCGCAG
Source organism: Cafeteria roenbergensis (assembly GCA_008330645.1). Lineage (NCBI taxonomy): Eukaryota > Bigyra > Bicosoecida > Cafeteriaceae > Cafeteria > Cafeteria roenbergensis. Next base: position 209,884 of record VLTN01000011.1, on the reverse strand, counting down.
CCGCAGTCGGGTGACAAGTGCACGCAAGTCGTGGCGCAGTGAATTGGGTGCGCGAGGCGGCCTGAGCTGCGCTACGTGCCCTGGCCCGCGCGGCAATCTCATGGCTTGGCCAACTGCGGCAACGGCGGCGCGCGAGTACGACGACGCTGCGCAGTTTCTGCACCGCGCGGCGCGGGCTGCCTTCGGGACAGAACTTGCTCCAGCCGCCCGGCCGCCAAGCCCGCGTGCCGCCGATGCCGCGGACGGCCAGAGGGTGGCAGGCGCGCGCAAGCAGGCGTCCGCGCTCGCGTGGGCAATCGAGGAGGCCGAGGCGGCGGCCCAGGCGACCATCGCGTCGCTGCAAGCCATGGCGTCTGGCAAAGCAAACCCGCTCGCTGTGGCGCGGCGCGCGGGCCTGGACGCCAAGCTCGACGCGCCGCCACGTCCAGGCCGCTCTGCAGGCCCAGACGCCGCGGCCGCTGCAACCAGCAGCTCGCGCGAGCCGCCCCCGCGCCGGTACGCGCCCCGATGGGAGACGGGCGCGCCGTCGTGGCGCCCCCTTGCTCCGTCGGCCGCCCTGGCGCCAGCGCCAGCGCCCGCGCCCGGCCCCGCGCCCGCATCGGACCGCGACGCCCGAACGGAGCGCGCCGACACCGACGCCCGCAGCCGCAGCAGGGCCCGCAGGAGCAGCAGCGCCAGCTGCGGCAGCAGCGACGGGTCAGGGCGCGCGGCTGTTCGGGCATCCCCGCCTGTGCAAGCACCAGAGCCAGCGCCGCCCGCGCCGCGCCGATCAGCTGCGCGCAGGGGCTCCTCCCCCTCCTCCTCCTCCTCCTCCTCTTCCTCCTACGCCCCGTCCGAGGACGGCGAACACGGCGGCGGCGACGACGGCGGCTGCTGGCAGCGGGCTCAAGGCCGCCCAGTGCCTGGCAAGCACGCTGCTAGGAGCGGGTCGCGCTCAGCGGCCCGGTCGCGGATCGGCCGGCCTGAGGCAGCGGGAGCGGCCAGGAGCGCGGCGGTGCCTCCCCCCAGCGTTCGGGGGAGGGGGCTGGGGCCGTCGGGGGCGGCCGCTGCTGCTCCGGCTTCGAGGCGCCCCGTGGGCGCGGCGCCGGCGCGAAGGCCCCAGAGCGCGCTTCGGAGGGGGCGGTCTGGCGTTGGCTCTGCATCGGGTGCGCCGTGGTGGTCGGCTGGACGTGCTGGCGCGCGTGAGCAGGCGGCAGAGAGCGCGGGCGAGCGAGGCGCCCGCGAGCCGCAGGGGCTAGCGGTGGCGCCGGCTGCCAGAGGCGAGCGAGGGGCGACGCCACCGCGGTCCGGCAGCGCTGCCCGCGGCAGAGGGCAGCGGGGGAGGGGAGCGGGGCGGGGAGGGCGCCACCGGCAAGGGCGAGCAGGGAGCAAGTCGGAGGCTGGTGACCTGCGCGCCGGGCCGACTGCGCGGGCGCTGGCGGCTGAGAGGAGGAGGCTCGCGCGGCTGTCGGCCCAGGCAGTGAGGCTGTCGGAGGCGAGGGAGGCGGAGGACGGTGGCACGGCTGCGCGCGCGAGCGCCGCGGGGCCCGGTCGCAGGGGGGCGCGGTCGCGTGCGTCGGGGGCAGGGGTTGTGCGTCCAGCGCAGGCGCAGCGGGCTGAAACGAGGGACGGGGTGCGTGGGCCCGATCGGGGCAAGGGGACCGGCAGTCCCCCCGCGGCGTCCAAGGGGGGGCCGACGACGGGGCGGGGTCGGCGGCCAGCAAGCCGTGAGCGACCTGCACAGGAGGGTCAAGGCACTGCTGCGGTCGACCAAGACGCTGTGATGGCGGAGATCGCGCGCTTGCGAACTGAGGCAGCGGAGCACCGCGCCAGGGCGGAGGCGTTGAGGCAGGGCCAGGACGGGGCGGCCGCGCGGCGCGCCAGAGCAGAAGGGAAAGAGGCCATGGACGCGGCGGAGCATTTGGCCGACGCCGCCGGATGGGTGAGGAGCGCAGTGGCAGCCAGCGGCGTCGCAGCAGAGGGCACCCCCTCGTTGTTCCGCCGGCCCCTGCCAGGATCGCGCGCTGGCAGCCTTCCTGACGGTGGCCCGACTCGGCACGGTGGCGCGCCCGGAGGCGACGACATGGAGGATGGGGTCGAGTCGCTTGGCGCGTGGGAGGCCGGGGAGGCGTGGCCATTGGAGGGTGCTAGGCACAGCGAGCCGTGACCCGAGCTGGCCAAGCTTGGCTGGCGCACGGTTAATTTCCACTGCCTTTTGGAGCGAGCTCGCAAGTGGTGTATGTGTGCTGGTCAAGCAAGAGGTCGAGGGAGGTGTCACTCTGCGCATTGACGAGGCACGCACGCGCGGTCGCGACTTTGAAATTGACGCGCAGACGAAGCAGACTCGCGAAGGAAGCTTCGCGCCCCGGCCCGCTGAGAAAATCGGTCAGCACACCGATCTGGGTCAACCCTTTGGTGTGGTTCGCGAGATCGCAATGGCGCCCTGCATCGCTGCCCATGGTGTGGTTGCCCTCGACGAGTTCTGCGCCATATCGCACGGACCTCGGGGTCCCATCTGCGCTGCCCCCGGGGCTGCGACGCATGCAGGGTTGCTGTCGCCCAGCAGCAGCGTGCAGCGCGCGATGCGTTGGATTGCGTGCTGCCCGGACTCGCGACTATTGCTCGAGCTGGCGAGCCCAACGGGCGCATCAGTGGGCGCGCCCTGCCGTGTTGGGCTCCGGACTTGGTCGCTGGCAATCGATCACCCGCCGGCGACGGTGCCTCAAGCCAAGGCGCAGCTCTGTCCGCCACTCCCAGATTCGTGGCACGGACTGAGCCTCGAGACAGTCCAGCAACAAGTGAGAATGCGCCCATCGTCGCCCAGGGGGGGAGAGTGCGCGTGGTGCGCCGTGGCCAGGCAGCGGGCGACGCTTCGAAAAAGGCGCTCGCGATGTGCCGATGGTCCTTAGCACTTGCGCTGCGTCCCCGGAGTCCGGCCACCGTCTGCAGTGGATGCCCGCGACCCAGGCGGTCGCGGCGGTGGCGTCGTCTGCAGAGATTGCGAACTCGCTCCCGTGGCCGGGGAGGACCCATCAAGCCCAGCTGGCACGCGTGCAGCCAGCGGCTGTGCATGTCGCCACGCGAGCCTCGGATTTCGGGACGCCGCGGTGCAGGCAGTGCACGAGGACTTGGGCCAAGCAGCCGGACGCACTGGGCCGCCCGTGTTGTCCTGCCCGACCGATGTGCACGCCTCAGACGAGCCTGAACGCGAGACAGTGGGCGAGCGCGCCATGCGCCTGCGCAACATGCCAACCCTCATGCGCCACGAGCACCAAGAGCGCCTGCAGGACCTTGCCCAGGCCAGGCGAGAGTTCCAACACATCACCGAGGGCGCCGCCGACGCCATCGCCCGGGCCTTCCATGACGCCAAGCAGCGCAAGCGCGGCGGCGACGCCAGGTCGCTGCAGGCCATCACACAGGAGTGCATGGGCCGCTTGCGGGGCGGTGAGGCGCTCCAGGTGGTGGACGCAGGCATTGCGGGGGGCGTCAAGGTTGCTGATCCCAGCACGGGGGCCTTCTTCAAGATCGCCGAGGACACGGTGGGCATCTACCAGGGCTCCTCAGTGATGGCGGACAAGGCGGCCAAGCACGAGCTGGCCATGCTCACGCACCTCCACGATGCGGACGCGGCGCGGCTGCTGACGGTGCCGCTGGCGTCGTGCGTGGACGTGACGGTGCGCGACGCGGCTGGTCGGCCGGAGCGGGTGTACCGCGTGCAGGGCTTCTCGCGGCACGCTGTCAGCGGCGACACGTTGCGGGTGGGGTCGAGCGATGGAGGACACACGTATCACGCTTGCGGGGCGCTGGGCGAGGCCGCTGCACGGCTGGCGGCGGCGCTGCACCTTGCGCCGAGCTGCTTCACGCCTCGGCACGCGGTGCGGCAGCAGCACGAGTACCGGACAGTCACGGGCGAAAGGGACCCGAGCCGGCTACCCAGGCTTGGCCTCGCGATGGATGCGCTGTTGGAGCGCGTGGGGGCGGGCAGGGATGCGGCCAAGAGCTCGGGGGTGTGCGCGCAGGTGGAGGCGGAGCACTGCGTGGTGCTGGATCCGCTGCGGCCGGTGCACGCGGAGCACACGGTCACCGAGTCTGCCGTGGCCAGCGGAGCCACCGCACCCCTGCCGTTCGACGTGGAGCTGCACGCGCTGCCGTGGGGCGAGGTGGTGCTGCTGGACACGCACCGGCTTTGCATCCCCGATGTGGTCAGCGGCGACGATGGCGGTGGGCTTGCCCCCACGGCAGTGGTGTGGTATGCTGCAGCAGGGGACTCGATGGCTTCGGTGATGCGGGTTGTGTCGCTGTCCGTCAGCGAGGCGACCGTCGGTGGCCGAGCCAGCCAGGCGGCGCGGCAAGCCGGGCTAGCGCCCTGCTTCGTCCCCCACAACAGTTGGCGGGAGGTCGAGCTCGACGCGCTGTCGTCGTGCTGCGGCGTGTCGGTTTTACAGTCGCTCGAGGGGAGGCTCAGGGTACTCTTGCCGCATCCCAACATGTACTGGAGGGCTGCCCACTTGACAGCGCTCTTTCGTCCCGAGGCAGCAGCGATTTTGCGGGAGGCAGGGGTCGAGCCCGTCTCTCCCGATGCTGTGATGGCTGGAGGAGCTGACCCCGAGGGAGAAGCGCTGGCCAGCCTCTTGAAGGCACATGCCGTGCTGGTTGGCACTGCCAATTCCAGCTTGGCTGCAAAGGCAGTGCTGAGGCAGCTGAGCGATTGCGTGCGTCTCGGGCAGGGAGACGATTTCGGGTCTGTCCGGAGCGCGGTCAAGGCTGGGCTGCACGCCCGCGGATTGGGTCTGCGGCACGCATGGGTGGTTTTATGCAGGCTGCTGGACGCGGCGGAGACAGGGACGAGCGCGACTGAAGGGCCCTCCCGAGCACTGCTCGAGACTGCTGCGGCGTGTGCGAGCCTGCCGAGCCCAGGCTCGAGTGGGGCAGCGGCGTTGGAGAGCCTGATTTCGTCGGCAGAAGGCGGACGGGATGGGGGCACCAGCTGGCTCACAGCGTGCTGCGTGGCCCGAGGGATGGCAGCAAGGGGGCGAGGCGTGAGCCCGAGAGAGGCGGTTCGCATGGCCAAAGCAATGAGTGAAGGAGGCGCGTCTGCCGTCCAAGTGTGGAAGGCCACGCAGCGGCGATGCAGCCGGCGTGTGAAGGTGTCCGGGGCTGGCTTGCATCGCGAGCGGCGTGGATCTGCGCTTTCGTTTGGAAGCGGCTGTTTGCCGCAATCCAGGCAGTTGATTGCATCTCAGCTTCACGGGCTGTGGCTGAGCCAGCGCCTGTGCGGCGTGGGCTGGTGCCATCGGCAAGGCGAAACGGTGCGCAGGCTGGCACGGACCTGTGCACGCGCGTCAGTGGACAGCGAGCTTGAGGTACTGTGTCTCCTTAAATCGCTTGCAGACGACTCGTGCGCGTCTGGGGGCGAGCCTGCAGGAGGGGCTTGCCTCGCATGCGCTCGCAGGCTGATGGAGCGAGGCGATTTCGGTGCGGCGCTGGACCTGCTGGAGCAGTGCAAAACCAAGCAGGCCTCGCCTGCGGGAACTAGCGACAGCAGCGCTTGTCGCTTGCTTCGAACGATGGCGCAGTGCCGAATGGCGATGGGCCGTCTCGATGCTGCTCTGGACTTGCTGGAACGGTGCGAGGACATTCAGCCCTCTTCATTTGGCCAGGACCACCCCGACTCCGCAGCAACGCTGCTTGTGAGGTCGCAGCTCCACATGGCCAAAGGCGAATATACGGCTGCTCTGAAGCTGCTGGAGAGTCACAGGAGTTTGTTGCTGCGTCTCGATTGGGAGACCCACCCTTGCTTCGGCGACACACTTCGCGCGTCGGCGCAATGCCAGATGCAGATGGGGAGGGTTGATCTAGCGATTGAGTTGCTGGAGCGCTGCAAGGACCTACAGATGTCGACGGTTGGCGAAGATCACCCTGCCTTCGGTGACACACTTCTCACGATGTCAAAGTGCTGCTTGCTGAAGGGCAAGTTCGACGCGGCTTTGCGACTTCTGGAGCAGTGCAGGCGCATTTTCACATCGTCAGTTGAAATGGGCCACCCGAGTGCCGCCGAAGTGCTTCTCTCGATAGCGCAGTGCCGTATGTTCAAGGGCGAGTACGTCGAGGCGCTGGAGGTGCTGGAGTGCTGCTGGGGCAACGTTAGCTCGTCGTTGGGCGAGGCTCATCCATGCGTGGCCCGTACGCTGCACACAATGGCGCAATGCCGGATGGAGCGGGGCGAGTATGGTGCGGCACTTGAGCTGCTGGAGCGGTGCATGACCAAGCTCACCTCCCTGAAGGGTGAGGCCTACCCAGGCTTTGGCGAGGCACTTCTCACTATGGCGCAGTGCCAGATTCACAATGGAGAGTTCGACACGGCGCTTGAGCTGCTAGGACAATCCAGAGACCACTTCGCCTCCATGGTGGGCGAGGCCCACCCGGGTTTCGCGCACGCAATTCTGACAATGGCACAGTGCCGCTTGCACAAGGGCGAGTACGATTCGGCGCTCGAGCTGCTGGAGCGGTGCGCGGACAGTTTGGCTGCTTCAGTGGGCGAGGAACACCCAAGCTTTGCCATCGCGTTAGTCTCGAGAGCGCAGTGTCTCAAAAGCCAGAGCGATTACGACGGGGCGCTGGAGCTGCTGAAGCGGTGCAGGGGCATCTTCGCCTGCTCGGTGGGTGAAGGCCACCCGAATTTTGCGAGCACGCTGCACGAGATGGCGCAGTGTCGATGCCAAAAGAGCCAGCCTGATGCGGCGCTCGAGCTGCTGGAGCGGTGCAAGTCCATCCGGGCCGCAACTGTGGGCGAGGACCACCCTAGCTTCGCGAGCACGCTGTTCACAATGGCTCAGTGCCACTTGCACAAGGGCGAGTACGATGCGGCGCTCGAGCTGCTGGAGCGGTGCAAGTTCATCCGGGCCGCAACTGTGGGCGACGAGCACCCAGACTTGGGCGCCACGCTGATGGAGATTGCGCAATGCCACATGCACAAAGGCGGATATGACGCAGCGCTGGGGCTGCTGGAGCGATGCAGCGCCATCTTCGCCTGCTCGGCGGGTGAAGACCACCCGAGCTTCGCGATTGTCCTGCTCAAGAAGGCGCAGTGTCGGGTTCGAAAGGGAGAAGTCGCGGCAGCGCTGAAGCTGCTAGAGCAATGCAGTGCCATCTTCGCCTCCTCCGGGGACGAAGACCACCCTGTCTTCGCGACAACCCTGCGCACGATGGCGCAGTGCCGCTTGCTGTCCGGCGAGCAGGGCAAGGCCCTGCTGCTGCTGTTTCGATGCCAAGCCATTCAGGCCAGGTCGTTGGGCAAATCCCATCCAGTGTTCGCCACGACGCTCATGACGACGGCGCAGTGTCTGCACAGCATGGGCGAGTACGATGCGGCCTTGGAGCTACTGGAGCGGTGCAGGGACATCCAGGCCTCTTCGCTGAGCGAGTCTCACCCGAGCTTTGCGGACACGCTGTACACGATGGCTCAATGTCAGCTCGGCAAGGGAGAATTCAGCGCCGCACTGCGGATGCTGGAGCGGAGTGCGCAAGTCTACGCGTCTGCCGTTGGCGAGGAGCACCCGCGCTACGTGATGTGTTTGAAGCTCATGGAGAGGTGCTGGCCCCCATAGCTCGTGAGTGTGGCATCGGTCGCAAGCTGTGTCTCGGCGCTTCTCGCTGGGATTCACTGAGCATATGCCGACGCTCTTTCCCGTAGAGGGCGAATAGCGCAAATTGTCCCTCGCACTCTCCACCCCGCTTCCCCGTCGCCAATCAGGCCCGTGCGTCAAGTGTCCGTGCAATCGACATTGGACTCTGCGACTTCCGTTCATAGGCTCGCGCTTGGCCCTGCCAAGCGCTCCACGGCATCACCCCCCCCACCCCCTTGCGGAACTTCGTTGTCTGTTCATGCACATCCGGCCATGAGTCACCGCACTGGCCGAAGCGCTACATTGCTCGGCCGAAGCGAACACGTCGCGAACAACCGCAGGTTGCGGGTCGATGAGCCGTGCGAACGTCTGATTCGGTGGGATGGCCTGTTTGGGCTGCTGGTCCGCCGCATCGGCAAGGACAGGATGCCAAGGTCCAGCGTTTGCGCTCGGGGAGCGAGCTAGGCATCCGAATGTCGCTCTCCAGTGAAATCCAGCAGCGGCGTCAAGTGGCGGCTCTGCCACCCGACGGGCGCCCTTGCTCTCGCGGCCCGCGGCAGGCGAGGCACTTGGGAGGGCAGGCCGGCGCGGCTTGGCTGGCAGCCGAAGTGACAATGTCATCTAGACGGCCTGCGCCGTCGTCGAGGCGCGGAAACCTCAAGGTGCGCGTTTCAGGGCGGCCGGGGAAGCGTTGGGGCGCTCGCGAGCAGCGCATCTGGCGACTCACACACCGGCGGCCTTGAGCCGCAGCCGCGTCTGCCCGTATCAGCGCTCGCGCAGGCACACATGCTCAATGGCGTGCACATGGTGAGGGCCCTCCCCGCTGTGTTCCTCCCCGCAGGCTGGAACCGTCGTTGCCAGGACCTGGGAAGTCGGGGAGCGCATTGGGCAAGGCACCTTCAGCGAGGTCAACATCGCAACGAACCGCGAGACGGCCGAGGTTGTGGCCATAAAGATCGAGAAGCCCAGTGGCCAGCCGCCTCAGCTGGCCGAGGAGCACGGAGTTCTGGCCAGCTTGCAGCCGTACCCATTCTTCCCGCGACTGCTCGACTTTTGGTGAGAGGCGTCCAGGCGGCGGCCGCGCGTGCCGTGTGGTGCACCGCGAGCGACGCCCTTCTCCGTCATGCGCGATGGTGGTGCGCAGCGCAAGCGGCCCGCAACCTGAGCACGGGAGGACAGGGGGCCGCGTGAGTGCTCCCCGGAGCGCCTCGGCTCCTCCACAGTTCCAACGACGCGCGAAGCCCGATCCCCGCGCGTCCCCTGCCCCGCAGCCATGTCCCGATCCGCGGCTCCTCCTCGTCTTCATCGTCTTCCGGGGGCTCTGGCTCGGCAGAGAAGAATGCGGTCGTGATGCAGCTCCTTGGCGAGAGCCTGACGCAGCTCCGCCTGCGACAGCCCTCGGGCCGCTTCCGGCCAAGCACAGGAATGGAGCTAAGCATGCAGATGCTCCACGCTATCGAAGCGTGCCACCGCGCCGGGTGGGTCCACCGCGACATCAAGCCGTCCAACTTTTGTGTCGGCGCTCCCGTGGTGACCCACCCGTGTCTCCCACGCTTGCGCGAGATGGCAGGCCTTGAGCGCTTCACCAGGGCCAGTGGCGCGCCCCGCTTGCGCGACCTGCGCCTCTCGAGGGACATGCCGTCCCGCGGCCAAGTGTTTCTCCTCGACTACGGGCTCGCCAGGCCTTACCTCACGCCAGAGGCCAAGGCGCAGGCGGCGCTCGCGCGACCGGCGTCCGCTGCTGCGGCTCTGCCTGATGGCGCGGTCAGCTGCCACCGCTCCCAGCGCTACACGGGCCAGTTCCGTGGCACCAAGAGCTACGCCAGCGTGAGCGCCCACGAGCAGAAGGACCTCGGGCGGCGGGACGACCTCTGGTCGCTGTTTTACACTGTGGTGGACCTCGTTGCGCCGCAGGGGCTGCCTTGGCGCGACGCTGCGCGCGAGAGGGAGTGGGATGCGAAGCGGCGCCAGGCGTCGGCGGCGTTCAACGAGGCAGCTCGGCAAGAGGCCGACGGCGACGAGCGGGCGGCCATCGAGCGCGAGGCAGCAGCGGGCTTGAGGCGCAACACCGAGGCAGGCGCGGCAGCCAACGCCGGGCCCCAGGCGGCAGGGACGGGTTCCGCTCCGGCAGCCGAAGCGGCAGCACCACCGGCAGCTACGCACAGCGCTGCGACCGCTGGCGCCGCTGCCGCCACTGCCGCAGCCGAAGCACCTTCCGGCAAGCCGAGCCCTGCTCCCACCCGCAGGTCCAGCTCGTCCAGCCGCGCAGCCTCCCCTGCGGCTACCGAGGCCCCCATGGACAGGGAGCAGGTTGGCAAGCTGAAGCAGCAGGCCCAAAAGGACCCGGGCATGCTCTTCCCCGAAGACATGCCTGGCAGAGCGTCCCTGCTGGCCATATCCTCCCACCTCTCCGCGCTGGCCCACGAGTCCAAGCCAGACTACGCCCTCATCTGCCGGCTCATGGTGGCGGCGCGCGACGAGCTGCGGGCAGCGGAGGACGAAGAGGAGAAGCGCCTGTGGGCGGCCTGGGTGGATGCTTGCTGCTCGCCGGCCGAGGACCGCGGGGCGACCGCTCCGCGGGATGCGGCCGGTGCTCCCGGTCCGGAGCCAGCCATCGGCACCTCCGCTAGCAGCAGCGGCACCTCCGCTAGCAGCGGCGGCAGCAGCAGCAGCGCTGCGAGCGGGGCCTCGGCAGCACATACCACCACCGCCAGCGGCGGCATCACCCGAGGCCCCCTTCGCAGCTTCCCCGGAGGCCTGGGGCCCGACGGCACGGGGCAGCCCCCCGCGGACCAGATGCCCCCGGCCGCACTCCGCCAGGCTCGCTGGGCCGTCGCTACGGCCATTGACTGCGAGCCAGGCCTCTTTGACACGCGTGCTACGCCAATGTCCTGCGACACTGTGCTGGAGAGCCGCGGGGGCAGCTGGATTGCGGCCGAGGGCCCAGGAATGCGCCTCGGCCCCGTGTCGAGGCTTGGCAGGTCACAGGCAATCCTGTCTCTCTCTCAGGCCGAGAGCGGGGCGGAGGGTGCCCCCCCCGTGCCCGCGCCCGGCGAGCCGTGGTCGGAGGCAGACGTGGAGGCGGCGCTGTACAGCGCCCTCGGCTTGGACTGCGCGGGGTCCCTCGTGCAGGACCAGACGCAGCACGAGCTGGAGGAGGAGGCCGAGGCCGAGGCCGAGGCCGAGGCCGAGGCCGACGCAGCGCGCAGCGGCGGAACCAGTGCGAGCTCGGCTGGAACTCGCGCGGGCGACGCTGCTTCCGCTGGGCGCCGCGCGGCCAAGCGGCCGCGCTCGTCATCGCCGCCCGCTGCCGGCGCCTCTGGCGATTCGAGCGCCTTGTCCCCGGCTGCTCCCGCCTCGTCGCCGCTGGTGGCGTCGTCTGGCGCCCCATTCCGAGCTGGCTCTGTCGAGTCGCAAGCAGCCGAGGCTGCTCGCCGCGCCAGGGCGGTGATCGAGGCGCAGGCGTCCACGCCCGACCAGCGGCGGGAGAGGATGCAGGCCTGCCTGGGCCTCGCCCGCGTCATCCGCGCGCGCGTCTGGCCGCAACTCACAGAAGGCATGGACACGATGGCGTCGGCTTTTACTCACATGGCCCTCGCAGGCCTGTCGGCTTGCGCCGCGGTGACGGCGTCCGGAACTGGAATCCGGCTCGACGCTGCCGCCCGCCGCGCGAGCGCCCTCTTGGAGTTTGGGGTCCTCGCGGAGGCAGGGGCCCTGGAGGAGTGGGTGGCCGAGTGCGGCTCTCGCCTGCCCCTGACGGCGACGGGCGGCCTCGCAGCCCTGGACGGCATGGACGACCCAGTCGCAGCGGAGGTCGGGGCGGCTGACCCCAGCGCTGCAGGCCACACCATGCACGGGGATTTGCAAGGCGGCCCGGGGGCCGGGGAGGGAGCCACGGAAGCCCTCCTTCTGCTCAGCCTAGTCGTGGACTCGCCGATTGCCGGAGCAGAGGGGGGCATCGCAGCAGCTGCCAAGGCGGCCGTCGCGGCTGCCCTCGCCGCTGGGATCCCGGCCTTCCAGCTCGTGCCGGGCGCAACTGGCGGCGGCGTTATGGCACGCCGCGCCCGCCTTGCCATCTGGCGCCATCGCGTCGAGGCTGCAGCTCGAGAGGAGCGGCTCCGCGTGGCGCCGACGAAGCAGCTTCTCCGGAAGCGGCTTGGCCCCTCGCTGCACGGGCCGCCAAAACCCCCTCTGGCGACACCGCTGCCCGCTGCCAAGTCGACCAAGGCCGCGGAGCAGGGCAAGCCGCCCGCGGCAGCCACTGAATCCGTGTCGCGGCCCATAGTCACGCCCGCGCCGTACCAGTACGGGGCTCCAGGGGAGGCGACGCGAGACTCGCTGGACGACTCAACCAAGGCGCGCAGATCCGAGAGCCTCTCAGCCGCGGCCGCTCGCTCGCACCGTGCCCCTCAGCACATGGCGCCCAAGGATGCCTCGTCGCAGGGCTCAATGCCCTTGCCGGCCATGCAGCCGCCGCAGCCTCTTGTTCGGGCCTCAAGCGGACTCGAGCACCAGCCTGCCGCCGATGCGGAGCGGCACCTCATGGCTGCCCCCTCCATGCCGCCGCAGCACCACGAGCACATGCGCAGCCAGCAGCACCAGCAGCACCAGCAGCACCAGCAGCACCAGCAGCACCAGCAGCACCAGCAGCACCAGCAGCAGCATTCCTCCCAGTCGCATCAGGGCTACCCTTCGGCCCCTGGCGGCCGCTGGGCACCTGATGGAACGCAGTGGGCTTCGTCGTCCCGCGTCGCTGACACGGGGGCGCTCCCGCCCCCGCCCGCGCGAGCCCCCAGCCAGGGCCCGACGGACGGGCGCCAGTCCATCGGTCGTCACGTCTCCAGCTCCCCGCCAGCCTACTCCCACCCCCACGCGGCGCAGCCGACCCAATCCCACCACGCGCCGCGCCGCTCGCCGCCCACGGGGGCCCTCCTTGCTCCGTCGCCCGCTGCAAGGCACCATGACGCGGCGGGCGCCCACGCGCTCCCGGACCGCCGCAGCACAAGCACGGATAGGTTCCCGGACTCGCACGCCACGCCGTATGAGAGAAGCTCGTCCAGGGACCGCGGGGGCCCCCATTGGCAGGCCCGACCAGGCCACGCGACATCGGATCGCCCCGGAGCGCACACCCGGCCCGCTGCGGCCCAGGACGGCCTAGCAAGCGCTGGCCATGCCTACGGCGGCTGGCAGCCACAGCCGCCGCACCAGCAGCACCAGCCTCCGCATGGGGCAGAGTGGCAGCGCCGGCCCGCCCCCGCCGGCCCACCAGCCGGCGCTTCCCTCAGGCCGCCGGGCCCGTCGCCCAGGGACCACGACGCAGGCAGCCGCGCCGGGCACCCGAGCCGCGAGGCCGCGCCGCAGCCAGCCTACGCCGACAGAGCCCCGGCGTGGGACCGGCCAAGCGCGGCGCTTGGGCGGGACGCTGGGATTCGCGAGCCTGCTGCTGACGCCTCCGGCAGAGCCGGCGAGTGGTCCGGCAGAGGCGACCCGCATGAGCGCCGCGCGAGCTATGGCGCCGCTGCTGCAGGGGGCCAGCGGGGAGGCGCTCTCCGGAGTCCCCCGGCCGACCAGCCCCGGCGTGACCAGCACCTTCACAACGGCCACCACCAGCACCACCACGAGCACCGTCCCGCCCCTGGACGTGCCGCCCGCGGCCCACCCCCTGCATCCCACCACCGGGCGGGGAGCGCGCCCTCTTGGGACGCCAGGGACAACCCCCGCGGTGGCATGGCCGGCCAGAGGCAGGCGCCCCGTAGCGCCGACGACCGGCGGTGGGACGCACACCCGCCCGGAGCGCAGCGCCAGCAGCACGGATGGCACGGGCCAGGGGCAGGCGCCGGGACGGACCACCGGAGCTTCGGAGGTCAGGGGTACGACCGGCAAGGCGCCATCGCCCCGTCCCGCCGCGGCGGCAGTCGGGCCGAGGCCGACGCCGAGTGGTCTCGCCCCGGACCGCGCGGCGGCCCCCCGCCTCCTCGCGGCCAGGGGAATGCGTGGTAGCGCGCAGGCCCGGAAACCCTTGTGATGCAGCTGTCCGTTGCGAGCAGTGGGCTTGCAAGTTCTTGAGCGGTGTGCATGAGCGTGGCAGGCAGGCGCAAGCAAAGCGCGCTTCTCAGCGGATGGCCCTCGTTTGGCAGGGAGCCGGGCGCCACACTGCGCGCCACACCTGTGCAGCAGCGTCGCGGGCACAGCTGGCGCACCGGTTCAGACGGCTACCCGTGCCGAAACACCAAAACGCCCGTCCCTCCAAGCGTGAACAAGACTTTGGTGCCGACCTCGTGCGTCACCACTGCGGCGAACGCCGGGCCGACCATGACGTGCCAAGAGCCCTTGTGCTCCACAGCCAGGGCCTGCGCAATCTCCTTCGCAGCCTCGTGGTCGTGCGAGAGGGCGCCCGTTGTCCGCTTGCGCAGCGCCAGCCGAGCCGCCACGAACGCAACGTGCCGAATTTCGGGGGGCGCGTCCGTTGCCTTCAGCTCGATGTCGCTCGCGACGTGAAGCCACGTTGTCGCCTGCGGGTCGCTCATGTCCGCGCGCTTGGGCGTGGCTGCGACGGACCGGCGCCCGACGGCTGCAGCGGCGGCCATCTCCGGGCGAGAATCGGACAGGGGGACCGAGCCCGCACAGAGCGCGGTTGTTTTGCGAGCCTGCTGCCGCTGGCGTGGGCGCCGCAGCCACCAGGCCTCCAGAGGGCGCACAGGAGCAAGTGGGGAAAAAGGAAAGCCAGGCGCTTGCGCGGCAAGCGCGGTGTTCCGTTGCGAGCCAGGCGCGAGTGGCTGGGCAACCGCATCCCAAAAATGTTTGCTGCTCTGCATTCACGCGCTCGCGCGCTAGCCGCAAGCCGGGATCACAGCGGAAGGTGGTCCCCCACAAGTGGCTCTGCGTCCCACACAGCGTGGTCGATGCCATACCTGGCAGGCGGGAGGCTGGCGAATCCCGCGCGGTCCAGCGACTGCTTGCTCGGAGGAAGCCGCGCCGACCGCACGTTTGTGTGGGCATCCGGGGCGGCAAACAGCACCACGCTCTCGCGCCACGCGCGGCCCTGTCCAGCCCGCGTCGTCTGGGCGCTCCTCCTCAGCCTGACGCGGTGCGGCGTGGACCGTAGCCTGCCGCCCGACAGCGCCTCTCCAAACTCGCCCACATTCACCACAACGTCTCCCGCTCCCAGCCCGGCGGCGACCTCCCACTGCCCCCTAGCCCAGTCCCATACCTCTAGCCCGCCCTCAACGCCCATCGAGGGACCGGCTGCCAGCAGCGTCAGCGTGGTGAGGTCGGAGTGGGCTGGCAGCGCCGTCAGCCAGGCGCCTGGCCCGGTTTCGGCCTCAGCGTCCCCCGGCGCTGCCGCCCCGGGCACCACGTACCGCTTCGCCTCAAGGACGTAGTCTCGCATCCTGTGCGAGTCCGACAGACCAGTCCATCCCGCCCCACGACCACCGCCGCCGGCCGGGTAGGACGCCGCGCCGGCCGCGCCCTCGAGCGCCAAGAGGAGCTC
This sequence comes from Cafeteria roenbergensis, assembly GCA_008330645.1. Lineage (NCBI taxonomy): Eukaryota > Bigyra > Bicosoecida > Cafeteriaceae > Cafeteria > Cafeteria roenbergensis. Next base: position 194,788 of record VLTN01000011.1, on the reverse strand, counting down.
GTCAGCCAGGCCGGCCATGCCTTGCCAAAGGGCAGTTGCGGTCGCCCTAGTGAGCTCGTCGGGCCACAAGTTGCCCCTGCTCCCGAGGTGCGCGCGCAGCATTGACTCGGGCCACTCGCGGTGAGCGGTGTACGCCTCGCGGAGCTCGCGCGGAGTGCAGCTTGGATTCCACACACGAAAGGCCCTTGTCTCAGCCCTTGCGCCCGCGTTGGGGGCAAGCGCATACTGGTGGTAGCCGGGAAGGACGCCTTCAGAGGCGCACGCCGCGCGGAGCGAGCCAGACGCCCCCTCGCCGAGGACGCTTTGGGCCACCGAGCCAAGCGCGTCGCGCACCAGGGCCGCATCCAGCGCGCCAGGAATGACAGCAAAGCCCTGCGTGGACAGGGCGTGCAAGAGCGCGGACGCGTCCGTCGCCCGGACTGTCGCAAGCGCGCTCAGCCGCCTCCCGCAGGGGCCAACCCAGGCTGCCGGCGGATGCCGCAGCGCGCGGGACACCCGAAGCATGCGGCCTCCCCGCGTCGGCCAGGAGTGTGCGCCCCGTCCCAGCAGCCGCAGCAGCAGCCGCGCTGCCCGGCGCACACAGTTTGGGCGACTCGAACGTTTGCGGCGCGCAAACATTTGGGAAGCAGAGGCGCGTCGCTCCGAGCCAAGATCTTCGGTTCGCCAACGACGGGCGGGGGCACACGATACCCATTGTTCTTGCGAGTCATGTCCACCCGCGAAGACCTCGTGTACAAGGTGAGCACGTGCTGGTTGGTCCCCTCGCCGCTGGGCTGCCGGCAGCCTCGGGCCCTGGCCCCGGGGAGGAGGCTTGTCGGCGGACGGCGGCCGAAAGGAGTTCCCGGCAAGCAACGCCGTTTTGAGGGCGAAGAGGCACGGCTCCCCGGCGCGCCGCTCCCGCCTGGCGCCCCCCCGCGCCATGGCTCGGGCCGCTCCACCTCGGGTTCCAAATGAACCTGCCCTCCGTGGCGGATCGAGCGGCCGCCAGCCGCTGGGGGAAACGGGGTAGCGGGATGACACGTTTCCGCTGTCGAGCCAGCTTCGAATCGAAACCCGCCCATTTTCCCCCTCCTCCCGCCGCGGGGCCGGCGAGCCAGCGCGGGCGCGCCCCGTGGCCTTCCGCGGGGCTCGGGAGCCTGGGGCTGCGGCAAGTGCGGCCGGGGGCCGCGAGCGCGCGTGCCTGTCCGGCATTGGCGGCTACGGCCGAGCCCAGCGGCTGAAAAAGAAACGGTCCCAGATCCCGCCACTGATCGCCCGTTGGGCTCCTGACGTGCACCCTCGCGTGCTCCGCTCCCCGGCCGGCTGCACCGCCCTCCCTCCCTGCCCGCTGCACCACGGTCCGCCCGCCTGGGCGGCTGCACCCCATTCCCCGCCGTGCCCTTGCCGCGTGCGCATGGGCCGAGGAGTTGGTCGATCCGTTGGCGGGTGTACCTGCCCAGCCTGCCGTCCGTCCGTCCGTCCGTCTGCCGCCCGGTTGAGCCCCGTCCCCCCACGATTGTTGCGTCGTTGGTATTATGCCTGTCTGTCCGATGCTCCCGCAGGCCCGCCTCGCCGAGGAGGCCGAGCGCTATGAGGACATGGTCGAGCACGTGTCTTCCCTCGCCGAGCTCAACGAGCAGCTCACCGTGGACGAGCGCAACCTGCTCTCCGTCGCCTACAAGAACGTGGTCGGCGCCCGCCGCGCTTCGTGGCGCGTGCTCTCCAGCATCGAGGCCAAGGATGCTGAGCGCAAGGAGGGCAGCGGCCACACCGCCCTCGTGGCGGAGTACCGCGCCAAGGTGGAGAAGGAGCTCGAGGAGGTCTGCGGCCGCCTGCTGACCCTTCTTGACACCAACCTGCTCCCCAACGACGAGTCTCGTGAGGGCGCCGTCTTCTACCTCAAGATGGCCGGGGACTACCACCGCTACCTCGCCGAGTTCGCCCAGGCTGACGCTCGCAGCGCGCAGGCCGGCAAGGCCAAGGACATGTACTCCCGCGCCGAGGCCGCGGCTGAGGGCAAGGACGAGGGCAAGATCAGCGGCGACCCGCTCAAGCCCACCAACCCCATCCGCCTGGGCCTTGCCCTCAACTTCTCCGTGTTCTACTACGAGATCCTCGGCATGCACGCGGACGCCTGCAGCCTGGCCAAGAAGGCCTTTGACAGCGCCATCTCCGAGCTCGACGGCCTCGATGAGAACGAGTACAAGGATGCCACCCTCATCATGCAGCTCATCCGCGACAACCTGACCCTCTGGACCTCGGACCAGACCGACGGCGGCGATGACGGCAACGTCGAGGACCTCGACAGCTGAGCAGCTGCTCGACCTTCTTTGCGGACCGCGTCCCGGGAGCGCCAGGCAGCAGCGCATTCCAGCCACCTTGGCAGGAAGGCGTCATGCCCTGGCGGGCCGGGAGCGTCGCTCCGCCCGGCATTCGTGTTCACCGATGCCCAGGAGAGCGGCTGACGACGCAGGCTTGGTCGTGTCGCGGGTTGCTGTGTTTCTCCTGGGTGCTCTTGGCGGAACTCGCTGTGCTGCGCTGCGCTTCGAGCCCCTCCCTGCAACTACGGTGTCTTGCTTCGCCCCGCGGTGCCTTTTCCAGCTGGCACACGGAGCGCGGCAGTGACCTGTGAGTTGCACGGGAGGGGCCTTGCGGCAGGAGCGCCTTCCCTTCGATTGGTTGGACGGCGAGACGGGTTCTGCGCTGCTCGACACCGCTTCCGGAACGGAAGCGGTGAGACGCAGCGGGAGTGCCATCGTTCTCGTCACTGGCGTCGACCGGTGCGCACTGGATATGGAGTGCGGTTTGCGATTCTCGCAAATCTCGGCCCCCTCTGGATAAGGCCTCGCGACTTGACTTCGATCGCAAGTCGCAGCGCCATGTCGCAGAGAGACGGGCTGAGCACCCGGCCGCCGGCTGGGCGTGGGGAGGCGTGACTTGGGGTGCCTGCTGCCCGAGCCAACGGACGTCGCCTCGCGGCGCTGGGACCACTCGGGGACCCGACCCAGGCAATGGATGCTCGGTCGTGTCCCTCGGTCCTGCGTCGCGCGGCGCGCCCGCCTCGGGATGATGCGGTGTGTTTTCAGCATGGGGAGACGAAGCCTCAGAGTGGAGTGTGTGCGCGGAACGCTGCCGAGTGTGTGCCGTCGCTTTCGGGTGCCGCCGGCTGCGCCCTTGGCTGGGTGCGTCTGCTGCCTCGGAACCATCCCTCAATGTGTGTTTGCACCAGTTTCGCGGTCACTCTTGTTGTGGGGCAAGTGTTGGCGAGGGAGTGAACCGGACAAAAACGCTGTTCTGCATACATGGCGTCTGCGTGCCTGCAAGGGACGGCTCGCGCGAGTTGCATCACATGCATGCACGATTGGACGCAACTCTGAGCTGCCAGCACACAGTGACAGCCAAGCCAGCATTCACGTGGCATCCATCCGCCCGGGAGGCCAGGGGCCGATCTAGCGCCTCGAGGCCGGCGTGGCGCCGCTGGACGCTCCCCTTCCCTGCCTCGCAGCCGCCATGGGGCTGACAAAGGCGATTTGCGCGCTGGCGCGTGCCGCGGCTCCCGGCGACAGCGCCCGGGACGGGGATGCCGCAGACCGAGCCGGCTGCCTGGTGCTGAGCAGCACGCCGCCAGCAGACCTGCCGCTCGCGCCCGCCGCGCGCAGCACCTCCTTCGCCCCGAAAAGCGAGCAGACAGCCTCCTGAAGCACCTCGTCGGCCGAGGCGGGCAGGCTTGCAGCGTGCTCGATGGACTGCAGCGCTGCCTCGCGCTGCGCCGCCGCCAGGAGCGACTCGATCGTGGCGTGCACGGCGTCGCGCGCCTGCGGGGAGGCGGGGTCCAGGCCCCTGCCCCGCCCGAAGAGCCGCCAACCCTTTTGCACTTCAGGCAGAGCCGGGATGGAGGGCCGGGCGCCGCCCACGAGGCGCACAGGGCGACGGGGCGCACCAGCGTCGGCCGGGGGGCGCGCCGCAGTGACCGCAGGCACCATCCATCGGGAGGGCACCTTGGCCAGTGCGGCCGCGATCTGATCCAGCGTGCGGTACACCACCACTGCTGCCAGGCCGCCCGAGGCCACAGTGCCGATGGCGTACACCGGCACCGAGTCGCGGCCCTTGGCTTCCGAGGGGTGGGCCGCAGCAGCCGCGGCCGCCGCAGCGGCGGACGTGGAGGCCACCCGCCAGGCGACCTCTTGCGGCGACGGCCGCGGCTGCTGCAGCCCCGCCTCGCCCGCTCTGCGTGCGCCCGTGGAGGACGAGCGGCGTCGCCCCGTGCCGCCAGCGCCCGCCCTGCCTCGCCCCGAGCGACCCTCCGCCGCCTCGACCGCAGCCCGCATCTCGGGGTCTACCCGCCGCAGGAACACCCTGCCAGGCAGAGTCAGGTGGCGCTCTGCCGCGGGGTAAAAGGCCTCGACCCACACCGCAGCGATGTGCAGCGACCGGGTGCCTCGCATTGAGAGACGCTGCACCGCCATGCGGTGAAGCCTCGACGGCGCCGTGGCCGCTGCAGCCAGCACAGCAGCGTCGATGACGGGGCCTGACACCGGCGAGGGGCTGGGCCCCTGCTGGCTCTCGCGCTGGGCGGCCGCGGCTGCCGCCAGGGCCTGCACGACGTTGCTGGCCCCTTGCGCGTCCGCCAAGTGGGGGGAGGCCTGGTGGTGGGATCCGGGCCTGCTGCCGCCGTGAGCGCGGCCGGAGGCGGAAGCGGCCCTCGCTGCGGCCCCGGACCTGACGTCGGCGAGGGCCATGCTCGCGCTGGCCTCGGCGCGGCGCGTGACGGCGGAGCGCAGCTCCCTGGCAGCAGCTGCCACGGCCGACGCCACCCACGCCTCCTGCCGCCTGACCAGCGGCCTGGCAGCGTCGCCCAGCGCGCTGACCCGCACTGCGGTGGCGCCGAGGGACGCCTCCACGTCTGACCGCAGCAGGCAGCACCAGCCCGCCGACCGCTCCTTGATGGTCAGGGCGAGCACGGACCTGTCGGTGTCGGTCTGGATGAGCGGCTGGACGCCCCCGGCGCGCGCAGCTGCCGCCATGGCCCTCGCGCCTCCGTGAAGCCCGGATGCCGCGCCCGTGGCGCCACCCGCTGCTGCCCCTGCGGACAGGCGCGAGTGGCGGTACTGCCACAGCGTGAGCGTGCCTCGCCCCACTGCCTGGTTGCTCCCCGCATGCAGCAGCCGCACCCTTGCGTCGGTGACGAGCAGGATGAAGGGCGCCGCCTCGGCCAGCACCGGCGCGTAGCGGGCGCTGGTCAGCTGCCGGGGCGTCCCTCGCATCGAGCCGACGGCGCCCATGGCGGCGGCGGGGAAGCACCCGACCGCGCCCGACCCCGCGGAGCGGAGCCCCCCCTCGCCGCGCACGGCTGAGCTCACGCGCGCTGCCCCGCGCAGCTCTGCCGCGCGGATGGCGGACTGCTTGCCGCGCAGCATCGCGCGGACGGCGCTCCGGTTCGCCGCGGCGGCGGCCGACGCGGCGGACGCAGCCGGGGCTGCAGCGCCGCCTGTGCTGGCCGGCCCGTCCGGGCTGTGGGCCGCGCGCCCGCCGCCGTCGCTGCCCGGGGAGTGCGGCGGGGACATGCGCGCCGAGGCGGCCGCAGGCCCGCCAGCCGCGTCGTGCTCGGAGCCTGCGTCGCCCCCCCACTCGCTCCACACTCCGTCGGCGCCGTCGAGGGCCTCGTCGTCGTCAGTGCGGCCCATGTCGTTGGCCGCGAGGGCTTGCAGCGAGGCGAGGCGGTCGAACTGCCGCAGCAGCAGCCGCGTGGCAGTCACCTGCTGGTCCTCGAGACCGGTCCGGTCAAAGGCGCGCGCGTCGATGACAGGGCAGTGGTACACGTAAGTCTCGCCCACCCCGACGCCTCGGGACTGCAGCGCCGAAAGCCGCGCCCAGCCCTCGGCCTCGCGCAGCGAGTAGGGCGTGAGCAGACCGCGGGCGCCCATGAACCGCGGAGGGCGCTGCCGCTGCTCCCGCGAGTGCTCGCGCTTCGCCGTCTTGGACACGCCCCTGAGGACAAGTCCCAGGCCGGAAACCGTGCCGCCCAGCGCCTTGGCGGGGAGCCCCCAGACGCCAGCGGCCACTCCCTGCGCGAAGCCCAGCGCCCCGCGCTGCCGCGCCATTCGGATCGGCGTTAGCACCACGCCGGCCACGCCGTGGATCAGCCCGTTTGCGATCATGCGCGAGCCCTGCCCAAACCCTTCCATCGCCCCGCGCGGCGGCGCAGGCGCCTGCCGCATAGCGGGCACTGGGTCATAGTCCATGGCGCGCAAACCCTTGCCCACGGCGTCGAGCACGCCACCAGCGCTCTCCAGCACGGTGCCTGCGGCCATGCCCACGAAGCCCACCGTGCCGGACACTGCGCCCACCGCGAAGCCGGACAGACGCATCGCCACACGCTGGGCCTGCTGCCGCCCTCCCAAGGCCGCCTCGCCGGCAGAGGCCACGGCCGCGTCAGCCGCGCCGTTTGCGGCGCCAGCGCCGGGGCCACCCGCGCCGCCGCCGCCGCCGCCGCCGCCGCCGCCGCCCCCGCCTGTCGCCCGGTCCACCAGCGCCGTGGCAGGCTGCCGCAGGAAGCCCACAGTCTCCTTCACAAGCCCCACCGGGTTCCCCACCAGGTCTGCAGAGCCCAGCGCACTCACTGTGATGTGGTATAGCTGGCCGTTGAAGCCGTCGATGTAGTGCGTGCTCAGCGTGGACGCCAGCAGCGACTGCGGCTGGTACTCGGCCTGCCTGACGAAGCGAGGCAGGGCGATGACCGTCTTGTCGATATTGGCGAACAGGTTGGACAGGCCGTCCAGCACCGGCTTCACGGCGCGCAGCATCGGCGAGTCGGGAAGTAGGGAGGAGATGAGGTGGGGGTCCGCCCCCATGTGGACCGAGACCTCGAGCGACACCGGCCGGAGCAGCATCCGCTCGAAGTACAGCCGCGACTCCTCCGTGCCCGTCGCCGCGATGGCGCTTGTGTCCGAGTTGCCAGCGGACAGGGCCAGCGCGGACAGCGCCGACAGCGCTCCAGACGCGCGGAGGCGGCCGAGCGTCGGCAGGGCCACGCGGCGCACCGCGTCCGCTGCTGCCGACACGAGGGCGCTCCAGGCCGCCCGGTCCCCCGCGGCGCGCCGCCGCCGCCGCGCCGTGGCCAGGGCTTCCCTGGCCAGCGTCTGCCCCTGCCCGCGCCGTTGCAGGATGGACTGACTGCGCTCAAGCTCTGTCGGAGCCATGGGCCTTGCGGCAGCCAGGCCGAACGCAGCCAGCGCAACGGAGCTCGACCTGGATGCCGACATCAGCTCAGCCGAGCTCAGAGCGGCATCGCGGCGGTCGGCCACTGCCGTGGCGTCGGCGTCGCGCTCCCGAACAGCGGCGCCGAACCGCGGGTGCGCAGCGCCCTCGCCCTCCTCCTCGTCACCGGCCTCGTCCTCCGCCTCGTCCTCCTCCGCCCATTGGTCGCGCCCCAGGCCGGCATCGGGCCCGTCCTCACTGCTGGGGCCCTCAACGGACCGCTCGGGGGTGTTGAGCAGGCTGGCGAGGGCGGCTGCGCTGCCCTCAGAGCGCAGCCGGTCCGGCCGTGGCAGCCGCAGCGGCGGCGTGGTTGCGGTGGAGGACGGCGACCCGTCAGCCCGCGCCGCGCCGGCCTGCAGGCTGCGTGCTGCGGGGCTCAGGGCGGCCGCCGGGGCGCGCGGGGAGGGGCCCGGCGGCGCCTGCGGCCGCACGGGCGGAGACGTTGGCCGGGGCGGCGGGGAGCGGGGACCACCGCCTGCTCGGGCGGACGCGCCCCCCCCTCGGCCCAGAGACGAGGCCGAGCGCGGGGGAGGCGCGGGCACGGCGCGGGGCTGCGTCGCGTCTGCGGCCCCGGCCTCGGCATCGCCCGCTTGTCGGACCACCCACGGCGAGGCGGACCGCATCAGACCGGCGCCCCGGTCCTGGGCCGCCTCCCCCTGCGCCTGCCTGGCTGCCCACGGCGCGAGGAACCCAGTCGCCCAGTCGCCCACCCAGCCCTTGGCCTCCATGGCCCGCTGCGCCTGGGCGCGGATGCGGGTGTGGAGCCGCGCGGGCCGCGGCGCGGGCCGGATGACCCGCAAGAGGCTCGGAATATCCCCCACCGGGGCGGCGGCGCCCGCAGCCTCGCGATCCATGCCAGCCACGAAGTCGATGATCGCGCGGATGAGGCCGTCGTCGAGGCGCAGAGCCAGCGGCAGCACCGTCAGCTGGACGTCGTCGACGTGGAGGTCGATGTGCTTGCTTGCGCGCGTCAGCGCGGTGAACAGGATGAAGGGAGCCTGGCCGCCCACGGCGCCGAGCACCTCGGCGGTGGTAACCTGTCGCCCGGCAAGCGCGGCGGCCAGCAGGCCGGGCGGCACCGGCACCCCTGCGGCCGCCAGGAGCGGCGCGCCCGCCAGGAAGGCCTCCGCTGCCAGCGCGTTGGAGCTGGTGTTGGCCAGGCGGGAGAGAACCACGGGGTACTGCGACGAAGGCACCTGCGAGTCGAGCTGGACGTCGCCCAGCGACGCGGCGACCGCGTTCCGCCCGTCGTGGTACGTGCTCACCGATGCCCCCAGGCCGGTGACTGAGAGGTAGAGCACTTCGCGGGGGGACGCGTCAACGACCGAGACGCCAAGGCCTCTGAGCGACGCGTCGACGCTCATGGCTCTTCCGACGCGCCGCTCCGCCCACAGCGGGCGCCAGTGCAGGCGCAGCCGCACGCGGGGCTGCGCCACGAAGGTCCCGCCCTCGCCGCTGCCGAGCCCGGTCAGGTCCGAGCCGGGGCCGAGGGCGAACCACCGGTCGATGGTCCTGCCCTGCGGCGGCGCGGGCACGCCCACGCGCGCGGCGACCTCCACGTCGTCCTCCTCTACTCGCCCGTCCGAGACGACGGGCCGGAGGCCCAGCCTGGCCTCGTCGCCGAGGAAGTAGAGGAGGCCTGTGGAGATGCCGGCGCCGGCGTCGGCGTCCTCCCCCACGGCCTGCGTGGCCGCCGCGCCCACGAGCTCGTGGCCAAGCTGGGCCTGCTCCGAGGGGCCGACGCTGCCGTTGGCCGCGGCCTGGGAGGGCACGCTGCCGGTGCTGGAGCTCTGCCTGTGATGCGCGTGGCTGGGGCCGGCCACGCGGCCGGCGTCCGAGTCTGAGTCGTCAGCGGCCAGGCGGGCCCCCGCGCTCGACGCCAGCGCCGCTGCCGCAGCGGCGCGCCTGCCGCGAGGCGTGGCAGCGTTGGCCCCGGTTGGCTGGCCGGCATGTGCGCGCGTGGCCCGCTGAGCGGACGGCGGCTCTGCCGCTGCCGTGCGGGCAAAGAGCGCGACGGTGACCGTGGCCTCGCGCCGCGTGCGGCGGGCTGCGGGCGAGGCGGTGTACGCGCCGTCCGCAAGCCAGGCGAGGGCGCGCGGGTTCCCGCCCGCGTCTGCATGCAGGCGGCGGCGGACAGCCTGCGGGGGCAGCGGCCTCGGCCTGGGCGGCGGCACGCGGTCGCCGAACCTCGCCTCCTGGCCGATGGCAACCAAGTCCCGGGCAGAGCCAGCGTGGAGCACATCGCCGCCCCTCGCGCCGTGGTCCATGCCCGCTGCTGCCGAGAGCGTGGCGCCAGCCGACGTCACGTCGCGAAGAGCCGCGAGGCCGGTGGCGGCAGCAGGCGCCAGCCGCAGCCGCACGAGCCTCTGCGGGTCCTGCTGCGAGCGCGCCCTGCCGGAGCCGGCCGAGTCGGCGGCCGTGGCCAGCGCAGCGCGGAGCGACGCCATGGCCGCGTCAAACGTCTTGCCGCGCAGCGAGGCTCCGTCGATGTGCGTCACGAGCAGCCCTGGCGAAACCGCTCCGATGAGGCCCGCGGCCGCAGGGGGCAGCGCGTCGAACAGGGCCCTGCCGTCCACCTGCGCGATTTGAAGCGCGTAGGGTGCCTGCCACCCGCGAGCTACGCGCTGAGAGCGAAGCCGCTCCGCCGCCTCCGGCGACCAGCTGCCGCCGGCGGGCAGGACCGGGCAGACCGCCCTCACGGCGTGGACGGCGGAGGGCGCGCCTGCCGCTGCAGCGGGGGAGGCGGCGGCTCCCTCGGCCATCCGGCCGTATCCCGCGCCGGCTGACTGGATCCCGCCGGTCGCAGCGGGCCGCCGCTCGTTGCCGCCGCTGTCCCAGAGCGCGCCCTCCAGCGAATCGCCGAGCCCCCGCTCCCCGTCTGCGAGCCGCGCCGCCACCTCCTCTGGCGTCTCGGCCGCGGGAACGAGCCTGAGGCCAAGCCCGGCGCGCCGGCCCGCCACGAACGGCAGCTCGACGGCCGCGCGCGAGACGCGCGTGCGGCGAACCACCGTGCCGGAGGTGACCGTTGCGTAGACCCGCTGCTGCTCGAGGGAGGCGCAGAGCAGGGCGGTGCGCTGCCGCTCTGCCGGGCCCATGCCGGGGTCCAAGCGGATGCGCCTGGCCTCCTCCAGCGCCTCCAGCAGCGCGGCGCCGACTCCCTCGGCCTCCACGACCTCCACGCAGAGCTCGTGCCCCACGGGGCGCCATCGGCCTGCCAGGCGCTTCTCCTCAGCCTGCGCTTCGGCCTCCGCGCGCTGGGTGGGCCCTTCGCGCTTCGGCGCCCCGTCGCCCGGCCCGTCGCCCGCCGCGGCCTCCGCAGCGCCCGTCGGTGTCTCTGCTCCAGCGTCGGGCGCGAAGCCGCCCGCTGAGGCGGCCGTGGAAGCCGTGGCTCCGGGCTCGGACGCCGCCGCGCCCGCTGTGGTGGAGGCCCCCCTGGCCGACGCAGGGGCTGCCGCCGGAGACGCGTCAGCAGCGCTTGCCGCAACGGGCTGGCCTCTGCCGCTGGTGTCGGTGGCTTGCCCAGGAGGGGCCGAGCCCGGCGTTGCTTCCCGCCCGCCGGCACCGTTGCCGGTGCTGCTGTTCCCAATAACCTCCGCGGCTGCCGCGTCCGTGGACGGGATGAGCAGCACGGGGGGCGCCAGGCAGAGCCCCCCCGCGTCGCTCTCGGCCGCCCCCGCCGCCGCAAGGCCGACGCGGCTGAGGAGCGACTCGAGGCGCCGCCGCAGCGCGAGGCTGACTGCCGCGCGGACGCGGGGCGGAGCCAGCGCGAGGTTCACGGGGCGCGGTGGAGGGCAGGCGAGGTGGTCCCGGGCCAGGCGCTCGAGCAGGCGGGCCTGCAGGAGGCGCGTCTCGGCCACGGCGCGGTGAAGCGTGCGCAAGGCGTGCTCGGCGGTGCGGAGCGCAGGCGCGGCGGTGCGGAGCAGGCGGAGGCGAATCGAGCCGCGAGGCTTGCGGTCCGCTCCCGTGGCGTACTGAAGCGGCCACCAGCCGTCGACCACGGCGTCCACCGGCAGGCGGCCCAGCGCCACGCGCACCTGGCCCAGGACGTCGTTGCTGTTGGCCTGGTCCCAGTCGTAGACGGTGAGGGTGAGCACGGGGTCGTCCCCGCTGCCTCCGCTGAAGCCGTCGTCGCCCGCCAGGTGGGCGCCTCCGCCGCCCAGCCCAAAGGCAGCATCGTCATCGCCCATGCCGGCGGCACCCTGCTGGCGCATGGCAGCCCCGGCTGTGGCGGCGGACCCGGGTCCGGCGGGAACCAGCCCGGGCCGGATGCGGAACCGGAACGACTCGCCCCACACCGGGTCCAGCGTGGCCATGCACTTGCGGGAGGCGAGAGGGTGCCTTCCCACGCGCGAGCCCACCTCCACGACCACGAAGGGGTCCGACGACGTCGGCCCCCCCGCTCGGTTCAGCAGCCGGGTGTCAGAGGCGGGAAGGCCCACAGCCGAGACCACCTGCACCAGCAGTTGCTCCTCCAGCCCGGCCGTGGCCCCGCCGCCGCCGTCGCCCCCGCCTCGGCCGCCGCCGCTGCCGATTCCCTCGGCGCCGAGACCCGCGGCACCCACGCGCGACTTTGACACGGTCTGCTCGTTGATCAGCGCCAGCGCCCTGACGCGATGCCGCACGAGCGCCCGCTGAAGCTGCAGCGCCACCCGCACGTGCACCTGGCAGAGAGCCAGGCGAGACTTGACTTCGGCGATGCGAGCGGCAGGGTCGGACGGGAGGTCTGACACCGTCACCACCTTGGTTGGGCCCGTCGCGGCGTCGGTCCCAACGGTCACGAACAGCTTGCGCGAGCCCACCGTGCCGGAGGCGCCGTTCTGGCGCATGGAGCCCACCGCGATGGGCGCGACCGGGGCGCCGATGCGGGTGAGCGGGACCTCGCCGGCTCCGTCTGACCCGCAGAAAACTGGCCAGTTGGCCCTCCCGCCGCGCTCGGCCGTTCCTGCGGGGCGGGCCGACTCCCCCGACCCGCGGACCACCGCGCCGCCCTCGCTGGTCTCGTCGGCGTCCCATTCGTCCTCCGAAGCGCCGGCCTCCTCGCCACCCAGCGCGCACCGCAGGAGCACCTTGGCAGCGCCGGACCAGTCGCCGCTTGCCACGGCCTGGCCCAGCTTGCCCTCGCCCCAGTACATCAACCCGCCCACTCCCACAGGGCGGGCGTGTACGAGCAGCGTGGGAGCCTTCTCGTCCGGCGTGTCCAGGGTGTAGGCGGCGTGCCCCAGCCCGCCCTCGTCGGGGCGAAGCCCGCCGGCACACGCAACTGGCTCAGCGGCAGCGGGCCCCAGGCCGCGCTGGCGGACCAGGAGCCTGTCCATGGAGCACAGGTTGACGATGTGGAAGGGCAGCGTGGTGCGCTGCCGCTCGCGGGCCGACAGGGCGTTGGCCGCAGCGGAATCGGCAGGCTTGGCCGCCGAGGCCGAGGAGGACGAGGCGCCCGGCTGCTCGCCCGAGCTCGAGCCGTCGTCGCCGTCGTCGCGCCCCTCCTCGTCGCCCGAGGCGTCCGGATCGCCAAGCCCGCTGGACGCGTGCCCGATGCGGGTCGACGTCTCGGGAAGGCGCGGGCGGCGCCCGCCGGGGTAGAAGGACTCGGGCAGAGCCGGGAACGGGAGCAGCGACACCAGCGTGGTCGAGCCTGACCGGGTGAGCCGCACTCTGACCCACGCTGTGGCGCTGGGGTGGCAGCGCGCGAGGAGCGCCGCCCGCAGAGTCGCGCGCCGCTCAGCGATCGCGCTTGCGAGGCCGACCCCGGCGCGAGGCGTCGCGGCCTCCACCGCCTCGTTGTCGTTGCTCGCAGGCAGGGCCTCGCCGCGCGAGGCGATGGGCGCGATGTTGAGCTCGTCGTGGGCCGGTCCCCACAGCTCCCGGCGCAGCTTCACGCTGACCTCCCTCAGCTCGTCCAAGGCGATGCTGCGCGTCCAGCGCCACAGCTGGCCGGACTGGAGCACCGTGTCGGGCTCTGTCGGGCCGGCGGCAAGCACGCGGCCAAAGTCTTCGGCCGTGGCGTCGTCGCCGAGCAGCGCATCGGCCGCGTCCTCCATGGACGCGGCGGGGCTCAGCGTGCGGGCCAGGGCAAACGGGTTGACGTCCAGCGCTCGCCGAACGGTGGGCGGCAGCGCCTTGGCCGCCGCAGCCGCGAGCGAGGCGACGGGCGCCGAGGTGGCGGGGTCGAGGGCCATCTGAAGGCGTCGCACCATCGCCACGCCTCGGTCGAGGGCAGGGAGGTCCCACAGCGTCCAGCCGTCGGTGGGAACCGCCACGTGCCGGAACGCGGAGGCCAGGGCAGGGTCGGCAGCGTCGCTGGCCTCCTGAAGCGCCCTGGCGGCGGCGGAAGCGTCCGAAGCGCCCGGCGCAGCGCCGGGCTCGCCGGTCTCAGGCGACGGCGCGGACGACCGTGCTGCCGCTGCAGCGGCCTGCGCCGCGCTCTGGGCACGCGCGTCGCCCTCGGAGACAAAGTCCGCCAGCGTGAGCGGGCCAGGCGCCACTCCCGCGGCGTCGTTCTCCTCCTCTCGACGCCAGCGATCCCACGTCGGGAAGAAAGCCGGGTCTGCCGGCACGACTCCGAGGGCCAGCAGGGCGCGGGCGCTGGTCAGGCTGGCTGGGCGCGGGATGGCAGACGCAAGCCGCGGGCGGGCGCGGAAGGTGCTCGCTGCCGACGACGCGCCGTCCAGCCGGGGGCGGTCCGCGGCCGTCCACCCGGACGATTGCCTCGCCTGCGCCGCAGCGTGCAGTGACGGGGGACCGGGGCTCGCGCCCCCCCTGCCCGCAGCAGCAGCAGCGGCGGTGGCGGGCTCATTCTTCGCCCGCTTGGAGCTGGCACCGGTCACTGCAAAGACAGACCACACGGAGGAGACGAGCCGCTGCCGCGCCCGGCGCTGAGCGTGAACAGCCTGCCAGCACAGCACAGGCGCGGTCATGGCCTGGCGGAGGAGCACGGCGGGGCCCGTGAGGGCCTGTCCGCCGTCCACATTCACGCAGAGCTCGCGGTCGGGCACGCCGCTCCCGGCGCGAGGCTTGGGCCCGTAGACCACCCACAGCATCGGGGCGACCGGCGGCAGCGAACCTCGCTGAGTGGTCGCTGCAGCGCCGAGCGTCTCTCCGACCGAGGCCGCAGCCTCCCGGGCCGCGGCTGCGCGGAGCTTAGCAGCGCGAGCAGCCGCGCGCTTGCGGTGGCGGCGGTCGTATCCCAGACCACTCTCGGCCGGCGCCGAAGGGCTGGCGAGGTCAGCGGCAGCGGTGTTCCACGCCTGCTGCTGCGCAGCCCTGGTGCGCGCCGCACCTCGGCTCGCAGCGGCCCCCGCCTTGGCCTGCTTGCGGGAGGGCGCCACCCCGGCAGCCGTCCACCCGCCGATCCCAGGGGTAGCCGAGCCCGAGTCGTACCCGCCACCCGGCCGGCCCACGAGCACGGAGTCCCGCGCCGAGATCCTTCCGGCGGAGCTCCTCGCCGTGGCCGCGGCAGAGGCCTCCGCCAGCGGCGGCGCCGACTCGCCGTTGAGCGCCGCCGTCAGCTCCTGCTTCAGCGAATGCATCGCCTCCGTGTCCTCCGCGCCGGCTGCCGACACAACAGCGGACACGATTGCCTCGGCGCGAGAGTCGTTGACGCGGCGGCGCGAGGGCAGGCCCACGGCCGCAGGCGTTGGCACGTGGGAGGCGTCGTCGGACGCCTGGCGCACCCGAGCGGGCAGGCCCAGGCGCGAGACCACGATGCAGCGCGGCAGCAGCGTGGCGACGCGCGTCACGCCCGCAAACGTGCCCCTGGCGTTGTCCACGTGCACAGCAACGTCGAACTCGCAGCGAGCGCTGGCGCGCATGGCCGCCCTGCGGTTGAAGCTGGAGCTGCCCCGGGGCAGCGGGAGCGGAGTCGCGGAGACGAGCGTGAGGGCGAACATGCGACCTTGCTGCAGCGGCAGCGGCGGCAGCGGGTCGCTGGGGTCCGGTGGCGGCAGGGCCAGGGCCCAGGGCACGCCCACGCGGCGGGAACGCAGCATGAGAGGCTGGCCCGCGGGCCCGCGCACCGCGAAGGAGCCTGTCGGGGAAAGCGCGCCACTGGGGCTGCCGGCCCCCCGCCACGAGGAGGGGAACCCGAAGTTGCTCCGACGGGGCTCTGCCGGGTCGCGCGCCGCGCCTGCGGGGCTGCGAGGCGAGGAGGAGGTGCCCTGGGAGCGGCCCACGGCGCGCGCGGCGACGAGAGCGGCCCTGGTGCCCTGGCCGGACGTGCCCGAGACCCCCACGGCCGCGGAGAGCGCAGCGGAGGTGGCCATGCTTGGCCGGCTGGCATGCAGGGACGCTCCAGCCGTAACGGCGCCTGCGCCTGCGCCGGCGCCTGCGTAGCCGGCGATGACTCGACGGCCCCAGTCAGGGGTGGAGGGGCGCTCCTCCAGCGACAGAGCGGCCTCGCGCGCGCCTCGCAGCGCGGCCGACCAGTCCGCCACGACGGAGCCGCCGGCCCGCCGCACCGTCTCCTCGAGGCCAACGCCCGCGGCGCCCGAGACCACCACGTACCGGTCTCCCCCCGTCTCCACGCTGAACGGGTCGCTCCACGGGTTGCCGTCGCCGAGAAGGCGGAGGCACACAGCCCTCCTGGGCCTGTCCCGCTCCGCGGCCCGGCTGCGCTCCTCCGCGGCGTGGGCCGCCTCGGCCTCGGCGCGCGCCTCGCTGGCATCCGTCACTCCGCGCTCCTGCAGCCGCTGGCGCTCGGCCAGCGCGGCGTCCCGCAGAGCGTCGGATCCCGTCACAGGACTCGCCGCCGCTGCAGCCGCTGCGGCCGCTGCGGCCGCCGCCGTTTCCGCCTCTTGCGCGGCCGCCCCGTCCGTGGAGGCCGGCCGGCTCGCGCGGCCGCCGCTGGCTGCGCCCGAGGCGCGTCGGCTCGCGGCCCCGCCCGCGCCGTGGGCTGGGGACGGAGGCGCGCCAAACGCCCGGAGGGCTTGCGCCCGCTTGCGAGCGTACGGCAGCAAGAGCACGTCGGGCGGGGCGCCGGTGGCCCAGGGCGGGACGGTCGACTCCGTGAGGCCCGGGAAGGCGACGAGGAGCAGCGGCACCGCCGTGACAGGCACAGCGGCAGGCAGGCGAGGGAAGCCCAGCGCCGTGTTGAGCCTCTCCGTCGGGGCCTTGGCGTGCGAGGCGACGAGCATGGAGCCGCGGAGCAGCCGGGCCGCTTCGGTGGCAACGTCGTGCTCATCGCGGCCGCGCAGGTCGGCCGACGAGTCGGGCGATGGCAACGCCGCTCCGTCGACGCCAGAGAGGCTCGACGCGCCGTCGGGCCCAGGGCCAGCGCCCTCCGCCTGCTCCGCGCGAAGCAGGAGCCCACCGCCGCCGAGCAGAGCCTGGGTGCCCTGCTCCGCCCACAGCCTGACCATTTCGGCCTCCCGGGGGTCGAGCCGGGCCCGCTTCCGGCGCGCGGAGCTCTGGGCGTGGAGGCCCTGGCCCTGGGTGAGGCGGTACACGCCCGACTTGGCAGCAATGCTCTGCCTGCCCGCGTTGCTGCCCGAGGCTGCGATGGCGCTGCCGCCGGAGGCAGACCCCGCTGCGCTGGCAGCGGGCGCGATGGAGGGCCGCGCGGAGGAGGCGGCCTCGGTGGCGGGGGGCGAGTCGTCGCGCCACGGCCACCCGGGCCCTCCGGGGGCAACGGGGGCCCCGCGGGCCGGGTCCACCGCAGGCGCGCCCCGGGCCTGCTCCGCTCGAAGCATGCGAGCCAGCGGCGGGGGCTGCAGGACGGTCATCTCCTGGCCCTTGCGCCCGTCGGCGGCCGGCGCAACTTGCACGGGCGCCCCGCTTCGGTTGGTGACCCACAGAGGCACCGAAAGGCGGATATGCGAGGCGCGGGCGGCCATGCTGGCAAGGCGGGCGGCGACGTCCTTGGCCCGGCCCTCCTCGCTGGCCAGGGACTCCAGGCCCGTGGCCATTGCCCCGTCAAGCCTGCCAAGGCCGTTGGCCAGCGCGGCGCACGTCCGCTCCACCTCGATGCGAAGCGGAGCAAGGCGCAGCCCCGTTGCAAAGCCCTCTGCCGCGGCCAAGATGTCGTCCGGGTCGCCCGCCCGGCTTGACCCGAGCCCCCCGGCAAGCGCCTGCAGGGCCAGCGACTCGGACTCGAGCGCGGCCAGGCGGAGCAGGGAGCGGACGGGGCCGCTTCCGCTTGGCCCCGTGGCCGTGATGGGCTCAACTGCGCCGCTGGCCAGGCCAACGTCGTCGGCGCTGTCCACAGCCCACACCTGCTCATGGGCGTCCGGAGCCGCGCGCTGGTAGCCGAGGCCGACGTCGTCGGAGCCAGAGTCGCTGTTGTCGTCGTCGTCGTTGGAGGAGAGCGAGTCCGACGAGTCGCCCGATCCGAACTGCGCCGCCGAGAGCGCAGAGGCCCGCACCGGCGCGAGCCGCCCCCGGGCCCTGCCTTCGGCGTCCGGGTTCACGGGGCCCGCCTCCGGACCAGCGCCTCCGGCTCCCCGGTCCTCGGCGGAGGACGTCCCCTCCCGGCTCGCCGACAGGGAATCGGTCAGGCGCTGCGGCATGCCGAGCGACATGCCTGCCGTCGACGTGTGGCCGGCGTGGCCCTGCACCAGCCCCCCCCGAGACGCAGGTCGCCTCCCCGGCCCCATCACGGCACCGGCGGTGGCAGCCCGCGCTCGCGAGCCGCCTGACCCGGTGCCGAGCGCCAGCCTCATGACCCTGTTCATGTCGCACTGCCGCGACTCCTCGTCCAGGACGGCTGACTGCGCCTCGAGCAGCTCGCGCTCCAGGCGCTGGATCGTCGAGAGCCGGGTCCGAACTGCCTTGGGCAGCATGCGGGCGGCGGCCAGCGCCCAAGCGGCCGGGTGCTCGCCCGCTGCGGCGGCGGACCGGATGGCGCCCAGCGGCCACACGTGCACGCTCGACGTGGCCCCGGCAGCGCCTGTAACCGAGATCTTGGCGGCCTCTCTGGACGAGAGCCAGCGCGAGCCGAGCGTCGCGCGGCGCACGGCTTCCGCCGCAGCCCTGGAGGAGTTCTTCAGCGGTACGACTGCTCTGGCGTAGCAGGAGCGCATGCCCGGCAAGGCCAGGTGCAGCGCCAAGACGGGGAGCGACACGAGCGGGGCGCTGCGCCGCTGCAGCGCCCGGAATCCGAGGCGGCGAACGTCTCGTTGGGAAATGCTTGCTGCCGTGCCGTCGGCGGCGCCGGCGCTCTGCCCGACGGCGTCGGCGTCGCGCCTGGTCGCTGGGCCGTAGTCGGCGTACGATGCCTCGTCCTGGGCCAGCGCCTCGCCGACGCGCCGCGGGCCAGGGCTTGTCGCTGGGCGCTGCCTCGGCGGGCCAGGGGCCAAGTCCATGGGGCCGGGGGGCGAGGTGCCGTCGAGCATCCAAGGCGGGAAGAAGAGCACGTCCTTCTGGTCGCCCGGGCCGAGCGTGCCTGCGAGCGAGGGCGCCACAAGCAGCCGGGCGATGCAGCCCACGCCGCGGCGAACCACGGCACGCTGGGCAAGCGCCGCGTCGAGCGGCGCAGGCCTGTGCGCCAGGCCCAGCGCAAACACCACGCGGCTGGGGAGGAGGTTCTCGACGCGCAGCGCGGCCGACAGCGTGACGGTCGTCGTGAACACGTCGCTGCCGGCGTCGGAGGCGACCTCAGGCCGCTGCGTGAACCGCACGTTGGTCTTGGCGCGCCACGAGGCCTCTTCCAGCCTCTCAGCCGGGTCGCGTGCGGCCTCTTGAATGGCCCCGTCGGGGGGCATGGGCCGGCGCACGTGCACCGAGCAGACGAAGCTGTCGATGCGGCCAGCCGACCGACGGGAGTCGGCGCCCGAGGGCGTGCCGGTCAGGTTGGGATGCTGCGCGGAGGCGGCCACCCGAGCAGCGACGCTGCCAGCCGTGGGCGTTGCGACGCCCGCCACCTTGGCGTTGATGCCCGCGGTCGGGTCGATGCCCGACGGGGTGGCGCCGATGCTGGTCTCCACCGCGTCGCACCTCAGCAGCGCCAGCGAGCCCAGCCTGGCGGCATCTGCCGAGCGGCGGGCCGCCCACCCACTGGCCCCGGACCCCTGGATGTGGAAGTACCGGAGCACCGGCGTGCAGGTCTGGACTGCCGACCCGCCGCCTGCCGCCACCGCGCGTGCGGCTCGAGCTGCGTCCTTGTCCGACGCTGCCCGCCCCTTGGCGCCGCCCGCGGTCCCGGTCCCGGTCCCGGTCCCAAGCCCAAGCCCACCCGCGGCGGCGTCGCTCCCAGCACGGGCGCGAGCCAGCTCCTCGTCGCCGGTGCCCCAGCCCGGGCCTTGGCCCCGCTTCCGCCCGGCCCTGCTGGCCTTAAGGGCACGCTTGCCTCCCAGAGGGCCCGCTTCGCCTTGGGCGCCGCCGTCGGACTCGTCGCTGCTGTCATCGCTGCTGCGAGCCTCGTCTTGCTGCTCGCCCAGCCTGTCCTCCGCGCGCTTGGCCGGCGGCAGCAGGTCGGTGCCGTCCAGGGCGGCGAGCGGGACTGGGGCGGAGAGGGAGTAGGGCGTGAGGTACGTCAGCGCGTCGTCGCCGGCGCAGGCAGGGGGCCTGCCCGAGGGGCAGCACTGGTTGAGGTGGAAGTCGATCGTGTCCAGAAGCGTCTGAGCCTCGGACCTGCCACTGCGCTGCGCCCGAAGACTGCGCTCCGCTGCCGCCTGCATGCCCCCGTTGGCCATGGCGTCTGCCGAAGCTGCGGCGGCATCACGGGACCGTGCCATGCGGGCAAACCGCTGAATCTCCGAGACGCGCAGAGCCATGCTGGCAACGCGGGACGCCAGCGACGCAGGGGTCTGCGGGACTCCAGCGTCGGCGGACTGGCCCGCAGCGGCTGCACCGGCAGCGGCCTCGCGCATCACGCCAGCTGCCGCCGCACCGGCTCCCTGCGTAGACACGGCCAGGGGCCGCGCGTAGGGCACCACGCGTACCCAGCCCGCAGCCGCGGCCTCGAGCGGGGCGAAGACGCTGTCGCCGGGCGGAAGGAAGCGGCGGAACACGCGGATGGCCTTGCGCCCCATACAGGGGCTGTCGACGTCAGGCCACTCGAACTGCACGATGAGAGGGACGGCCACCATGTTCCGCAGGCGCACCGTGGACCGAACGCGCAGCGACTTGAACGAGTCCACGTAGCCCACGTCGGCCACCACGCCCACGCCTGCGCGGTGCTGCACCAGAATGTCTGCAGCCTGCGCGGCTGCCAGGGACTTGGGCAGCCCTCGCAGCATGTTGGGCGTGACCTCGGGGCCGGGGGGCTGCCCCTCGTCAAAGCCAAGGCCGGTGGCGTCGGCGAGCAGCTCGGGGCGGGACGTCGCGGCAAGGAGCAGCGCCTTGGTCGCGCGAGAGTTGCCGCCTCGAACGAAGTACGTTCCTGAGGTGTCCACGGGGATGCGGAAGACGCGGGAGCACGGCGGCGGGGACGGTGGCAGGCACGCCGAATCCACGACGGACGCAAAGGAGGCGGGGTGCGACTTGCCCGGCTGCGCGCTGCGCTTGGCGGGAATGGAGGAGATGGGGGGAGGCACCGGCGTGACCGTGTGCCAGGCACGGTCCGGGGCCAGGGGGGCAGGCGCGGCCGCGCTGGCCTTGCTCTCGGACCACTCCCCTGCCCGGGCTCTGCTGCCGATTTCGAGGTTCGCGGCGGAGGCGGTGGTTGGCTCCTGGCTGCTGCTGCCGACGTCGCTGCCCGGGAGGGGCAGCGAAGCAGCGGTCGAGTCCACAGCGCGCGCCCGGGAGTGGGCCTCGTCGTCGCCGTCGTCGTCAACGTCGTGGCCGTCGTCAAGGCGCTGAAGCAGCGCCACCCTGCGGCCGCTCGCCGGCGGGCTCGGCTCGCTGCGGGAGCCGGATCCGCTCTCGGTGCCACTGCCGGGGCCACGGCCCACCTCCTCTTCGTCCTCGTCGTCCTCTTCGATGGCGGTTTCCGAGATTCTCGACGCCAGAGGCTGCGCAGCCACCCCACCCGACGACGCAGCTGCGGCCGCGAGAAGCCGGCGCGACCTCTGAGGTGCGTGCCTCCACGCCAGGTCTGACGCGACGGCAGAGCCGATCAGGTCGTGCAGAAGCAAGTAGACGAACGGGCGGCGCAGTGAGGCCGAGGCGGTGCTGCCCCCGCCCGTTGCTGCCCACCCCGACTCCGCAGGCTGGCGCCTGGCAGAGGCGATTGACGAACGCGTGACGGACATGGGAGGCAGCGGCGACACCAGCAGCAGGGGGCCGGCCCGGCGGCTCGAGGCCGGCCCGCTGCGGATCGGCAGCTCTGCCGCCTCCATCGCCCGCCGCCCGCCGCCGCCCGCGCCAGCGGCGTGGCCGCCGTCGAGCGAGTCGTTCTCCGCCCCGCTCACGGAGCCAATGCTCTCGGACCGCCCCGCCCTGCCGATGCGGGCGATGCTGGTGGCGAGCTGGCGTGCGTTGAGGCGCACTCGGCTGAGGAAGCCGCCCTGCTCGCGGCTGGCAGCATCGCGCGCCTCCAAGCCCGGGTGCAGCCGCAGCAGGGCACGGGCGGGGAAGTCCGACGGCGGCGGCGTGTTGCCGGGCGAGTCAGCCACAGTGCGCTTGCCGGCGTGGGGCATGACGGAGCGCAGCCAGGCTGGCACGGCGCCAAGCGTCGGCGCCGCCAGCGGGCCTGCGATGTGCCTGCTGGACTGCGAGCGAGCGAGGGCCGTGCTTCGGGTCCGCTGCATTGCGCCGCGGTTCTTCGAGCGGTTGGCGAGGCGGGTGAGCGGCAGTGACGCCGCTGCCGCAGCGGCTACCACGAGTGCGTCCGACGAGGCGAGGAACGTGACCGCTGTCAGCTCTGCGTGAGCGCTACGTAGGCGGAACGCCACCGCGCGGTCCATGCTGCCAGAGGCCGCCGCACTCCAACGGCGGCGGCTCGCCGCAGACTCGTCTCCCCGCTCCTCCGCGTCGAGCACGCCCTCAAAGTCCTCCCACCAGCGCCGGCCGGCGTCGCGCTCGTCGTCCAGGGACGAGTCGTCGTCATCACTAGTGTCCGCGAAGCCGTAGCACTGCGCGTCGCTGTCGTCCTCGTCGTCGCTGCCGCTGCCCACTTTGCACAGCGACACGGCCGCGCTGTGGGCGAGCCCCGCGGCCAGAAGTGACGCGCCCGACCGCTGCGTGAAGCGAGCCCCTGTCGGGGGCCGCATCCGCTGGGCGAGCGAGGCAACGAGGATGCCACTTCCAGCGGCGTCGCCGGAAGCGGATGCCCCTGCGGCAGAGCCAGCCATCGACCCCGGGCTTGCTGGTCCGCCTGACGGGCCGAAGAGCGCGGGGAACGCGTGCTTCCAGCGCCTGTCCGCCTGCGCCGTTGCTGCCGCCACGATGGCGCGACCCAGCAGCGGCACGTCCTTGATGGTGCGGATGCGCTTCGACAGCGCCCCGACGGAGCCAGCAGCGGCCTCGTCGGCAGCGGCCGAGTCGACGTTTTGCGCGGCCGTGGCCAGGGCGACGCCCTCCCCCCTTGCAGCGGAAGCGAGCACAGCCACGCGGATGGCCGCGTCGAACGCCGGAGTCGTCGCAGCCTGCGGGTTCAGGCCGGCCAGCGCCGCAGTGGCGGGAAGCGCAAAGTCGCTGCCACTGAGGGGCGAGCAAAGCAGGGCGGCGCGAGGGGTCGGGAAGAGGCGGCGTGCAGCGTCGCCCAGGGAGGCGCTGACTGAGCGCCCGCCTTGCAGCGTCTCCACGGGGCACTGGGTCCCTGTGATGGCTGCAAGCGCCTCGCGATTCTGCGCCGGAGCGAACGCAAGCTCTGCCCACGGCCCGTCTTGCGCCCCGCTTCCCACGCCGATGGCGCTGCGGGCCGTGGCCGCAATGGCTGCGGGCAGAACTGCCTCGGCAACGAGGGGCATGGCGGCGTCCCTGGCTGCGCCCGCGCGCAGAGGCAACGACGCCACGCCGGGGAGCCCCGGTCGCGAGCCGGCGGCTTGCACAGCCGCCCAAGGGTCGGCCCAGGCCGCGCCACACGCCAGCATCAGCGGTCGCACCCAGAGCGACGCGGCACGGGACACCTCCTCGCGGCCCAGGGTGAGATCGGCTCCCAAGTCAGACGACCCGGCGGCAGCCGCCTCGGGCGCCAACGCGACAAGCGTCGCCCGAATCTCCTCCCACGAGGCACTTTCCAGGGCCCCCGCCACATCCGCGAACGGAGCAAGCGCAGCGGCGCCGCGAGCCACATCGCCACTGTTGAATGATGCGGCGCCGGCGCCGGCGCCGCCCCCGCCGCCGCGCCGGCCCCTGCTGCCGCTCCGGGACGCCGGGGACGACGTGTGCAGCGGCGACAGCGCGCGCGAAGCCAAGGCCCGGGTGCGCCCCCTGCTTGCGCTGGGGTTTCGCGACGCGCCCCTGCCACCCGCCGCGGAGCCTGATGGCGCAGACGCGGAATCGGAGAGTGCTGCCGCGCCAGTGGCCGAGGCATCGCCGGCGGTGTTCGCACGGCTGCCCGCGGCCTCGGCAACGGCCTCCGCCATTGCCGTGGCACCAGCGCGCTGCGCGAGAACCCGCGCCTTGTTCACAAGGTATGTGGCCAGCGGGTGCAGGGGCGGCCGAGACGGGGGCCGGTCCGCGCTGATCACCGGGAGCAGCTCTCCCAGCACGCCACGCCAGCACTCGAAATCGCCCAGCGATGCAAACGCCAGCGAGTGCACCGGTGTGACGGCCATGGCGCCGCCGGGCAGCGGGCAGAGCCGGCGCAGCTCCAGCACGTAGGGGGACGGGCAGCACATGGCCGGTTCGGACGTGGCCGTGTAGGCCACCACCCACGGCCGGGCGCGGAGCTCGACTGGGGCAGCCGCCACGAGCGCGGAGGCCCTCACGGCAGCCTCCAGCTCCAGCCCTGGGGGCGCGAGACGGGTCGCCGACTCGACAAGCGAGCGAATCACCGCGTCAGCCGCCGGCGAGCTCGTGAGAGCGTTGCCCGGCTGGCCGCCGAGCAGCGATCTGGAGCTGGCGGAGCGGTTGCCGAGGCCTGAGCGGCGGCTTGCTTGCGTTGCCGAGACGCTCGAGGCCCCGCCCACGCCATCGGCCAGGGCGCCGTCGCTTCCCACGAGGTTGAGGGCCTCGGCGAGGAGAGGCGCGGCCCAGGGGGGCACCTCCGACGTGTCGGTGTACCGGCGCTCCTGGGGCGTGACGTGGTGCGGGCGCGGCGCCGAGTCGAAGAGGCACAGGGTCGAGCCGAACACGGCGCCGAACGAGCGATGCCAGCAGGCGCGCGCTTGGCTCCAGGCCAGGACTGGGCCCGCAAGACGGGCGCGGTCCCATGCCCCGAGCCCGCTGCCGCTGGTCCACAGGCGTCGCCTCGCCGGTGGCAAGCTGAACCGCGGCGTGCCGGCCTGCAGCGGGCACTCGGCCGGCAGCGCCGGGGGCAAAGCGGACGCCGGGCCCACCGCGCGCCTGGTGGGGAAGGGTTGCGGTGGAAAGTCGAGGACTGCAGAGCCGGCTGGGCGGGTGGCCTCCTGCACGACGTCGGCAAACTCGGCCGTGGCCTCCACGGGCAGGCAAGAGTCGGACACCACACCGAGGGCGGCGGCACGGGCAGAGCGCGCGACCAGGCTTGCCGCAGCCGCCACGGGAAGCGACGCTGCTGCGGCGTGGCCGGCCGAGGCGAGCGCCAGAACGGCGTGGTCACGGAGCCGCTCGAGGCTCTGAAGCGCCGACAGGAGCAGGCTGTCCTCACCGGTGCCGCTGCCGGCCGCGGTCGACCGCCGCCGCCACGCCGCCACGCTGTCGCGCCGCGCGTGCCCCGCCAGGGGCGAGTCGCTCGGTCCTTGCGCGGCCGCCCTGGGCGCGTGACGCGCGTGCTGGCCGCCTGCGTGGGCTGACAGCTGGCGCGCACGCGACTCTCGCTGGGCCGCCCGACGAGCGCGGAGGCGCTCTCGCCTGCTGCGCGGCGCCGCTGCCGCAGGCTGGGTCCCGGCGCCCTGCTGCAGCGCCACGGCATCCTTGATGATGTCCGGCGTCTGCACGAACACCGTTGCAGTTGTATCGTTCTGCAAAAACACGTACCCCCCCTGCCGCCAGCCCCCAGACCGCGCGGCAGCAGCGGCTGCGGCCGACCTGCCTTGCTTGCCGTCCGGCCCATCGTCGCCTTCCCCAGCGCGGCCTCTGCCCCCTCGACCCACCGAGCCCGGGTCCGTCGCCGAGGAGCCCGAACGCAGCCTGCCCATCGCGATCGGGCTGCCGACGTCCGGGTCCCCGCCGTCGTCGCCCGGGGTCCCGGCTCGTGCGCCCCGACGCCGCGAGCCGGCGGGGGCATCGCCGCCACGCCCGTCGTAGTCGCCGCCTCGGCGCTCCGAACCGAGCGACAGGCCGTGCCTGTGCATGCGGCGCTTCCTGCGCCGGTCCTTGGCCCGCTCGAGCCGGTTCTCCCTGCGCTCCTGGAGCGAGGCGGGCTGCTCCGGCCAGGGACGCGCAGAGAGACTCCCCGCCTTGCCTTGGTCTCGCAGGCGGGAGGCCTCGAGGAACGCGCCGGCGGCAACTTCCGCGGCGTGGTCCTGGCCTGAGGAGTCGGTCCCGGAGTCGTCCAGCTGCTCCGAGCGCACGCCGGCGGAGTCGTCGCTACCGCTCTTGCCCGCCGAGTCGCTGGCCTCCGCGTCGCTCGCCGAGTCCATCGCAATGCGCGCAGCCATCTCTCGCTGCGTGGCGCCCGTGTCCTTGCCGCCGCCAACCTTGCGCCGGCCGAGGCGCCGCTTGGCCACCCGCGCTTCCTGGCCGCGCTGGCGCGCCTCCTCCGCTGCGCGGCGCTGCGCCTCCTGCCGCTGGCTCTCTGACAGCCGGGCCATGGTCGCCAGCGCCGCGTTGAGCAGGTCAACGGTCACGTTGATGTCCAGACGGCGCGAAGCACGCGCCGTGAGGTGCAGGTCCGAGGGCAGCAGCGACACGTTCACGAGCGGGGTCGCCCACACGGTCTCGCCCCCCGTGAGCGAGTTGCCCAGCCCGATCATGGCTGCGCGGGCGGCGAATGCGCGCGCCAAGCGCGTGCGGGCCAGCCACCCGATGCGAGCCGCCGGCTGGCCGGACGAAGCTGCCTCGCCCGCGGCCGCCCCGCTCTGCGCGGCCGCCCCTCCAGACGCAGGAGCAGCCTCGGCTGCCGCGAGAAGGGCTCGCACGTCCCGCCCCTGCGCCCTGGCGAGGGCAACGCTGCGAGCCACGGCCTCGGCGCCCTTTCCCAGGCCTGGCGCCATGGGCACTCCGGCCGTGTGCCTCGCCGAGGACTTGGAGTCCAGCTGGCCCCCACCGCGGCGCGCCGCTGCGTCGTCGTCGTCGTCGCCCTCCCAGCCATCGGACCATTCGCTGTCGTCAGCGGCCTCGGCCTCCGCCGCCCGCACGCTCGCCACGTCCCTGCCCGCCAGGATCGCGCCGGCCCACAGGCCCGCGTCAGCGCGTGACCGGGCGTGCGCTGCCATGGCGCGCGCCGCCTGCTCGCCTGCCTCGCTCCCCGCCTCCCGCGCCGCCGCTGCAGCCTCCTCCGCCGCGGCTTCCTCTGCCCGGGCCCAAGCCACAGCCGACAGCGCCATGGTGGCCTCGTGGGAGAGCACCACGCCGCCGACGCCGCAGCGCTCCACAACGGCACTCGTTTCCGCCCCGCGGGCGCTCCACGCCGACGGGAGGATGCTCGACACTCCCGGGGCCACAGCGGCGCGCCTGCTGGCACCCGACGCGGCTCGCACGGAAGAGTGGCCGCCAGCCCCGGCCGCAGACGCAGCAGCGGCACACGCCGCCAGAGCCGCAACGGACGTTGTTGCCCAGGCAGCAGCGCCGTCGCCGTTGTCCCGGGCTCCGTCGGGTCCGCCTGGCGCCCCCCCAGCCAGCGCCGCTGCAGCGATGTGCGTGGCGTCATCCGCGCCCGTCAGCAGCAGCCTTGCGGCGTCCATTCCCGTCGGCTCCGGAATCTCGTCGAACTGTGCCTGGGCGAAGCGCTCTGCCGCCGCCTCCACCACGTCGTCCAGCGCGAAGAGGGCAGCTCCGGCGCTCACTCTGGTTCGGCCGTCCTCTCCCTCTGCGAGACCGGAGGTTCCCGTGCCGGCGGCCTCTGCCGCGCCCTCGGCCTCGTCAGCGGCTGCCGTGACCGCGAGCGCTGCGGCTGCGGAGCCCTGCCCTCCGATGCCGGCGCTCCCCGTTCTCGGCAGTCGCCCGTCCGAGCTGTGAGCGGCGTCGGCCTGCGCCGCCTCCGACACCATTGCGCCCACGGCGCGCTCCCGCTCTGCGCGCCCTGCCGCCCTGTTGATGGCTGCCGACGCCGAAGGCGACGCGAGGGTGACTGCGCGAGCGATGCCGCGCGCCGCGAAGCCGGTGGCGACTGTGGGCCGCAGCGGCCGGGGGCTCACTGCCACGGCGCTCACCGTCCACGGCTCCAGCAGCGGCTCCCACACGGCAGAGCGGCCGTTGTAGTAGTCCGCAGACAGAGCCAGCGAGGCCCGCGCCAGCATGCGGTCGCGCCAGTGGTACTGCACCACGGAGGCAACGACATCGTCGACCGTGGTGGCGGCCAGGGGCTGGTCGAGCCCGGCGATGTCGTTGACGACGGACACGCGGATGCGCCGGATCAGGGCGCCGACCACCATCTTGGTGTCGCGCGGCGAGCGGCAGAGCGCGTCGATCTCATCGGCAGACAGGCCGGGCGGCGAGAACCTCGTAGGCTCCCACTGGCCGAGCCACACTGCGTTTGCCGGTGCCGCCGCGGCCTCGGCAAAGTCCTGGCTTGCCTTGGCCCACGCGGCAGGGGCTCCTGACAGCCAGCCGGAGCTCAAGTCGGAGCCCTTTCCGCCTGACGCGGCAAGGCCAGCGCTGGCGCGGGTCAGCATGTCCAGGTCGCCGTAGCCGAGGCGCAGCGTGAGCGGCTCTGCCAGGATGGCGCGAACCGTCGTTTGCGAGGGCGTGACAATGCGGAAAGCGCCACCGGCGCAAGGAACTGCGCTGGCGGTTCGCATCGTGAGGCCGAACGCCAGAGACGTGGGCCGAAGGAAGTCGCCAGCGTGAGTGGCCACCCCCATCGCATAGTGCTGCGGCAAAAGGTTGGCAAGAGTGACTGACGTCGGCGGCGGCGGAAGCGGCTCAGAGAATCCGTGCATCACGTCGCCGTCGTCACCCTCCCGATCCGAGTCGTCGACGTCGTCGGATGCGTGGCCTGCGGAGCGGACGGGGCTGCTTCTTCCGGCTGGCGGGCCGCGGTGCTCGGCGGGCGAGCCAGCGTCATCGTCGCGAGCCTCGCTGTCGGACTCGCTGTCGTCGCCGGCATCCAGGCGCGACACGGCACGCGAGGCAGGCGCTGCCGGTGATGCTGTGGCGGCAGCTCCGGCAGCGGCGGCAGCCTGGCCGCGGCGGGAGGTCGGGCTCCTCGCAGCAGGTCCCATGTCCGGGAGCGGCGAGCCTCTCACCGACTGCCTGGCGTAGCCATGGGCAGCCCGCATGCGCTGCACCGCCTCCTTGCGGATGACGGCGCGAGCGCGACGCTTGGCTGCCAGCGCCGCCTCTGACTCCGCGGTTACCTTCCGCGCCCGAAGCCCGTGCACCTCCGCGGTCACTGCCATGTCGCCGGCGCTGCTCATCTCGACCCAGGACCCGAGCGAGAGGCTCGCTCCAAGGGCGGGCGCCGCGGGC
This sequence comes from Cafeteria roenbergensis, assembly GCA_008330645.1. Taxonomy (NCBI): domain Eukaryota; class Bigyra; order Bicosoecida; family Cafeteriaceae; genus Cafeteria; species Cafeteria roenbergensis. The sequence goes on along the minus strand of VLTN01000011.1, from coordinate 166,024 downwards.
GAGCGGGCGTCGCTCGGGAGGAAGACGTGCGCTCGCGAAATGGTCGCAGCCACGCGCATGCCCGTGCCCCCGATCGGGAGCGGGTCCGGCCGCAAGCCCATGGCCAGAGCCTGCCAGCTGGTGACCGGCGTCGACGAGGTGAGGCCGTTGCCGGGCTGCGGCAGGCCGCCAGGCGCAGGCAGGCAACGCTGCGCCACGTGGCGCGCTGCCCCCCGGGCGAGCCAGCGAGGCACGCGCCACGCGCCCGCGTGCACCGGCTGGGAGGCAGCCTGCCCGTCGCTGGCGCCGTCGGCCGCGGCCACGGTGGCCGCGGCCGTGGCGAAGTAGCTGCCCTTTGAGGCCGGAGTGAGCCGGGACATGCTCGTGGCCATCGACCCCCGGTCGCCCTCGTCGCTGTCGTCGTCCGTGTCGCTGTCCGTGCCGTCGGCCCCGGGCTGCCGAGTGGGCGTTTGCGGCCGGTTCCACTCGCCGCCAACCGCGCTGCTGAAGGAGCCCGCAGGCTCCATGGGCAGGCGGGACGTCCACCGGTCAGGCCTCGCTCCGGCCGCCCCGGGGTCGAGCGCCGCTGACGCGTGCCTCGGCGCCGACGCCGCTGCCTCGCTGGCCGCGGACTCCACCAGCCGGCGCACCTGCCCGAGCGCCACGGATGCGGCGGCAAGCGCGGCAGCCAGCGCGGCTGCGGCCTCCGCCCCGGCCTGCTCGTCGGCCTGACGCAGAGCGGCCAGGCGCTTCTCCGCCCTGGTGCTCCTCACGGGCGGGGGATTCAGCTCCCAGGGCGGGGCCACGTAGTCGAGCACGTCGTTCAGCAGCGACCCTGCCACCAGGGTGGGCTGGTCCAGGCCGGCGTCCACGAACATGCTCCATTCCGGCGTCGGCCAGTGCCAGCCGCTGCCCAGCGGAGCGGGGGCGTGCGGGATGCCGGCTTCGGCTTCGGCATTGGCTTCGCGCGCCTCCCCGCTTGCTCCTCCAGCCGGCTGCGACGACGACTTCGGCCCGCCGGAGAGCGCGCCGAGCCGCCAGGAAGCCACGGGCCACGCCGATCCGGTTCCGCGGGCGCTGCCCGACGCTGCCATGCGCGCTGCGAGCCGGTCGGAGGGAACGGCCACCACTGGCCCCATCCACACGCCGACGTCCACGGGAAGCCGGTGGGGCTCGTCGTCCGCGGCGGCCTGCTGGCGGCCGAACACGGCGGCGAACCGGCGGCCGAACGCGTCCACGGCGGCCGCTTCCGTCACTGCCGCGTCGGACCGGGAAGGCAGGCTGAGGGCGAGGGCCGCCTGCATCTCAGCCAGCCCAAGCTCCTCGGTTGCGCCGTCGCTCGCGGCATCGCTGCGCCCCGCGGTGGAAGGGCTCCGGATCCTCGTGGTGCCGAGGTTCACCACCGAGTCGGCCGTCGCGGGCACGTCCCCCCAGAGCGTGCGCGAGGGCCGGTGGCGCCCAGGCGCGGCTCCCGCGAGGCCAGCACCCCTCGCCATGAACCGCTGGCTCTGCGAGGTGGACAGACCGGCGCCCGAGGCCTGCGCTTCGAAGTGGGCGTGAGCGCCGCTGAGCACGGACGAGGAAGCCCGGTGCCTTGCCTGCGGAGACGACGAGGCGGCCGCCGCTCCTGGTCCTGGTGCCGGGGCCGACGCCGCCGCTGCAACCTCCGCCATCGTCATCGCCGCAGGGTGCGAGAGCGACGCGCCCGACGCTCCTTCCGCGTCGAGGCGGGCGCGGACTCGAGCCCTGATGCGCCGCAGCGCCATGCGGACGAAACCGCGCATGTGCCCCATGGCCTGCAGCTCGGCTGCGGCGTACCGCGACGCCGCCGAGAGCTCAAACGGCCCGCGGGCGTCGCTGGCAGCGGCATGAAGAGGGGTGCGCGACGCGAGCTTGGGGAACGTATGGGCGGAGGCCTTGCGCCAGTCTGAGAGGGCATCCGGATCGGCGCCCCGGAGCGTGCTCTCGACAGCGTCTCGCGCTGCCATCGCAGTCTCGTCCGCGCCGCGAGGCACCATCTCCAGGAGGCGGCCGAGCCTGGGGTGGGAGCCTCCTCGCTTTTCGGGACGGGCGTCGTCCACCGTGAGCGCGCCCACGCCCACGTGAATTGCCATGCCGCCAGCGTCCGTGAAGCGAATGCCAACGCTGGTGGCTGCGAGCGCTACGAAGGCCAGTGGGTCGGGAGTCGGCGACACAGACGAGCCGGAGCGGCCGTGCCTGCCAGCCTTCCACTTGGCCGAGCCACCCCGCATGGCAGCCTCGGGCCGGCCCGGAGCGCTCTGGCCCCCGCTTCCCCACGCGGCCTCCTCCTCGGCGGTGACGCGGCGGAGTGCGGCCAGCAGCCTGGCGTTGCGAGATCCGCTGGTGCTGCTGGCCAGCGCCATCGCAGGGCCCAGCTGGGCCTCCGTCAGCGGCACCTCCCCCTTCAGGGCCAGGGCACGCAGGTGCTTCACGCTCACCGTGATGGCCATGTTGACCCGGCCAAAGGGGAGCGCGCGCGTGGGCTCCGGGGGCCGCGCTGGGCTGGGCGGAGCGGCCGGCAGGCAGCCCGGGAGAGCCTCGCTCGCGTGTGTCTCGGAGCTGGGGCGGAGCTGAAGCGCTTGCCCGCGGGCGTAGGCGAGCCGCCGCTGCCGGGAGAGGGTGCCGGCTATGGCCGACGCGAAGGCCTCGGCGGGCTCCTCAGCCATAATGTCGTAGCTCGTGTTGTTGGTGGCGAAGGCGATGACATACGCGTACTGGGAGTGAGACAGCGCGGCATCCGCCGGAGCCACAGCGACGTCCACCACCATGGGCGTGGGGCGAAGCACGAACGCCGGAGGAGCGGCTCCGGCGCCGCCTGCCGGGGCTGGACTGCCGACAACGTCGCCCGGCCCGGCTGGCTCGACAGCTGGCAGGCCCATGTCCACCGCGACGCTGATGTTATTGGTTCGCAGAATGACGCCCACGAGGGGGGCCTCCTGCGACAGGGGCGCCGCCGCAGAGCGCCGGGCCATGGACAGGGCCACGGCCCTGGCACGTCCCCGCGATGTGCGGGGCAGGAGGACGGACCACACGACGGCACCCTCCAGCCGGACGTACACCCGCGAGAGCGCGCGGGCCACAGCGTCCCCGTCCAGCAGCGGGGCCACGAGCCTCGAGCGCGCCGCTCCAGCGTCCAAGTCGTCGTCGTCTTGGCCCACCGACTCCGCACCACAGTCGTCGTCCTGCACAGGCAGCTCCCCGCAGTCCGCGAGCGAACCCTCGAGCATGCCGTCGGCGGCCTCTGCGGCCTCGGCTGCGGCCGCGGCGCTTGCCTCCCGGGCACGAGCGCGGGCGCGGGCGCGGTGGACCACCAGGTGCGACGCGTGCACGCCGAACCGCGCAGCCACTCGCAGAGCCTCTCTGGGAGGGGCGTCCAGGTTGGACGTCGACAGCCGCGCGGCGCGGTCGCCGGCGGACAGCAAGGGGGCTCCGGCCAGAGCGAAGCGCCAGCGGCGCGAGGAACAGCCCGCGGCCTCGACGTAGGACGCAAGCTGGTCGGTGGTCGTCGGAGACGCTCGCGAAGCTGCTGCGCCTGCAGAGGCGAAGGAGGACGACGAGGACCTGGGACGCGCGCCTGCGGCAGGGGCGGCGCCCAGTCCCGAGCGAGCTGCAGCCTGCTCGCGCCAGGACGCAGCGCGGGGCACGCGAGCCCGGCGCATGCCGCCGGCGAGCACCATGTCGTGGCCGTCGAGCACGAAGAGCTGCTCCGCGAAGGCGGCGCGCTGCTCGAGCCCCAGCGCAGCGAGAGCTGCCTCGTCTGAGTCCACGATGCGCGAGGGCATGCCGGCGTCCTCACCAGCACGCGTTGTGGCGCTCGGTGTCGGGGGCGGCATGCAGGAAGCGCCGGCCGAGGCCTCCCCGGCTGCAGCGAACAGCTTCGAGTTGTCAAAGAGACGGGGTCCGGCCGCGAGCGGCGCTGCGCGCGTCGGCGGGGTGTCGCCCGGCCCGTGGCACGCCAGCGACGGGTCTTTGGAAGAGGACAGCAGAGCAGCCACGGGGTGCGCAAACCAGCCGGGCATAAGGGACAGAGCCGCGCCGTCTGCGGCGCGCGTGACTTGCTCGTGCGCAACGGCCTCGCACGGGGCCTCCTCGTCTGCCGCCGCGCCGCGGCCTTCGGAGGGGCCGCGCGGGGACAGCAACGCCGCTGGCCGGACGCCCGCCTCGCTGCCAGGCCCTGTTCCTGCCTGGCTCGAGCCCTCGCCCGCAGCCGGAGCGACGTCGCTTCCGTCATCCGGGACGTGCGGCGCGCTGGCTCCGAGCTGCCTCCGCCACGCCGCCTGCCGAGTGGACAGGGCGGGCGTGGCAGGGAAGGTGCGAGACATGATGCCGGCGGGGGCCGACCCGATGGACACGACGACGCGGGAGCTCCGCACCACCAGCCGCTCCGTGGACGTGCTGTCCGAGGGCATGAGCACGTACAAGGGTGCGACCTCGACCCACAGCGCGAACAGGGCCGGGGCCGGGGTGTACTCCGCGGGGAACTGTGTGGCGGACTCAGGCGCCAGTGCGGGCGCTGCGGGTTGGAGGCAAGTGGGCGAGGGCCGGCCGCCGGGCCCTGGCACGCGTCCGAACGCCTCCTCGTCCCTGCGACGGGCTGGCCAGTAGGCCCGGACTGGGTCCCAGGCGCGCGAGAAGGCCGCAAACAGGGCCGGCGCCTGCTCCTGCAGCATGGGCACCGTGAGCTCCAGCGAGGCCAGCAGGGATGTCAGGTGCCGCTGCAGGAACGTGACCCAGGCCCCGCGAACCCCCACGCGAATTTCCATCCCCCCTGGGAGGTCTGGGCTCAAAACCAGGTCCACAACCGCTCCTGCGCGCTGCCTCGCCAGGTCAAGTGCGGCGGCATCCTCGCCCCACAGCGTCCTGGAGCACGGCTCCCACAGGGCGGACGCCACACCGAGAAGTGCATCCCGCCTCGCAACCTCGGTCTGGGAGCCCCTCACGAGCCACGATCCTTCCAGAACAGATCGGATGGCCCCGGCAGAGGCGGGCGCAGCCGGATGCGCGGCACCGGCCTCGCCGGGGGCATCCCAAGCAGCAGCGGCACTCGGCGGCCTGCCGCTCTGCGGGGTGCTGGGCGCTTCGGCAGAGGTCGCCCCCTCCGCGCGCGCTGCGGCGCCTTGGGCCTCGCCCGTGCCTTCCACGGGCTCAACGCAGGCGTGCCAGAGCCAGGCTGCTGCGCTCGCGCCGGCCAGGGGCCGAGACTGAGGCAGCCACGCAGCCTCCACTGCTGCCGCCGGCACGCGAGAGGCGGCCTGGCCATGGTGAGCCCCACCGGTGGTCTCCTTTGCCGCTCGGGGCGCCGCCCCGGGCACCCACGCGGCGTGCGCGTCAGCACTGCCCGCTGCGGGAGGGCTCGACATGGCCGCTGGCTGCGGCATCGCGGGAGGGGCCAGCATGATCGATCGCGTGCGCTGGCAGAGCACCATCGGGGCAGCCGCTCGGCGCATGGCTGCCCTAGCCGCGGCCGTGGACAGGCCCGGGAGCCACGCCTCCTGGGCGAGCCTCCGCTGCGCACCGAGCCGCACGGGGGCGCTCTCGTGCGACTCCCCTGGCAGGCCCCGCCCGCTGCCACCCATGCCCCGTCCGTCGGTGAGGCCAGGCAGCGCGTCGCCGCCCAGCGCGATCATCAGCGCGTGCCTGCGGGCTGTGGCCTTGTCCTCTGGCGTCGAGCGCGGAGCCCCCTCCTCGCCAGCCTCTCGCGGGGAAAAGCTTCCCCGAAGCCGCCTCCACCACTGGGCCCCGTCCACTCGGCCCGGAGCCGCGCCTGCGGCGCCGCCCGTGGCTGCGGATCGCTTTGCGCGCCGCCGCGACATGGGCCCCCCGACGCGGCGAAGCAAGGCCGCGAACGCCGATGCTGGCTGCGACCCGGTCCCGCTGCCCCCGCCCGCCCGTCTCGGCGACGCTGTGAAGGCGACGTCGACCGCGCCCAGTGCCTCCGAGACCAGCGCGGTTTCGATCAGCGACACGGAGCCGTGCTCGCGGCCGTGGCCCGGCTTGTTGGGGCCGGAACCGCGAACCCCTGGGGGAACGACAGGCTGCAGCGTGCGGCACCTGCCGACAGCCCCAGCCTTTACGCTAACGTCGTGGACCTGCACCACACCGATCGCCACGGACACAGGCAAGAAGGCGAAGCTGTCGTCGGCCTGCACAGTCGCTCCAACTTTGGAGATGTGAATGACCGACCCGGGCCCGCTGTACAGCCGCCCAAAGCTTGCGCCGTTGCCCCAGCCCCAGTCCCCAAGCATCATGGCGGCGGCCGCCACGGCCGCGTGGGTTGCCGTGTCCTTGGCCAGGCTGCGTCGAAGCGCGGATGCGGCGTCCGCCACGTCTGCCAGCCGCCCTGTGACGCGAGAGCGGACGCTGGGGCCAGCGTGGCAGCCTTCGCAGAGCCGGGCCGCACAGCCGGGCGAGGACGGCTCGCGAAGCCCCGGAACGCGCACGTCAAAGTGCCGGAAGCGCCCCGCAGCCTCGCGGCTCGGGGACGAGGAGCGCTGCCCGCCGGCCGCCGCTGCAGCGGCGGCCTCGATTCCAGCTCTGGGCAGTGCCCCAGCGGCGTCGGCGCCCTGCAGGGCCTCTAGCGCCCTGAGGTCGCTTCCACGGGGGCGCATGCCACCCGGAAGCGCCTCCCGCGGCAGTTGCTCGGCCACGGCAGGCGCCCATCCTGTCAGCCACTCGGCCTCAGGAAGCCCAGAGCGGGCACCAGTCACTGCCTCGGCAAACGCCTCGGCCATTCCCGGGCACTGCAGCTCTGCCAGCTGGGCGGCGACACGGGAGAGCGCGGGGCGCCTGTCGGGGGCCATGCGCACCGCGCCCTGCGCCCCGGCCCCTGCCGCGCTCGCCGCATGGCGCGACGGCAGGAGCGTGCCGCTTCCGCCCTCGTCGTCGCTGCTGCTGTCGTCGGGGCTTGACGCCACGCCGCTGGGGCTGAGCGGCGAGGGCGCGATCGCAAGCCCTGCCCCGCTGAGGCCGTCCTTGCCAGCAGCCAGCAGGTCCAAGCCGCAGGGGCCAGCAGAGCCCGAGCCTGCCTCGACGTCGTCCTCCGCCTCGGTGTCTGCCGACAGCCCGGCCAGTCCGACAGCGGCGTCCACGTTGTCCCCGCTGGCAGCGCCTGGAGACACAGCGTTGCTTTCGTCGCTGTCGTCGGTTGTGGCTTCGCTCGCCGTCCGCGGCCTTTGGCCGGCCAGAGGCTCGCTGCGGCCGCTGCCCTCGCACTCCGCCTCTGCCACTGCAGCCGTCGCCACGAGCAGCGCGCGCCGCGCCAACGCAATAGAGGCTGGCTTGAGCGGCACCGGTTCGGTATCCAGAGCCAAGGACACGGCGTCCAGCCGCGCTCGGGCAGTCAGGAACGGCCGCTGGGCGAGGGGCGCGCGCAGCAGGGGGCGTGCCACAGCCGACGGCTGCGACGCTGGGCCAGTGGGCTGGGCCGAGGCCTCCGCGAAGCTCTCCCCTACTCCTGTTGGCCGCGCTATATCGGCCGCCGAGGCCGCTGTGCCGGCCGCGATGCAGCCTGTGAGCATTTCCACGGTGTCGCGGTGAAGCGTCACGGCCAGACGGCCAGCGATGTGGGCGTCGACAACAATGTCGGACACCTCCCTGGGGTCAAAAAGGATCGCGCGGAGCGCGATGGCGTCCGCCCACGCTCCGTCGCCCGTGCCCCAGGCGCTTGCAGCCGCGGGGCCGGAACTTCCCGCGGGCGCGGCACGCTCCGGCCACGCTGTCGAAGCTGGTGGGCTGCACGAGGCAAGCCACAGCAGCTCCACCGGGTACGGCGGCGGGGGGAGCGCGAGCGACGGACGCCTGTCCTCCGCCTGGTCAATGCCGCCGTCAGCCGCGCCGGCGTCCGCGGGTGCCGGCACGGGGCCAAACTGGCCTGCCGCCATGGCGACGCTCGGGACCGCCATCGCGGAGGCCGCCGCGGTGCTGTCCATGCGGTTGCAAAGGGCTGAGTAGAGAGCCCAGCCGCTGGTGGAGACGCGGAGCAGATCGCACACCGACAGGCTGCGGACGGCAACCGCGGCAACCGAACCCTGCGGCCCTCCCATCAAGGGCGAAGCGGCGGCCGTGGAGTACTCCGCCCGGATCCCGCGGATGGCGAGGGACAGCAGCGGGGTCCCTCCAGTGCCCGCTATGCGGCCGTAGTGCAGGCCGTCCCACCAGCCCAAGCGCTCCCGGCCGACGAGGAGAGCGGGCAGCGCGTCGGCGAAGGCATCGCCCCACAGCTCCCTGGCCGCCGCTCGAGCTGCGCCACCGAGGCGCGCCGCCTCTGCCTCGACGCACGTGAGGACCCCGGCTGCGGTGAGCAGCTCTGCCCAAGCCGAGGAGGCGGTGCGGGCGAGCCTAACGTCGGAGCTTGGTGCCGCTTCGGCGCCCGTGTGCCCCGTCCCGTGGCCCGCGCTGCCCGCTGCCGCCTTGCGGCGCCTGCGCGCCAGCGCTGCCGCGACGGCGAATTTGTGGGAGCTGCCGATGCTCCGCGGAGGCACGATGGCCGATGCCCCTGCGCAGGCCGCCAGAGCCCGCCGCGAGAGGACCAGAGACGCCCCGGCTCCAGAAGCCAGAGCGGTCGCAGCCGTGGCCACCGCCAGCGGGTTGGTGTGATCGCCAAAGCCAGAGTCGTCAAGCGGCTCGGGCACAAGCACCTCCCCACGCGAATCGACGCTGCCAACCGACTCGCCGTCGGAAGAGTCGCCCGCAGAGCCAGCGCCGCCGCCAGCGGTGGCAGCGGCAGCGGCTGAAGCAGGCGCGGGGGGTGCGCGGAGGCCCTCGGTGCCACTTCGAGCCGCTCTCGCCTGCTGCTGCCGCCTCTGCCGGCGGCGAGACGGCCGCCGCCCTGCGGACGCAGCCGCCTGCTCCTCCGCCACCGCTGCCAGCGGGCCGCTGTAGGCGTGCCTGCGGCGCCGCCGTCGCCCGTTTGCGGCGTTCCGCTCCCGCTGCAACTCTGCGCGGCGAGCCTCGAGGGCGGCCTTGCTCTTGAGGGCATCGTACACGGCGCTGTCCTCTGCCGACATGGACAGAGTGACACGGACCTCCTCCACCGTGGCCCGGACCTCCATGCCCAGAGGCACTGCCGGCGCCGTGGGGAGCTCTGCCTTGCCTGCCGCGGCTGCAGCGGGTGCGGCCTTGGGTGCGACGGGCGCAGGCGCCGACGATGGTGGGGCGGCGTCCAGCGCAGCGTCCACCGCCCCGCTGGCCGCTGCGGCCGCGGCCTCTGCGCTGACATCCGCCCCCGCCAGCACGGCCTCCTGCGCGCCGGCGTTGGGTGCGAGGGCCGCGGCAGCGTCAGCAGCCACCCGCAGCAGCGCCCGTAGCTTGGCAGAGGACACTAAAAGGTGCAGCGTCCCCAGCTGGGCTCGAATGGAGGTGGCCGAGTGCGGGACGAGGGCGGCTGAGCCGGCAGCCCCGCTCGCTCTGAGGCGGGGGACAACCGTGGCTGCGCCAGAGGCCGCCGTGGCGACAAGCACCTCCGCTGCGAGCCCAAGCGGCTGGAGAAGGTACGCTGACTCGCCCTGAAACTTGAGGAAGGGGGAGGCCGAGTGGACGGGCTGGAGAGACCGGCCCCGGGCCAGCATCACGCAGATGCCGCTGATGGAAGCGCGGACCCGAATGGCGCCCACGCAGTGGCGGGAGACGGCCGCGACGGACGCCGCGGCGCCCGTGCCGGCAGCCACCTCGTCGCCTGGCCGCCCGGCCGGGAAGGGCGCCGTGGGCAACGCGGGCGCCGATCCAAGCTCCTTGGTGGGCCCCAAACCCCAGAACGAGAGGCCGGCGTGGCCTTCCGTTGTCTGCTGCAGCGGGCTTGGCTCGGGAGGCGGTGCCCAGGCAGGGGGCTCCACGTGCGGCCTTGGCGCCCCAACGCTCGAGGCCGCGCCAGGGGAGGCGTACCACCCGTCGCCGGCCCACGAATTAACGCTGCCCCGGACGCTGCCCTGAGCACTGCTACGGGCGCCGGCGCGTGCGCCAAACTGCCCTCCAGCGGCGCCAACCGATCGCGCAGGACTCGACTGCGCGATGGCTCTCATTGCGACGCTCGTGGCGCCGGGGGCCGCCGGCTGCTCCACCTCGCCCAGCGTGATGGCTGCATCGCCGAGCGCCACCATGATAAGGTCGGTGCCCGCCGAATCAGGCCGGCGCGGGAGGATGAGGCGGGGCAGCTCTGCCTTGACCGAAAGCGCAAATGCCGGGGGGGCGCTGCGGCTGGGCTTCCGGCGGCCGCTGGAGGGGGAGTGCCTGTCGCTCCGAGCAGCCCCCGCTGAGCTGCCTCCTCCCTGCGCCGACGAAGAGTCCGGCGCCTGCGCAGCCGCCTTGCGGGGAGGGGCTGTTGCCGGAGGCGCGCGATCAGAGACCGCGTCGCCGACCACTGAGCCTTGTTGGGGCGGGGCCAGCTCCATTCCAGCGCTGAACGCCCCCACGACCACAAGCACGCACCCCACCGCGGCGAGGGGGGGGCGGATGTCCAGCCTCCGCAGTACGACGGAGCCGCCAACCCCTGGCCCCGCCCCTCCGGACGTCAAGTCCGCCTCGAGCAGCGGTGCCGTTGCCGCTGCCTTGAGGCCCCGGGCGACCGCCCCAGCAGAGATACCCGAGCCGCCCGCAGCCGTGCCGAGCCTCTGCGCCGCTACCCCCATGAGAATCACCGGCGGAACGAAGCGCCGGACGACAGGGAAGCGGCCCGCCAACGCAAGCAGGCTCCGCTTGACTGCCGGGTCGTCCTCCACACCGGCGGCGGCAGCGCCTGCGGCGGCAGCGCGGGAGCCCGCCGAAGCAGCTTCCGCCGCCCCAGCGCGGCTGGCCCTTGACTGCGGTGCGACCGGCGGAGCTGCCGTTCGCGCCTGCGAGCGAGGCTGGCTCCTGAGGCTGACGGCGTCGTCTGCGCGCAGGTCGGCGATGCTAACCCTGGCAGCGACGGGCCCGGAAGGCGGCGACGGCAGCGGCAAGACCTCGGCGCCAGCGTCCTCGTCCACCAGCGCGACGAGCTCGGGCGCCTCGAGGCCCGCCTCGGCGTTGACGTCCGCAATGGAAACGGATATGACGCTCGCGTGGCCGGCCGGGACAGGATACTTGCATCCGGCCACGATGGCGTCGCGCGCCCCCTCGGGGGATCCGGTGGCCGCCCCCCAGGCGGCAGCCATTCGCACGGCGCGCCTGAGCTTTGTCATGGGCGAGCAGTCTCCGCTGCCCGCCGCGCCGCTGGCGACTGCGACGGTGGCCGGCGCTTCGCGCTGCTCGACCGGCAGCTCGGCCCAGGGAGCGCAGAGCTCCAGCGCCAAGCGCCTCACGCGGACCCGCGCGCGCAGGCTCGGCACCAGCTCGTAGATGCGCCCTCTGCTCGCGGCGTACCGGGCTGTCAACCAGAGCGGGGGCTCGTCGGACAGCGGCTCCGGCGCCGAGAGCGCGCCCACCACGGCCGCGACCCCCCGACGATGCAGCGCGAGGTCCGCTGCGGCAGCGACAGCGCTCGCGCTCGGTGCTGCGTCCCCGTCACCGCCTTCGTCGCCAGACCCGTCCTCGGAACCCTCCCCGTCGCCGGCTCCACCCGTCGCCGGAGCTGGAGCAGACGCCGCTGGGAGAGCCGCTGCGGATGCCGCTGCTGCTGCAGGAGCAGGCGCAGGCGCAGGCGCGTATCCGAAGCCCAGCAGGCTGGAGACCATGCCGAAGTAGGACGTGTCCTCTGGCGGAGGGGCAGCCGCCGGCGCCGCCGCTGCGGCCTTGGCGGCAGCGCTTGCTCTGGTCGCCCGCTTGGCGGCAGCCGCTGCCCGCACCTTCTCGGCCGGCTGCGCCTCCTTTGCCGCCTGCGCTGCGGCTGCCACGGCCGCGGCCACGGCTCCGCTTTCGTTGCCCAGGACGTTCACCATGCCAGCGGCGAGAGCCCAGCGCTCCAGCGCGGCTCTGCGCGCCAGAGTGTCGCCTACCGACTTGCCTAGCTCGCCGCCGCAGCCCGGCAGGCTGAGGTCGGCCTGCGCCACCGCCGCCGACGTCACCAGCTCCTTCTCGCGGCACCAGGCCATGACGCGGCGGTAGGCACTGACCACGCGCAAGGCCGGGTCGCCGACGGGTTCGCCGGTCGCAGTCTCGTCCCCAGCCAGCAGACGGAGGAGGTCCCCAGCAGAGGGCTCCGGCCGCGGGGGCGGCGGCGTGGGCAGCGAGGAGGCGTAGGCTGCCGCTGCCGGCCCGTCGTACACGGGCGGCGCGAGTGCAGGAGCGCCTGAGATGCGGGTCACCAGGTGGCCGAGGGCGCGCAGCTGTCCAGAGGTCAGGCGCAGCCGCAGCGCCTCAACGGTGACTGAGGCGTCGACCGCCGGCGAGCGCGTGCACGCCGCCTTTTCAAACCGGCGAGCAATGTCCCGGGCCTGGGTGTTGCTTCCCATGCCGCAGCGCCGCATCCACCGCACCACGGGCCCACCGCCGCGGGAAGCTGCTTGCCGAGCCGCCGCTGCGGCCACTGCGGGGCTGCGCGTCCGCGCCGAATCCTGCGCAGCTCCGGAGCGCGCCGCGACGGGCACAATGGCCCCCTTGCGCCGCGCCAGGGCTGCCAGCTCCAGCCCGGCCACGCCGCGTGCCTCGCTCGCGCCGCCCCCCTTGGTCCACACGGAGCACAGCGCGGCAAAGGGGTCGGACACAAAGTCGTCCCACTGCTCCTCCAGCGCGTCCAGCTCCGCCTCCATGTCGGCGGGGCGCTCGCGGGACGCTTCCAGCGCCTGCAGGGCTGCCTCCCTGTCGAGCTCGCTCGGCATTTCCGCCGCCACCGTCTCGGCCCAGGCCATCCCGAGCGACTCGCGCACCAGCGGCTCAAGCTCTGCCGCCGGGGGGTCGCCGGCGTCGTTCAGCACCACCCCCAGCGAGATGGACGTGGGCGTGAGAATCCAGTTGCGTCTGCCGAGCGGCAGTTCCCTCAGCAGGGCCTGCTCTGCCGCCATGCGCGCCGGCCACATGTCCTCCTCCCGCCCGCTCTCGGCTCCGTCGTCCGTCTCGTCGCCAGTGTCATCGCCAGCCGAGGAGCCGTCCTGCTCGCTCCCGCGTGCCGCGGCTGCATGCGCGCCGCCCGCTCTGCCCCGACCGTCGAGGCGTCTGGGGGTGCCCTGACCGGCTCTGCGCCGCCGCGCCGTAACGGCGGGGAGGCCTCCCTCCCCGTCGTCGGACGCCTCTGCCTCGAGCTGCCCGAGGGCCGCTTCGGCGCGCAGGAGCGCGTCGATGGACACGCCGGCGGAGGCTGCGGTGCCGCACCCCGCGCCCCCGGACAGCTCCGACGTCAGCGGGCCGCGCGCGCCAGCGCGGTCCCCCTGCGTGGCCGCAAGCCGCGACGCCGAGGCAGGCGGCTCCGAGGCGCGGACACCACTGGCCGCCGAGGCGCCGGCTCCACTCGCTGCCGCAGCCGCGGCCGCGGCCGCTGAGCGGCCCTCCGATGCACTGGCGGCGCCGCTGAGCACCCCAGCCTCCGCCGCCATGGTCTCTACCTCCCCCGCCCAGCCGGTGAGCTCGCGTCCGAGCTCCGCCAGCGCTGCCGCGGTTTGCCTCCGCGTCGGGGTGCGGCGAGAAGACCCGTCGTAGGCAGGCGCTCCCTGCGTTGCATCCGACGTGCGTCCACTCATAACTGAGGCGGGCGGCAGCGTGGACCCGTGCCCCCCCCAGGGGGGCGCGCGATGCCCTAGCGCGCCCGCCGGGCCGGCGTCGCTCAGCTCCAACCCAGTCCTGCTTCCCGCACCGCCCCAAACGCTGCCGCCGCTCTTCTGAATGGACGCGACTGCAGCAAGAGCCAGAGCCGTGTCAGCTGACCGGATGGCCGCCCTCTTGCGGCGGTAGTGCCTGCGCCACCTGCGCATTTCGCGCCGCGTGGCCACCGAGGCCTCCGCCAGCGCCTCCTCCGCCGGCGTCACGAGGCGGTCCAGCACCTCACGGCGCACAGCTATGCTCTCCCTGTCGTGGCGAGCAAGCAGAGCCTTGAGCGGGGCCGCGTCGCCGGCACCCGCAGCCTCCACCATCGCCTGCACCTCCGCGGGTGTTGGCACGCCAGACGAGCCATAGCCCGTGGGAAGCGGCCGGCGCCCCTGCGGCAGAGCGGCCCCGTCTGCGTCGCTCTCGCGATCCTGCGCCAGCCGGCGCATGAGGTCGATGACATCGAGCGCGGTGGCACCTCTCCCGTGGTCGTTGCCGTAGACGGCGAGGCGGCAGCCGCTGTCCAGATACACGCCCAGCCCCTCAACCTGCACGCGCTTGCGCAGGAAGGAGGTGGCCTTGTCGCCGCGCACGCCGGTGGACAGCTCCCCGTCTGGGGTGATGCTGGACACTGTGAGAGACGCGAGCGTCACTCCCGCTGCGTAGGCGACGTGGTCGTCACCACGCGTGCGCTGGCGCCTGCCGCTCTGGAAGCGGCGAGCCTGCAGCCGGAGCACCGCCTCCCTCGCCGACTGCTCCCGCTGCTGCAGCATCTCCGCGAGCCGCTGTCGCAGCAGCGCTGCCTCCTCTTCGGCCTCCACCACGGCCGCCTCGGTTGGCGCCCCGTCGTCCTCCGGGGCCGCCGGGCCCGCCACGGACGCCTGGCGGATGCTGCTCGCAGCTCTGCTCTGCCGCAGCCTGAGGGCCTTGCCCTCTGCCCGGACCACCTTGCGCCGCAGCGCGGAGGCGTCTTGCAGCAGCCGGAGACGCTTTTCTTCCCGCTCGCGCTCTGCGCGGAGCTGGGGCTCGGCCCAATCGTCGGCGGTTCCCGCGCCGCTACCCCCGTGCTGTAGGGCCGGGTGCGGGCGGCTCTCGAGGCGAATGTGGACGTCCCGCACCGACAGCCGCAGCGCGTCTGCAAGCCGGTTCAAAAGCGACGTCGTCATGCTACGCGCCCTGCCAGCCTGCCCCACCTCAGCAGGGCCGACCGACGCCGTGGCAGCCGCGAGGTGGGCGGCAGCCGCTTGGGCAAGCCGGGCAGACACCGCGGCCTCTGCCTCGGCGAGAGCCGCAACAAGCTGCTCCTTGGAGCTGGCATCCGTGCGCAGCGTGGCCACCACGTAGACCCCGTCCAAGTCCACGCTGAGGGGCGCAGATAGCAACTCCGTCCACGAGATGCGGATCTTGAGCCGCCGAACGACCGCGGCCTCGATTCGCACAGGCAGCGCCGCAGTCATCCCAGCGACCTCGAGCAGCGAATCGATGTTTAGCTCCTGCGGGACAAGCGCCGCGCCCAGGGAACGGAGCAGGGGTGAATACTCGCGCGCTGGGCAGCTCCCTCCGGGCGGGGGCGGGCTCCGGAACAACGCAGTTGCCGCCGGCGCGAAGGGGTTTACTCTGGGGCAGTCGCTTCGTTTCAAGTGTGCCGGCCACACTTGCCAGGCCGAAATGGCCGGGCCCCCAGTCGCTGTCCCGACGCCGCCCGGGTGGGATCGGGAGGAGACGAGGGGCGGCGAAGGGGACAATGAGCCGCGTGCACGCTGCCGGGCCTCCGCCTGGCGGCGGCGCCAGCGTGTGCGGCCAATCAGCGCCGTCGCATTGCCTTGGCCCGCACGATCCCCGTCACCTTGCTCCCCTGCCCCTCTGCCGTCATGGAGGGCCTGCATACTCCCACCCCGCCACCCACGATGGCCCGATAGTGGCACCTTCCTCCTGGTCGCGAGGCTCGCACGCAGCAGTCTGCGGCGCCGAGCCAGCTCGCTCGACGGCTGCGTGCTTTTCGCTTCGCTGCGTGGCCGCCACGGACTCCAAACACTGCCGGGCTAGGATGCGACAGACTGCCCGGCCACACGGGGCGATTGCGGCTGCCCCAAAGCTGCTTGGCTCAATGCTGAGGGCACGGCAGAATGGCTGAGGGGCGTACCCAGGCCCAAGGCTGGCGCACACTCGGCACTCACCACGTTATTGATGGTGATCCCCGTGGTGTCCACCTGCACCGTGTCTGCGTCCAGGCTGTCGCCTTTGATGAACTTGTCCAGGAGCGGTTTGACCTGCGCCATGGCCATGCCCTTCAGGGGCCTTGTCAGGAACGACATGGCGGCGCGGCGCGGCAGTGGTGGGCTGCTTGCAGCTGTTGCCGAGCGCCCACGGGCAGACTGGAGAGCAGCCGCGCCCGGCGCAGACGCGAGGTGCAGGCAGCCCGCCGGGGGCGAGTGTGTGTCCGCGGGGGGGCGGCCTCGCTTGCTGCCTCGCCGCCGGCCAGGCACGCGCTGCCAGCTGCAGAGGCCGAAGCAGCAAGCGAGAGCCAGAGCTTGACCATCCGGTTGCAGTGTTTCGGAAAGAGTACTGACCGAGTCCCTTGGCTCCCCAGTAGACGTCACCAATTCGCAGTCCATCGCATTTCAGACGCGTAGCCGCACGGGCTGTCGGTTTGAGCGCGGTCCCCGCCAACTACGAGGGGAAATGTACAATGCCCTGGCAGAGCACGTGACCAAATGGTTACAGTTTGCATTTCTCGCGCCCAGATCAAGGCCCCGGTCGGTTCTTTTGGCACCCACGGGTGCCCTTTGTAGCGTAGGTGGCGGCAAGGCTCGATCGCACGGCCGGGGCAGCGCCCAACGGATGTGGCGATCCGTTTCCGGGGCGCTCGTCGCAGGCAACTTGAAAAAGTGCTCGCCGCTGCGCGTGAGACCCTCCCCTAGGTCCAGCTAGGCAGCGGAAATTTGGGGCGAGTATGATTTGCGTGGGACTGCGGTGCCAGCCGGGCCGTCAAGCCTTCGGCTGGCGAGCACCGGCCAGGAGCAACGACGCGACAGTCAAGCACAAAACCCTCAACAACATGTCTGAGACGCATTCGTGCGGCCAGTGCCCGTGCTGACGGGCTTCTGGCTTGTCGACTCGCCCATGCAGTGGGCGGGGGGAGAAGGAGACGGCGAGCTGGCGGCTTGTGGATTTTGCACGCGCGTTTCCGCCGGTGCAGGCGCCCCACCTGGTGAAGGAGGGGCAGGAGCGAGCGCTCCTGACACGGAGGCAGCCTGAAGACCCACGGACACCAGCTGCTTGACGAGACGGAGCTTGTCCATCGCCAGGCTCGCCACTGGAGAGTCGAGAAGCAAGTCTCGCTTCAGCGCCGCCTTGGTCGGCGTTGCCTGGGTGTCAAGCACCAAATCAATCATTTTCAGGGGTGTGGATGCCTGCTGGGCCACATCCGTGCCAGAAACCGTCTTCAAAGTGGTTCGAGCCTTCGCGTTGGCCTGCTTGGCCTGCTCCAGCTACCCCCTGAGCGACTTCAGGACATGGTCAGCACGGGCCTGGGCCCCAATCTCATTGAAGTGCGCGTCTGTGACGTCGAGCTGTCTCTGGTGGCGCTCATAGCGCTCGTTGCCTCTCAACAAGGCGACTGTCGTCCGGGCGACTGATTGGCGACTATCAAGGTCTAAAGCCATGCGTTTCGCTCGATTTGGACCGTCGACGTCGTCGGCGAAACCGTAGTTCGTCGCCACCCGAATGATGTCCAGCTCCTTCCTCATGCGACTGGTGAATTCGGGCGTCAAGCCAGACTTGTCCGAGATCGACTGCATAGCCCGCTCTACCACCGCATCGGCGATGGCACCGCGGCCATGGTCGCCACGGTGGGCCCCCATGCGTTCGAGGATCTTTTCAGGGCCGCAGGTGGGCTTTGAGTCGGGCGTGAAGCCCTTGGCGAAAGTCCCAGTTCGAACGAAGCCGCCAGCACGCACGGCTGGAGGTGCCGCCGCGACCCAGGCGTAGTACCCTGCACACAGCGTGTCAGAGGGGTGCACTTTCGTCTTGCGAGCGTCCTTGGGTCGAACAAAAGTGCCGCTAGTCTTGCCCTCGCCCGAATCGATCTCCAGCTCGGCGAACACTTTGGGGCTGGTAACGCCCTTGCGGAGCCCGGTACTGGTCGCAGGGCAAGTCACAGCACCCGTAAGAGTAGCAGCCGCGCCCCCCCACGCGGATTGGCGCGAAATCCTTGCGAAAGACGCCGATCGGCCCGTTGTCCAAAACTTGACACATGTGCGAGGAGGCGCCAGGAGGCACGGCACACCGCATGCCTACGTCCTGAAGATGCTTGATAGACGCAACGTCGGTGTGTGCCGCGCGGCCGTCCATCAGCAAGAGTTTGGGCCGTTTCTCCCAGTCCGAGTCTTGAATCTGCTCCCACGCCGTCCAGCGATCCATGGCCTCCCTGAAGATGGACCGAGTCACCCAGCCGCTGCAGGAGACGGAGAACAGGTGTAAGGCGCCACACGTGTGCATTTGGGAGACGGTAGCCAGACTGGGCACGTGCTTCACCGACATGGCGGCGGCACTGCGCTGCGGCTCAACCGATTTCCGGCGCCTTGTGCCTGTCGAGCTACGCGAGCACCGCGCCGGAGTCGCCCCTGCCACAGCAGCAGACGCTGCTGCTGCTGCTATGCCGGGCGGGGGAGGCGCTCCGTCGCCGTTGTCATCATCAATCGTGTCGTCGGCGGCGCTGGAGTCAGCGTCGCAGTCGTCACCGTCGTCGACATGATCAGCCGGCTCTTCAATGACCTCGGCATGGTCTTCAGCTGTGAGATGAGTCTCTGACGTCTGTCCACAAGTGCCCGGGGGACCTGAGGGGCTGCCTGGCGGGGGGTACGGGCGAGTCCGTGCAGGCAGAGAGCACGCGAACGGAGCCCTTCGATGCTCTGCTGAGGCCCTCCGCTGCTTCGACCGTCGGTGCCAGCAGTGTCCCAGCGGTTAGTTGCCTGCGTGCGTCGTCCGCGGCCTTGGTGCTCTTGGCAACCCTAATGACGCAGCGGGTGGACTCGCAGTTGCTGATCGGAAGCATGGTAATCGACTCGCGCGTGCCGCCCAGCTTGACCTGGTCCATGCGACGACGTGTCTCTGCGAGTGACAAGAACCTCTCGTCCATGCGAAGCTACTGCAGGCACACTTCGTCCAGTTGGTACACATCTCGGCACCTCCCGACTCGAGCAAGCTCAGAACTCAACACCTCAGTGTAGAATTTCGCAGCTGAACACTGCTCCGCATCGCTGCGCGACCCGGCCTTTGCCGTCGTGTGCAACAGCTGCAAGCGGGAGAACTCCCTACGCCGTGACACGCGCCGCCAAAGCCTCTCGCCAAAAGGGTCGGTCGTCTCTTCCTCGGTGTAGCGCCCGACCAGGGCGTCCAGCGCCGGTGGGCCGAGAACCGCTTGACTGGCTGATCGTCTCCTTCCGTCAAGAGCAGCTGCAAGCAGTTGCTGCGCGCGCAGGCGCATGCAGTGCGAATGATGGCCAAGCTGTCTCCGGGCATCACGCTCCGCAGCAGAGTGATGTCGCCGTACAACGACGCCTGCAAGGTTAACACACACACAGAATACACAATGACCATGGGCGGCGTCTCAAGGGCAGGTCTGCAAGGCGGGCAGTGAGGGGACTCACCACAACCCACTCGTGGTCCACCGTCGAGTCAGGCCGGTGGGACAGCTCGGCCGCCCGCGCCCGCAGTCCAGGCGCGGTCCAGCTCCGCACGTTGTCCATATTTCGACCGGATGGTGGACTCGGGAACCCCTGTAGCCTCGCATATGGACGGCCAAGAGAAATGCGCTGAACTTTCGACCAACCTTACGAGGTATTCCCCGACTTCTTGGAGCTTCTTCCTCCCCCACCCAACGCGCTTGGTGGAGGAGGTTCACACTTTCACGAATGTCGCAACCGGCCGCGGGCCTTGAGACGACTGCGGCGAGCAGCTGTGGCACCCGATTCACACCCAGCATGTCGTCGTGGTGCAGCACCATCTTGCGCTGCCAGGGCGCCTCGACTTGCTCGTTCGCCAGCCTCGCCACCCCGTCGCCGTACAGGCACTTGCGGAGCTTGGCCCGCAGCCACCCCGGCAGCTGATGCTTGGCGGCAGGGGCGCGGGCGATCGTGCTCCGCGAGGTCTCGCACTGCCTGCCGATCCCGGGACGTGGTAGACCTCGTCTCTTCTGCCCGGCTCGTTGACGCCTCCGGAAGAACTGGATGCTTGCCTGTCCGCGAGTTGAATCGCCCTGCCACGCAGGCCCGAATGCGCGCCAATCGCCAAGGCCGAAGCACGAGACGACTCTCCCCAATCGCGACGGCAAGCCGCGCGCAATTCCCACGCCGTGCCTCGGGGAAGCTCGTGCCCCCACGGCCTCTGTGCGCAAGGCCAAGTCCCTTCCGCTCTCCGTCCAGTGCAGGACGCGTGGGTCCTGGCAGCACGCCGAGTCGTCGACTCCAGCCAACTGAATCCATGAGCCTCCACCAATCAATCCCATTGTTCGGTGCCTTCGGCCAGACATTGCCTGCTCACCTTCCTCGGAAACAGGTGTGGCTGGGGTGAGCCGCGAAGCAACGCCACAGAGACCAAGCAACTCCCGCTCGCTGCCCTCTCGTCTGTTTCGCGGGGCGGCGGGCGAGCACCGCAAGCCGAGTGCTGGGCATAGACTGCACAGGTTCACGACAATGTGCTGATTGCCCACCCGAAACTCCTGGCCGCGACTCCCATGCTCAGGTGCGGGGCTTGCGGCAGCGGCGCCTCCGGCGGGGTTGCCTCCCCAGCCAGCGCCATATCAGGCCCCTGCCCCCCGGCATTTGCTTTGAGGCGACACAGGTCTTGCAGCTGAGGGAGTGGGCGCTGGGGGGTGTGGGGCTGGAGCGGCCCTGGGGCGGTGGAGGAGCCTGCGCGACAGCGGCGACAAGCAGCGTCTGTGCTTCGCAACGCCCGCCGAGCGCGTAAGCCACACTCGAGCACGACCACACCATGCACCATGCACGGAAACAAGCATGGCCGAATCTGCGGGTCGACTGGGCGATGGCCGGGCTGCAGGCGCGGCCCTGCTCGGCCGCGCGTGAATTGTGTGTTTGCTCTTGGCTGAATCGGGCAGAGCTGCAGGCCAGCAAAAACATGTGACGACGAACTAGCCGAACGCACTCGCCTTTGCTGCGCCCGCGGACTCCCAGGAGGCCGCCCGCGACGCTGAAAGGCCCACAGAGGGCAACCTTCTTCGCTTTTTGCCGAGCTTGCCATGCTGAGCCAGGTCTCACGGGGCGCAGGGCGGGCGTGGCGGGCTGTGCTGCCCCCAAGCGCCCGACGTGCCGCCGCGGTCCGGCAGCCCCGGGCCCAGCCAGTCGCCGTCCTGAGCGGCGCAGGCGAGCCCCTGTGCCGCACCGTCTGGAGCGGAAGTGCCGTGGTGCTTCACGACAGCGCGGGCGGCGCGCGGCCCGTCCTGGTACGCCCTCTGAGCTCCGCGGCGTCGGAGACGGACTCCCAGCTGTTTTCGACTGACGCCGAGCGTTGGGCTACTGTCCACCTGCCCAGAGAATCTGCAAGGCGCGACGCCGTTGGTCTGGCTCTGGGAGCACTCTCGCTTTCCTCCGTCTCGCCGACGGACGCTCGAGCGCGGGTGGAGCTCGGGCAAGACTTTTTTCTGTTCGTTCTGGAAATGGCTGCCGTCAAGGGGCTCCGCTCTGCCGACAACGAGGACATAGTAAAGCTGCTTGGAAGGCTCGGCACCGCCAGCATGGAGCTCGCCCACTGCACCGACATTGACGCCGTGCTTCAGCATGCCAGGGTGACCCTGGAAATGCCCGGCGGCGAGGCGCAGCTGGCCAAGTGGCACCGGCTGGGCCACCTGCAGTCCGTGGCCGGCCGCTTCGCGGAGGTCATGGCCAAGCCGTCCGCCCTCGCCACAGTGCAGACGCATGCAGATTCCTTGCTGGCCAGGGCTGAGAAGCAGGCCGAAAAGCAGGCCGAGAAGGAAAAGCGCGAGGCCGAGGAGCAGGCCGCGAAGGAAAAGCGCGAGGCCGAGGAGCAGGCCGCGAAGGAAAAGCGCGAGGCCGAGGAGCAGGCCGCGGCGCGAGAGTCCCGCGGAAAGGTGCTGGCTAAGCTTGACAAAGCCATTGGCGTTGTGCACAAGGACTTGCTGGAAGCAACGGCGGCCCAGCTTCCTGAACGAGGTGACCAATCGGTCGAGGACTTCGTGCTCGCACAGATGCAGCCGCCTGGCGGCCTCTCTGCTGCCGTCCGTATGGCTGGCAGCTCGCCTAAGGAGCTGTCTGTGGTGCCGCAAGCCGTGGAGCAGCCCTGGTGGTTGCTTTGGCCGGGTTCCGAGGCCCGAAAGTGGTTGGCGAGCAGGATGGCTGGGGATATCGCTGCGTTGACCCAGCCGACCAATCGACTTGGAGAGACGAATGGGCGCGCTGTGTTCGGCCCGCGCGGAGTTGGCAAGACGTCCATGCTTGCAGCCGGTGCTGTTGCTGCCGGCGTCTTCTCCAGCATCCCATCCCTCCCGGAAGGGAGCAGAAGGATCGTGCCAGTGTATCTTAACATGGGGCATGCGGCATACCTCTACGAGTCAGCGGCGAAGCACGGTAGTGCCTGGCTTAGGTGTGCGTCGCCGCTTATGATGCTCATCGACAGGGCCGTTCAGCGCGCAGGGTTCAAGCCGAAAATCGACTTGGACCCAGATGCGCGGAAGTGGGACGGCAGCTCCTGGTGGTCGGTGCCACCGGAGGCAGGCAAGTTTCTGCAGGAGCACAACCTGTCCATGTTCCTGGTCATCGACGAAGCGGACGAGCCGTACAAGAAGGGCGGCCAGTTTGCGGAGGAGCTTCGAGACTTTATCGACCAGAAGTGGAACATGAGCTACTACGTTTCGGGAAGTGCAGCTCAAATGAGGGACCTCCTTTATCGCCCTCAGCAGCTCGAAGGCAGCGGGGTTTACCGTTGGCAGGACTTCAAGGACTATGTCATGCACTCCGATAAGCTAGCGGCTCAAGCTGCGTTGCCGCCAATTCAACACTTGGCCGAGTTCGCTGAGGCCATCAAGTGCATCGGGGCCGAGTTTGCCGCGCCAAAGCTGTTTCGTGCGGCTTGCGAGTGGAGCTCCGATGAGACGACGAGGCTTCGGTTTGCAGAATTGGTTTTGCAGCACGGCGGAGTCTTGCGGTCGCTGGTGGCCGACAACAAGCCCACGAGCAACGAGCTTCCCCTCTTCAAAATGCGCAGCGACATCAGCGCGGTGCCCGCGCGGCTCGACATCGCACGGATCTTCTACGATCGCTTGATTCGCAAATGGCCAGGGCTGAAGTCAGAGTCAGTGGTCGGCATGCTTGCGTCTGACAGTCTGCGCTCTGTGACAGAGGTGAGGATCGACTTCGCGGAGCTTGTGGCGACCATCAACGAGCGCGTGGCTTCCAGCCATGGGCAACAGCGCGAAATGCTAGCAGTCACAGAAGTTGAGAGCACACTCTCATCCCTGTCCGACACGGGAGTGCTGACCTTGAGCGGATCCTTCTGGGCGCCTGCGAGCTGGACCAGTGTGCTGGCCATCCTCTTGTCGGCGGAGGCCAACGTCGAGCTGCCGTACGAACAGCGCGTGCACTTGCGGTATCCGACCATCGGAAGCACCACCACGGAGCCTGCAATGGCAGGCGCGTTCGCCAAGCGCGGACAACAGTCCACGGTGTTCGTCAACGGAGCCGGACACCAGCCGAGCGCCGAGCTCAAGGCGAGCCTGTGGAAGTCTATGCGCGCCCTTGGCCGCACCGACTCGCACGGGCTGCCCGCCATCGAGCAGGTCAAATGGCCCAAGAAAGGGGAAGGGAACTTTGCCGACTGGAAGTTGGACAGCTTCCTGGGCCCCACGCCCGATAGTGGCGTTGACGTCGTGATTCTGACCACGGCAGACCGCGAGCGCTCCCCGCCCGTGCAGCATCTGGTGCTATTGCAAGTCAAGACCAGCGCGGCTCGTGAAGACAAGACTATCCCGAATCTTGAGAAAGTGGGAGGCATTGTGGACGGCTTCACCAGGCAGCTAGAGAGCTGCCCAGGCCTCGTGAGTGGAATCAAGGGCCGATTCTCCGGCGATGCTGCCTTGGTCGTTTGGACGATCATTGTCACAAACCGAACAGTGACAGCAGCGACCGTCAAAAAACTTCGAGAGGCGGCGCGTTCAAGGCGTGCCAGGCTCGTTGAGGCCCTGAACCAAGGAGCTCCGGAGCCAGCCACCGGAGCAGCGAGCGAAGAATCTCGCATGCCAGCATTCCATGGGCCTTTTGTTGGTGTCTCGAGCGGAGATGAGCTCCTGAAAGGGCTGAGCTCCGCGATCAAGCACTGGGCAAGGAAATCGGACATGAAGGAATGGGCAGGAAAGCTTGAGTGAACGTCTCGTCCGCCTTGCCGCAAGCGCTGACGCATGACTGCCGTCTTGTTTCTGGTTGGCAGTGTGGAGGCGTGATGAACATCGTTGGGGAGGGCAATAGCTCGCATCGCCATGCCACACACTCGATCCACAGACTCGTCAAGAACCAATCCAGCAATTCCATCGCCAATGCGTCACAAACCGCGCCGAACCCGCAATCCACAGTCCCAAGCCCAATCCCAGATCCCAGCCACCCAACCCAGCACACACTGAACGCAGCTCAGCCGGCGTTTGCAGCAGCGAGCGGTGGGCAGCGAAGGAACTCGCGGACGGGCGCGCCAGACGGCCGGGGGGGTTCCAGGCCGCACCCAGGCGAGCCCGACTGCCAGCTGGCGCGCATCGCCGCCGATCGTGCGCCCCCCAGCGTCCTTGCACGCCGCGCTGGTGCCTGCGAACGCCTCGGCTTCCGGCGCAGCAGCGGCGCCCGTCGGCCAAGGCAGCCTCACGGGGCCTGCCAGCCAAGGGAGCGCAAGGAAGCCTGGGGAATCGACAGCGCTCGGCGCTGAGGGGGGGGGGCTCTCGAGCGGCCGACGCCTGGTCTGCTGCATGGCTGCCGCCTGTGTCCGCTGGGCCGCCGCCGCCGCGTGCCTCGCGTTCGCGGCTGCGTACCGCGAGGTGCACGAGGGCGCGCTGCTGACGCCCGCAATCTTCGAGCCGTACCACCCCGGGTTCGTGGGCCGCTACGGTGAGGTGAGCAACCCTCGCCGATTTCGCGTCAACCCCGGCGGCCCGCTCACCGCCGCGTAGCCCAACGTCTTCGCGGGGGTGGCTCCGAGGCAGGTTTGCCCGGGCATGACGCCCGGGCTGGCGGACGGGGCGCACCACTGCACGTCGGAGCGAGCGGGCCTCTGCGACCGCCGGTCCGGCACTTGCTTCTGCTTCGAGGGCTACGAGGGCGAAGCCTGCGAGCGCTGCAGGCCAACGCACTTCAGGGACAACGCCACGGCGCCGTGCCTCCCGCGGGTGCTGTGCCCGCTTGCCTTCTCTGGAGCGGGCACTTGCGACTTCCACACTGGAGAGTGCGAGTGCGCGCCACACCGGGAGGGTCCGGGCTGCGAGCTGGCACGATGCCCTGGCCTGGACGCGCACTGTAGCGAGTGCGACACGGAGCGGTGCAGGGCCTGCGCTGCGGGCTACGCCCTCACAGCCACAGGCCGCTGCGCCCCCTGCTGGCTCATTGACCCG
The DNA here is from genome assembly GCA_008330645.1 of Cafeteria roenbergensis. Classification (NCBI taxonomy): domain Eukaryota; class Bigyra; order Bicosoecida; family Cafeteriaceae; genus Cafeteria; species Cafeteria roenbergensis. The sequence goes on along the minus strand of VLTN01000011.1, from coordinate 140,757 downwards.
CGCTGCCTCCGCCTGCACGGCCGAGGGGCGCTGCACCATGTGCGCCGACCCGCTCCTCAACTCGGTCCGGCGCTCTGGCCGCCGTGCGCGGGACCTGCCGCTCCCGCTTGACGAGGTGGTGCGAGAGCTCAGCCATGGTCTCCCCTTCACCTCCGCCTCGCACCTCTACTTCGAAGAGGCAGAGCCGGTGTACGATATGGCGGAGCGGCTGCGCGCCCACGAGGCCGCGCGAAGACTCGCGGCGCGACGGGCAGTCCACGCCATCGGCCGTAACCTATCGCTGCAGCCAGGAGCCGTGGCGGGCGCCGCGGAGCTGGAGGCGGCTGACGGAGGCGGGCTGGGCTGGGGAGACGCACTGCTCATGGGCGGCGCCTTTCCAAGCCCCGAGGAGCTGGGCCTGGCTCCGGGCTTTGTTGGGGGCATGTCCGGCACCGGGGCAGTCGACCCGTCAGCGTCGGGACCCGCCGGCGCAGGAGAGGGCACGGTGCTCCCCGGCCCCCACTCCGCCGCTGCAGCCAGGCTGCTGGGCGCAGGCTACACCCCGACATGGCCTGGGTGGCGCCGCGGAATGTGGCCTCTCTACGAGGCTGCCACGCCGGCTGCGGGGGCCGACGCCTACAGCCGGCTGGCCCTCCGTGGGCAGGCGGGCAACGGCTCGGCGCTGGCCCCGGGGCGGGCGGACGAGTTCCTCGCGTCACTCGCCAACGTCGCGGGCATGGGGGCGAACGCGGGCGCCTCTGCGGGAGCGGAGCCCGACGGGCGGTCCGGGTGGTTCGCTGCCGGCGAATCCTCCAGCCCCGCCGAGAGGGACCTCGTTGGCGCCTCCTCGCTTGTGCAGCCCCCGGAGCCGGGGCAGTACACCCGCCTGTACAACGACTCGTACAACCGCACCTGGGAGCTGTGGCGCCCCCACGCCTGGTACGAGGCGCGCAACGCGACGCTGCTGCGGGACGAGGCGCTGGCCTGCGACCGCGGCACCGGCCTGGACCGGCGCTGGCGCTGCCACCGCTTCCCTGTTAGCCACAGCGTGTGTGACAGCCCCGGGACGCTCTCCTGGGCGTCCCCGCGGTGGGCGGTGCGGGAGGACGAGGGCAGGCTACGCGTGGCCGTGCGCCGGTCGGGGGGCGGCATGGGCCGTGTCGCAGCCCGCTGGTGGCTCGTGCACAACTCCACCGGGGCCGCGGACCCATCCGCCGGCGCCCAGTACGAGGCGGGCGGCGCATCGGCCGGCGGGGGAGCCCGCGAGCTGGTGTTCGAGGAGGGCGTTGTGCAGCTCAGCTTCGACCTCACCATCCACGACGACGACGCAGTCGAGGGCAACGAGACGGCGTGGCTCGCGCTGGAGCTCAGCGGCAGGGCCGGCGGCGCCTCTGTCGGGCCGCAGCGCGTCGCCACCGTGGTCATCATCGACGACGACGCTGACCGCGCGGCGGCGTCGCACTCGATGCTCTCCTCCCCCTCGGCCGTCCTGGGGCTTGCGGTGCACCCAGCTGCACGCCTCGCGGGCGCGCCGGCGGCGGGAGAGCTCGCCGCCGTCGCAGGCATGTCTCTGCCCGCGGTCACCCACGCGAGGGCGCCGCCGTTCGGCGCGTCGCTCCTGAGCGCGACAGACACAACCCTTGCCGGCGTCCAGGGACCGGCCATCGCAGAGCTGGACGCGGCCGCACGCCGCGCGGCCGCCAACGGCTCGGCCGTCGCGTCGCCCTGGCCGGCATCGGCGCTGCTTGCATCGGCAGAGCCTCGCCTCCCCGTCCCGAACGCTGGCCACTTTCGCGCCGGGGGCGTACGCCGGCGAGCAGCCCGGCGAGCTCCGCTTCGCCTTGGAAGTTTGGCCAGCCCGAGGGGGCGGCGGCCTCGGGATGGGGGCGGCGCGAACGCCGGCCGGCGGCGCGAGCGGCCTTCGCGTGCCACCGTCCGCAGCCGGATACGCGGCCTCGCACGCGGGGATCGACTCGTCGGAGGCCACCGCCCTGGCAGACGCGCGGGCGGATCCTGGGGCCGCCGGGGGGGGCTCGCTGCGCTGGAGGGACGCCTACGGGCTGGGCGACCTCGACGGGGCCCGCAGGCTGGCCGGGGGCGCAAGGACAGGCGAGGCTGGGGCGTGGCCGTGGGAGGAGGGAGAGGCCTCGGCGGCGGGCGGGGGCGGGCCGGGCATGGGGTGGGGCCGCTCAGGCGTGCGTCGCCGAGCTTCTATGCGGCCCAGGGCCCCGCAGCCGTTCAACGCCACGCAGTGGCCGGCGGGGGCGCAGGCGGCAGTGCTGGTAGCGGGCGGGCTCGGGGCCGTGGAGCTGCCTTGGGCGGCCGGAGCAGGAGCGGCCGCCACAAGCTCGGCAGACTTGGCCAACGGAAACCCGTGGGAGCCAGCGGGTGGCTGGGAGGGGGAGGCGTCCGTGCTGGCAGCCCGGCCGTGGCCCTTCCGCTTCGGCGCCGGCTACGGCCAGGGCAGGCTTCGCGGCGCGCCCGTGGCTCGAGGGGAGGTGCTGTGGGCCCGAGCGCTCTCGTCTGCCGCCGCGCAGGAGCTGGACGACCTGCAGGCGGCAGCAGCGCGGCGCAACGCGCCTCTGGGCGCCCAGGTGGCAGCGACGGGCAACGCCTCCGTCGTCTCCCTCGTGGCGGCCAAGGCGGCGGTCGGGTCCGGCGTCGACGCCTCAGCGCCAGCAGCTCGCAGCCTGGCTGCCCTCGACGCCGGGGCGGTCCTTCCGTTGCGCGCTGGGGACTACGAGCTGCATGCGACCGCCTGCTCGCCTGGCGGCCTGGCCGGCGAGTACTGGCCGAACCGAGCCATGCTCGGTCCACCGGTGCTGGCCCGCGTCAATGCGGGGGTGGCCTTCACTTGGGGCGACGCGTCCTCCTCAGGCGGCGGCGAGGCGGCCGCTGGCGCTGCGGCCAAGGCCATGTCAGCCCGCTGGAGCGGCCGCGTGCCGCTGCCCCCGGCGGTGGAGAGTGCGGCGCCGACGGCATTCGCGGATGCAGCCGCGAACGCCGCCGCTGCACAGGCCGGCGCTGCCGCAGCATGGCAGGGTCGAAGAAGCCGTGTTCCTGCCCGGCGCCGAGGAGCTTTCGCCTGCAGTTCCCGACGTTGTAAATCTCAGTACGCATTCCCATCCAGTTCAGGTGCCGGCGCAGCTTGAAAGCGATGCTCGTTTTCCCGCGAGCGGGCAGGCCCACCATGGCGAGAACCAACTTGCCCTCGCGCCTGGACGACGCCTCGGGCCCCGTCTCGCCGGGGCTGGCCTGCCGGGCGCGGGGGGCGCCGGCCATGCCCGCGGCGCCTGCGGCTGCAGAGGCCGCCTCGCCGTCAGCCACGGGCCCTGCGTCGGGACCGCCACCGGGGGGCTGGCCAAGCTGGACGGGGGCTCCCGCCGTTGTTGCAAGGCCCGTCGCGGAGCCATCGCCGCCCCCAGCGGCTGCAGCACCCCCGGCACCGCCAGCACGGTCCCGCCCGAGCGACGCGCCGTCGGGCGTCGCCGCCGGCGTGGATCTGTCCGTTGCGCCGCCCGCGCTGGCTCTGCCCGTCGCCTCGTCGGCCGACACGAGGCTGTCGCTGGCGTCGTCGCTGAACCCCTCCGTCCGTGCCCGCACTAGGGTGACCGACTCGGCGAGGCGCCTGGAGAGGTCGAAGTTCGGGGAACGAGCCCTGCGCCGCCGGCCCCCCCTCCGCTTCGGCTTCAGCCGGCCGCCACCGCCACCGCCACCGCCTCCTCCGACGGGCCCGCCCGGCCCAGACCTGGAACGGTCGCCGGAGCCCGACCGAACGGATCCTCGCCGCGGGGGCGAGTTCGGCCCACCCAGGCCGCCGAGGCCCCCGCTACCCACGCCGCCGTACACACTGTCAAACGCAGCAGTCGACACCGCGCTGCGGAGAGCCTTCCCGGCTGCACCCATGACGTCGCTGTGATGCTCGCTCCCGTGACCGCCGCCGCCGCCGCGGCCAACAGAGCTCTGCGTGGAGAAGCGTCCCCCGCTCTCACCGCGACCAACGTCGCCGCCACCGCCGCTGCCGCCGCCGCCGCCGCCGCCGCCGCCGCTGGCAGCAGCTGCCTCTGCTGCCAGCGCCGCCGGCCCCACCAGCGGCCCAGGCTGCGCGGCCACCCCCCCCAGAGGTCCCCCCTCGGACACCCCTGCTGCCCCCTTCGCATCGGGGTCCATCTCCGGCATGTCAAGCTCTGCCAGCGCGTCGTGCAGCCAGCCGGGCAGAGCAAAGGGCTCTGCCTCCCCCCCCGACGCGAAACCGTCCGTCTCGCCGAGACGCCGCATCTCGGCCGCGCTGCGGCTCCGCTTGATGGCCTGCTGCTGCCTGATGAGGGCGGCGGGGTCGAGCCCGAACTCTGCCTGGGTCATTCGCCCATCGGCGGCCTGTGCGGCGCGGAGAGGGTCCACTCTCGGCAGGTGCCGGGCCGCGCTGGTGGCCTCCGAGGGCGTGGCCCAGGCCAGGAACGGCTCGGACATGGCCTGCAGGCGGGGCGAGGGCAGGGGTGGCTCCGCCGCGGGCGCGGAAGGCGCCTGGGCTCTGCCTGGGGAGCCGGCGGTGCAGGCGACGCTGGCGTGGTCGCCAGAGGCCCCCGATGCCGAGCCGTCCGCGGTCGTTACCACTGCTGTGCCCGTTGTTGTGGCGGTGGCTGCGGCGGCGGGGACATCTGAGGGAAGCACCTGCACGACGTTGTTGATGTCCGAAAAGGCGTCCGCTTCTCACGGCTGCGCTGGATCGTACTTCCACTCCGCGCCGTTGCAAATGAACTTGAAGGCGATCTTGCGCCCGACCTCGATGGCAACGCGGGCAACGGCGCGGGCGGGTGGCAGGCTCGGGGAAGGCGGGAGTCGATGGCACGCCCATGCGAGCGGGCCGGACTGGCGTTGAAGGTGCCTTGAGACGACTGCAGCGAGTGCGGGGTCCAGTCAAACGGCAACAGGACGCGCAGGGTGCCACTGCCGCTCGTGTTGGCACCGCACCACTCATTCACACGCACCGCTTCCACCAAGACCCTTGGCTCAGCGCAACCGCGGCCTCCCCGCATGGACCGCGAAGATCACGCCCAAATCACTGCAGGTGCGCCTGCGAGCGCGCTGTGGCCCGCCGCGCGCTGGCGGCGGCCCTGTCCGTGGCAGGCGCAAGCGACACCCAGTCGCCGCCGGTTGCGCTGGCGGCGGAGCCTCCCTGCGGCCCCCGCCGACGGAGTGGGGTCCTGGACGTCGCCCTCACAGGGCCAGGCGCCCTCACGGGCGACACCTCCTGCAGCCGGGGCTGGTGGCCAGCCATCGCCGCACGGGCCCCGCCGCCAACCGACCCCGAGCGGCCGGGGATGACGCCGTCGGCCCGGCAGCGGGTCCTCCGGCTCCGGCTCCGGCTCCGGCTCCCACGCGGAGGAGAGTGTCCCTCAGCAGAGCCGCCATGTCGCGGGACTGGCGCGCCCCTGCAGCGTCGCCACGGACCTCGGCAGCGCGGGTCTCCGCCTCCGCGTTCGCAAGCAGAGCCCGAAGGCTTGCCTCAGAGGGCCCACCGTGCGCGCTGGCAAAGCCCGATGTGATGGCTCTGCCGGTGTCAATGGCACTCACTCCTGATCCAACGCTCGAGCTCCACGGCTGAAGCGACCGATGCCGGGACCCTCCGCGTCCCCACACCACCCCGCCAGCACACACCCCACCCGCGGCAGAGCTGGTAGCGGGACCGGGGCCCATCATCCCGTGCCCAGAGATCGAAGAGAGGGCGCCGCTAAGCATGGCAAGCACGGCCACGATCGTGACCGAGTCGATGCACACCATTGCACCGTCGTGCAATGGGACGAACGCGTCCCGGCCCACGCCCCACCAAAACGCGGCGACCGAAGCCGTACCCCCTCGCCACCGACGCTCCCGCGCCGCTGTGGCCGGCCGACAGCGCCTCACGCCACAGCACCACCCCGCCACGACGATCCCAACGCCACTGGCGCACAACCTCCAGGAACCTCTCAACGTCGGTGGTCGGCAGCTCCGACCGCGCCAAAGCATCGGCCAGGTACTCAAGACGGTGACACACAGCAAGCTGCAGCGCGTACTCTCCATGCTGCGGGCAGCACAGTGCACGCGCATCCATCCATCGCCGCCCAGACGACGATCGCGATCCCAAGCCGCGCCGCGCCGCCAACCCCTACACCCCCCCCACCCAAACTCTACCCCACGCGCTCACAAGGTCGATCACCGATGGGTCCGCGCCCGCCTTAAGCATGAACGGAGCGATGTCCTCGCTGAAGTCCGCCGCATGCATGAGCAGCGATGCCCCGCTCTGCGAGCACACTCAACGCCTGATCGCCGCAGACAAACCATGGCCCAACCCGCCCCACCCATAGCCAACATGCACCACCCATACATGCATCAAACCGTGCCAGCAGCTCACCCAGTCTCGCGCGGTCACGTCCGCGCCTCTCTCTAGGAGCAGCCGGCCCATGTCCTGCCATACCCCGCCCGGGCAATGCACAATGTCGCCCAGCCCAGGAAGGACGCCCTGCGCATGACGGAGCAGCAGTCACGACTTGAGCCCGCCCACCCACATTGATAACGACGACGAGCGGGGCGCTGCCCATGGCGCCGACAGGAGTCCGGCAATCACGCTTACCATGCTGTGCTCTGATATGGGGCAGCCCCGGTCCAGTAGCTCCCGAGCAAGCTCCAAATGACCCCACCACGCCGCATTATCCAGCGGTGTCCGGCGGCTCTGCGAGGACCGCGCGCCCACACAAGAGGAGCGCATCACAATCGCGGCTGCTCTGCCCGATATCCGCACCCTCTGCCAGCAGCCGGCCGAGACTGGCCAGCACACTCCCTCACACCGCGGCGGCGCAGTGTCGGGTCCGCCCCATGCTCCCGGATCAGCCGCCACGCGAAGCTCGGGTCCTCCATCGCGCACGCATGAGCCAAAACGTCGCTTCCCGACTGCGGCAGCGAACCGAAACCAATCAAAGGCGTGACTGGTGCTCGGCGGGCAGCGCCCCATAGCACCAAGCACACACACAAACACACACACGAAACATCATGGCTCCCAGACGCGCGGCCTCGCGCGGCGCCAACGTGCACTTGCTGCTCACGATGTTCGGGTCTGCGCCACGCCGAAGCAGCTCCTCCGCGGCCCACACGGCCCCAACCCGAGAAGCAACGACAAGGATGCGCACTTTGCCCTGCGGCCCGCACAAGCGCCAAGCCCACTGGCAGGTCGCACAAGGCAGTGCAAGCAAATGGGCGAGCGGTTCGTGCAGCGATGCACTCTCACCAGTGCCAGCGCGTTGGGGTCCAGCCCCGCGTCCAGCGCCGCCACGAAGCCCTCCCGATCGCCTCGGGTCATGAGCCGGATAGCATCCGCAGCCATGGGCCCCGCCGCGTGTTGTGTGATGCTTCGGCTGCCGAGGCTTGACCATCCGGTTGCAGTTGTTTGGAAAAAGTACTGACTGAGTCGTTTTGCTCCCCAGTAGACGTCACCAATTCGCAGTCCATCGCATTTCAGGCGCGTAGCCGCAAGGGCTGTCAGTTTGAGCGCGATCCCCGCCAGCTACGAGGGGAAATGTACAATGCCCTGGCAGAGCACGTGACCAAATGGTTACAGTTTGCATTTCTCGCGCCCAGATCAAGGCCCCGGTCGGTTCTTTTGGCGCCCACGGGTGCCCTTTTGTAGTGTAGGTGGCGGCAAGGCTCGAGCGCACGGCCGGGGCAGCGCCCAACGGATGTGGCGATCCGTTTCCGTGGCGCGCGTCAGAGGCACCTTGAAAAAGTGCCCGCCGCTGCGCGTGAGACCCTCCCCTAGGTCCAGCTAGGCAGCGGACATTTGGGGCGAGTATGATTTGCGTGGGACTGCGGTGCCAGCCGGGCCGTCAAGCCTTCGGCTGGCGAGCACCGGCCAGGAGCAACGACGCGACATTCAAGCACAAAACCCTCAACAACATGTCTGAGACGCATTCGTGCGGCCAGTGCCCGTGCTGACGGGCTTCTGGCTTGTCGACTCGCCCATGCAGTGGGCGGGGGGAGAAGGAGACGGCGAGCTGGCGGCTTGTGGACTTTGCACGCGCGTTTCCGCCGGTGCAGGCGCCCCACCTGGTGAAGGAGGGGTAGGAGCGAGCGCTCCTGACACGGAGGCAGCCTGAAGACCCACGGACACCAGCTGCTTCGCGAGACGGAGCTTGTCCATCACCAGGCTCGCCGCTGGAGAGTCGAGAAGCAAGTCTCGCTTCAGCGCCGCCTTGGTCGGCGTTGCCTGGGTGTGAAGCATCGAATCAATCATTTTCAGGGGTGTGGATGCCTGCTGGGCCACATCCGTGCCAGAAATCGTCTTCAAAGTGGTTCGAGCCTTCGCGTTGGCCTGCTTGGCCTGCTCCTGCAACCGGCTGGGCGACTTCAGAACATGGTCAGCACGGGCCTGGGCCCCAATCTCATTGAAGTGCGCGTCTGTGACGTCGAGCTGTCTCTGGTGGCGCTCGTAGCGCTCGTTGCCTCTCAACAAGGCGACTGTCGTCCGGGCGACTGATTGGCGACTATCAAGGTCTAAAGCCATGCGTTTCGCTCGATTTGGACCGTCGACGTCGTCGGCGAAACCGTAGTTCGTCGCCACTCGAGTGATGTCCAGCTCCTTCCTCATGCGACTGGTGAACTTGGGCGTCAAAACAGACTTGTCCGAGATCGACTGCATAGCCCGCTCTACCACCGCATCTGCGATGGCACCGCGGTCTTGGCCGCCACGGTGGGCCCCCATGCGTTCGAGGATCTTTTCAGGGCCGCAGGTGGGCTTTAAGTCGGGCGTGAAGCGCTTGGCGAAAGTGCCAGTTCGAACGAAGCCGCAAGCATGCACGGCTGGAGGTGCCGCCGCGACCCAGGCGTGGTGCCCTGCACACAGCGTGTCAGAAGGGTGCACTTTCGTCTTGCGAGCGTCCTTGAGTCGAACAAAAGTGCTGCTAGTCTTGCCCTCGCCCGAATCGATCTCCAGCTCGGCGAACACTTTGGGGCTGGTAACGCCCTTGCGGAGCCCGGTACTGGTCGCAGGGCGAGTCACAGCACCCGTAAGAGCAGCAGCTGCGGCCCCCACGCGGATTGGCTCGAACTCCTTGCGAAAGACGCCGATCGGCCCGTTGTCCAAAACTTGTCACATGTGCGAGGAGGCGCCAGGAGGCACGGCACACCGCATGCCTACGTCCTGAAGATGCTTGATAGACGCAACGTCGGTGTGTGCCGCGCGGCCGTCCATCAGCAAGATTTTGGGCCGTTTCTCCCAGTCCGAGTCTTGAATCTGCTCTCACGCCGTCCAGCGATGCATGGCCTCCCTGAAGATGGACCGAGTCACCCAGCCGCTGCAGGAGGCGAAGAACAGGTGTAGGGCGCCACACGTGTGCACTTGGGAGACGGTAGCCAGACTGGGCATGTGCTTCACCGACACGACAGCGGCTCTGCGCTGCGGCTTGACCGATTTCCGGCGCCTTGTTCCTGTCGAGCTACGCAAGCACCGCGCCGGAGTCGCCCCTGTCACAGCGGCAGATGCTGCTGCTGCTGTCATGGCGGGCGGGGGAGGCGCTCCGTCGCCGTTGTCATCATCAATCGTGTCGTCGGCGGCGCTGGAGTCAGCGTCACAGTCGTCACCGTCGTCGACATGATCAGCCGGCTCTTCAATGACCTCGGCATGGTCTTCGGCTGTAAGATGGGTCTCGGACGTCTGTCCACAAGTGCCCGGGGGACCTGAGGGGCTGCCTGGCGGGGGGTACGGGCGAGTCCGTGCTGGCAGAGAGCACGCGAACGGAGCCCTTCGATGCTCTGCTGAGGCCCTCCGCTGCTTCGACCGTCGGTGCCAGCAGTGTCCCAGCGGCTGGTTGCCTGCGTGCGTTGTCCGCGGCCTTGGCGCTCTCGGCAACCCTAATGACGCAGCGGGTGGACTCGCAGTTGATGATCGGAAGCATGGTAATCGACTCCCGCGTGCCGCCCAGCTTGACCTGGTCCATGCGACGACGTGTCTCTGCGAGTGACAAGGACCTCTCGTCCATGCGAATCCACTGCAGGCACTCTTCGTCCAGTTGGTACACATCTCGGCACCTCCCGACTCGAGCAAGCTCAGAACTCAACACCTCAGTGTAGGATTTCGCAGCTGCACACTGCTCCGCGCCGCTGCGCGACCCGACCTTTGCCGTCCTGTGCAGAAGCTGCAAGCGGGAGAACTCCCTACGCCGTGACATGCGCCGCCACAGCCTCTCGCCAAAAGGGTCGGTCGTCTCTTCCTCGGTGTAGCGCCTGACCAGGGCGTCCAGCGCCGGTGGGCCGAGACCCGCTTTGACTGGCTGATCGTCTCCTTCCGCCAAGAGCAGCTGCAAGCAGTTGCTGCGCGCGCAGGCGCATGCAGTGCGAATGATGGCCAAGCTGTCCCCGGGCATCACGCTCCGCAGCAGAGTGATGTCGCCGTACAACGACGCCTGCAAGGTAAACGCACACACAAATACACAATTACCATGGGCGGCGTCTCATGGGCAGGTCTGCAAGGCGGGCAGCGAGGGGACTCACCACAACCCACTCGTGGTCCACCGTCGAGTCAGGCCGGTAGGACAGCTCGGCCGCCCGCGCCCGCAGTCCAGGCACGGTCCAGCTCCGCACGTGTCCATATTTCGACCGGATGGTGGACTCGGGAACCCCTGTAGCCTCGCATATGGACGGCCAAGAGAAATGCGCTGAACTTTCGACCAACCTTACGAGGTATTCCCCGACTGCTTGGAGCTTCTTTCTCCCGCGCCTAACGATGGCAGCCGGAACTGAGGGCTCGACCCGCATCTACATTGGCAACCTGACCCGCGACATCGAGAACAGCGAGGTGGAGGCCGCCTTCGGCAAGTTCGGCGACATCGCCAGCCTCTGGGTGGGGCGCAACCCGCCCGGCTTCGGCTTCATCGTGAGCGCCGCGCAGCCGTGCTCGCCGCGGCGCCGCCGGCCCAGCCACGCCCCACCCCTGGCCCCCATGGCCTGCGTTGTTCGGCGCACCCTCCCGGATGGGACCCCAGGCCTGCGGCACTCGCCAAGGCCTGCGCAGCTCGGCGGCTTGGCGGCTTGGCGCGCGATCGACTTGCTCCCTTTGTCCGGCTCTCGCGCGTTCCGCTGCCTGCAGACCTACCGTACGGAGGAGATGGCGCATGCGGCCATCAACGAGATGAACGGCAGCACCCTCTGCGGACGCGTGTGAGAGGCCAACCTGCGCAGCCATCGCCCGCCCTCTCCGCGCCGAAGCTTCACTCGGCTCGACGCCTCGCCGTTGTGGCGGCCTTCACCTGCCTGTGCCGCCGTCAGAGTCCGGGCCCGCCCCTTCCTCGCTCCCGGGGTTTGATTCCGAGCGGGCACCTCCTTCGCTTCGCGACTTGGCACGGTTCGCCGCTTCGGGCTGGGGAAAGCCAGCCGGGTTCCGACCGCCGTCCAGTTCCGTCCGCCCGCCAGCCGCATCGGAACGACACTTGCCGTCCTCCGTTCACCGCACCCAGCGCCTCCGCTGCATGCAAATGCAAACGCACCCGCCCGACGACGCCACCTTCGCCTGCGCATCCTCTCACTCGCCTTTTTTTTTCCGTCACCTGTCGTTCCGATCCATCGCTCGCTGGTCTTCGCTCCGGCTTGTCTCGTCACGATCGACTGCGCCGTCGCAGCATCCGCGTCGAAATCGCCAAGGCCAACTCCGCCCCTCAGGGCGGCCGTGGGGGCGGGGGCGGAGGCGGTCGCGGCGGACCTCGGTGAGTCGCGGCTTTTGCGCCCCAGTGCTGCGCCTCGCCGCGCGCCCGGGCTCGCATGCTCCCCTCCACAGGGCCGCGTTGCCGCAAGCGCGAGCTTGCCATAGATGTGTCGCAGCTCATTCAGGCACGGTTGGGACCCCTACGGAGGTCCCGGGTACTCGAGGGGCCGTGATTGGCGGCCGCATGCTCGTGGTCCCAGCCCTCCTCCTTTCGCTGTTGATGGAACTATGTATGCTCGTGGTCCCAGCCCCTATGCCCGTGGCCCTGACCCGTACTCCCGTGGGTCCGATCCTTACTCGCGTGGCCCTGACCCATACAGCCGCGGCGCTGACCCGTACAGCTACGGCCGGGGACCCCCTCCCTCGGACGGCTACGGCCGCGGACCCCCTCCCTCGGACGGCTACGGCCGCGGACCCCCTCCCTCGGACGGCTACGGCCGCGGACCCCCTCCCTCGGACGGCTACGGCCGCGGACCCCCTCCCTCGGACGGCTACGGCCGCGGACCCCCTCCCTCGGACGGCTACGGCCGGGGACCCCCTCCCTCGGACGGCTACGGCCGCGGACCCCCTCCCTCGGACGGCTACGGCCGGGGACCCCCTCCCTCGGACGGCTACGGCCGGGGACCCCCTCCCTCGGACGGCTACGGCCGCGGACCCCCTCCCTCGGACGGCTACGGCCGCGGACCCCCTCCCTCGGATGGCTACGGCCGGGGACCCCCTCCCTCGGACGGCTACGGCCGGGGACCCCCTCCCTCGGACGGCTACGGCCGGGGACCCCCTCCCTCGGACCGCCGTGGCGGCTACGAGCGCGGCCCCGCACCTCGCGACGACCGCGCTGCACCTGCAAGCCGTGGCTACGATCGCGATGCAGGCGCTCCCCCTCCCGCGGACCGCTACAGCGGCCCAGCTGGCGCCGGCGGCCGCGATTCGCACGACGACCGCGGCGGCTACAGCCGCGACGACCGTGCTTCTCGCGACAACGAGCGCGCCCGCAACGCGGACATCCACGAGGAGGACAGCATTGTGGCGCGCGATGAGTGATTGTGCGGCTTTCGTACAACGTCGGTTCGTTGGCAGCACAGCGCGCAGCTCGTTGTGCCCTGCGCGGGGACTTGTCGCGACCGGCTCTGCCGGCATCTTGCCCTCGCCCCGATTGCCAGCCACTCGAACTCGCGCCGGGAATACGGCCCGGCGGATAGCATCGCCGTTGGGGAAGCGCCGTGCTTGCGCTGCGCTCCATGGCATCGAGCCTGGCCAACTCGCTTGTCATCACCGGAGGGCGAAGGGGCCTGGGGGCCGCGCTTGCTCAGGAGCTCGTGAGCGCACTAGCCCCTGCACGACTTGTGCTCACCGCTCGCTCGGTTGACCAGACCTTTCGCAGCCAATGGCCAGCTGCGACTCTCGTGGAAGCGGATCTTGGCTCGGCCGGGGGTGTTGAGCGCGCAGCACTGAGCATTGGAGAGGTCGTGGCTGCGGCGCCCCACAGGCACGGGGCCGTTTGGGACGCAATCCTGGTGCACAACTCTGGCTCGCTCAGTCCCCTTGGCGAGATCGGGCAAGGCATGGTCGGGGCGGGGGCGGGGAGCGGCCCGGCCGACCTGGCCAAAAACGTCTTCGACTCCGTCAGCGCGTCGTCGCAGCTCAACATTGCATCCTTCGCCGCACTAACAGCAGCCTTCGTGGATTCTGCGTCGCGTCGCCCGGCGGGACTGCCGCGGAGCCTTGTGCTCAACGTGTCTTCTCTTGCTGCAATTCAGCCGTTCTCGTCGTGGGGCGTGTACTGCGCTGGGAAGGCCTTTCGCGAGCGACTCATGTCGGTGCTCGCAGCGGAGCAGGCCGAGCTTGACGGCGGCGGGCGCGTCGTGGCGTTCAGCTACGCCCCGGGACCTCTGGACACTGACATGCAGCTGGAGCTTCGCAGCAGCGAACGCGTCTCGAAGGGCGTGCGGGACGCCATGGCTGCTGCGCATCGCGAGGGTACGCTCGTCTCGCCAGCAGCGTCGGCCGGCGCTATCGCCAGGCAAGTGGCAGCTGGGCCGAGTGCCCTCGCTGGTCTTGGCGACGGCTTGCGAGCAGACTACTTTGATCTCGTGCCTCAACGGTGACTGGTCAGGCGTCGCCAGCTGGGCCTGACGCGCTCGCTGGGCGCAGCCTGCCGCAAGCGCGACGCGGCGCCGTGTGCGGCGTGCGTGCGGTCCTGGATTTGGGCGGGATGGGGCCTCGTGATTGCATGGGCCGCTGGCAAAAGCTGTTGGTAGTTGCTTGTGGGCTGCGGGGCTTTCGTGGGCGACCCAGCAGTTGCTGCGGCCGCCACACGGCCACACACGCGCGCACACAAACGCTCTGACACACACACACACACACTCACTCATAACCACCGGATGTGGGAGGTGCCGTTGCATTCCGCTGCTGCAGTGGCAGCCCGCGCCACCAGAGCATCGACGGCCTCCAAACCCTCGCCCTCCTCACTTGGTCTTCGCGCGACTCGGCGCCCGGCTCAGCTGCAAGCTGTGAGGGTGGGGCGGGGGGGGGGCGCCACGCTGCGCAACTCTCCTCCCCGCCACCTTCGCCCCCCCCGCCCCTCCCCGCCACCGACGCTCTCTGCCCCTCTCCCGGCCCCTTCCACGTTGCCACCACGGCACGATCCGCTGCAACTTACGGCCCCAACGTCAGAGGAACAGCGTCTGGTGCACCGGAGCTCTGTCTGGCTCTGCCGAAGGAATCGCCTCGCTTGACACGGCACCCGACCCCAGCTGCCTGCACCAGCGCCCTGGGCGCAAGGAGCCCACTCAAGAGGGGAGGATGGGCGGACGGCCCGCAGTAGCAGCCTGGACGTAGCGACGGATGAAGTCGAACATGATGACCAGGTTGAGGAACTGGCAGCCCACCACGACGTAGCCCGGGTAGGAATGGCCAAAGTGGGAGGAGTAGGAGGCGTTGAGCTCGCTGAAGGAGAAGAGCCAGAAGACGAGGCTGAAGAGGCCGGACATGCCGATCATGAAGACGGACAGCGAAGTGAGCTCGTGCAGGCGGGATCCGCGGCGGAACATGCGATCCTGGGGAAGAATGGCCACAGCCTCCAGGTACAGGGCAGCAGACCAGGCGGCGTCGGTCACGAAGTTGTTGTTCAGCGTTGGGTGGAAGAGCTGCAGGGAGGGCGACAGGTTTTGGGGGACACGAGCGGGGGAGCATCGCGGCAGGCGGACAAGCGGAGCGCACAAGGCCGCCGGCCAGGCGATGACAGATGGCAGGCGCACGAGCAGCCACAAGGCTGTGCTTGCTTGGGCCGGGACTCACCATTGCGACAACGATGCTCGGCACGATGAGCCAGAGCGCTCCGAGGTTCGAGGGCAGGGTGAGCGGCCCGATGCTGAAGTCCTTGCCGAACACGTCGTTGCGGGGGTTGTAGCCGTGGCGCTTGTTCGACATGGTCATCGTGAAGACGAGGGCCCCGGCCAGGATGAGCGAGAAGACCTCCATTGACTGGTAGAACCAGTCGCCGGAACTGTCGAAGGGAAGATAGCCCTCATAGAACAGGATCGAGCTCAGGCGCAGGGTTGAGACCGCGCAGTAGCACTGCATGGACTTGAGGCTGATTTCTGTGACGCCGCTGTGGTCGCCGAACGCCTTGACTAGCAACAAGGCCAGGGCGCTGACGCGGAGCAAGTTTGACAGGGTCTGCGAGCGCACGGCTCCAGGGCCCAGCGACGTGGCCAGCGGGCGTTGGGCAGCGATGCGGCCCGCGAGAGCAGCAGCCTTGTGCCATGAGCGATGGTCTGGGGCTGCAGGACTGGCCCAGGGGCGCCCAGCGGCTGGCCAGGCGCGCCGACACTGAGGCGGCATCCGCTCGAGCAACGGGCGGCTCCGCCGCGCATTCCCAGCTCGCCCGGCCACCCCCGCCCCCGCCCCCTAGCTCCACCCCGTCCTCCCCGGCCGCGAGACTCACCATCAGGAAGCTGAAGTCCCCGTCCGAAACGAGGTGGAACAAAAAGAAGACGAGCACCGCCACAAAGGACCCGACGAGGATGACCGTCCGCCAATCGCGAAAGGTCCTCGCCCACGTGCCCCTCCCCGGCTGTGGACTCGCAAGGCGGACACGCGCACGGATGCACCACTCAGCATCTGGTGCAAGCAGCCAGGCCCACGCTTGGCCCGCGGCCGCCGGAACCCGAGGCACCGCACTCCGCGGCAGTGTCAATGAGGCGCTGCCACGTGACCTGCGCGTGTTGCATCGGCCCCGGCTGATGCGGCGCCACCTGCAGTCCAGCGCGGCTCACCTTGTTGCCGAGCATGTCATCGTCCATGTCTGCAAGCACTCGACGCAGGCAGGAGTCCCGGAGTCGTTCCGTTCCCGGGTGCTGCCGAGCGCATCAGTTTTGCGGCTTGCGAGCGACGTGGCTCTGCCAGGATCGATGAGCAGCCAGCGATGTGGCGTGCGCCCGCCGCCCTCTCCCAGCACGGGGCTCCGGCGAGCCGCGACACCCTGGCCGCGTGGGCGTTCTGTGGCACAGGGGTGCGTGGACAAAGCGTGCGCGGTTGGCCGGGCGCGCAGGAATGGCGCGCTCGAATGGCCCCAGCGCCGCGAGTGCAGCGCGCGCGTTGGGTCGAGCACCTGCAACACATGTGGGCCTTGGGCGTGCACTCAAGCGCGTGAAGTTTGCGCCAGCGCGGCGGCGGCCAGAACGGTGCTCGCCAACCGCGGCCCGACAAGGATGCCGCGCGGGTCCAGCACCGCTCTCGCGTCCTCGAACGCCTGCAGGTCAAAGTCCTTGGCCAGCGACTGCAGCGCCTCGCCGCGCTCCTCCGGGGCAAGCCCGTCCAGGTCGATCTTGGCCCAGTGCTGCGCCGCGCGGAAGTCGGCCCAGAGCTCGCGCCTGCACGCGGCCTCGTAGTCCGACTTGAACGCCGCCGTCACGCTGGCGCGCTGGCGGGCGTCGTCCTCTCGCGGCATGTACTGGATGATGCCCACCCAGCTGAAAATGGCATCTGCGGGCGTCGCAGCCCCGTCCTTGGCCCATCGCCCAGCCGCTGCAGGGGACATGGGAGACGACGTGGCAGCGGTCCACCGCTGCTCGATGGGCGACGGGGCGGGCAGCCCGCGCCGCTCCACCACGTCCTCGAGGACGCGGCGCACGAACTCGGAGCCCTGGCTGTCGGGGGCAGACCAGGACCCGGCCGGCAGAGCCACCTCGTTCACCCACTGCGCGCCGCCGCAGTCGAACCCCAGCACGCGGTCGCTCCAGTCATAGCGAACGCGGGCACCGTCCGGCACGCCCGGTGGAAGGGCCCCGGGCGGTGCCCCGGGACCTGTTGGGCCGCCCCTCTCCCTCTCCCGCCCGCAGGCGCGGCGGTAGTACCGAGCCTCGGCCAGATTCACTCGCCGCACCAACCCGGTGTCCAGCGGGCCGAACCCGAGCAGGCGGTGGCGCAGCCCGGCCGCTGAGAGCGACGCAATGTCCCCCGCTACTGCGGCCTCCGCTGCCTCGACCAGCCGGGCCGCCCGCTCCCGCAGCGCCCCCTCGCTGCCCGCCTCCTCCGCCTCGCCCCGCCGCTCGCGCAAAGCCGCCACGTCCGCCGCAAGCGACGCTGCCCCAGCCTGCTTCAGCGCCTCCCTGCTCAGCTCTGCCAGGAGATCGCGCAGCGGCTCCTTCGCCCACTGTTCCAGGGCCTCGGCCGCCGCCGCCTCGGCAGAGCCCGCCACAGGCCACGCGGCCAGCGGGCCGGCCGCGGCCGTGCCCTGCAGACCGAGGTCGCCATCCTTCCCGTCGCCAAGCCCTGCTGCGGGCGCTGCTGCTCCGGCGGCAGAATGCGCCCTGCCGGCCGCTGGCACGGCCGCGCGCGGGTCCGTCGCCACAGCATCAGAGGCCACCACAATGACGTCGTCGGTGTACGGTACCCACATGTAGCGCACGTGGCGGTGGCGTCGGATCATGGCTGCGTTCAGGGTTGGGTCACACGCCTCCTTTCGAGAGATGATCCAGGCAACCTCGCGAAGCAGGTGCCGCGGCACCACGCGCAGCGTCAGCTCTGTGACCACGCCCAGAGCGCCAAGGCCCACTCTGGCGAGCCGGAAGAGGCGCCGCTCTTCGTCAGACTCGGCGTCGGCCCGAAGCCGCAGCACCGCCCCGTCCGCCGTCACCAGCGTCAGAGCGAGGACCTGGTCGTCCACGGGTGGCACCAGGGCGCCGGTGCCGTGAGCGCTGACCTGGGTAAAGCCGCCCAGCTGCTGCTCCGCAATGGAGGCGTAGTTTTCAAGCGTGAGGCCGAACTCTGCCAGCGCGTCGACAACTGCCTGCACGCGGGCGCCAGCCTGCACGGTCACCGTGCGCGCCTCCCGGTCGACGGCCAGGACCTTGTCCATCAAGGCGATGCTGATGGACGACCCTCCGTCGGTCGGCAGGCCAATACCGTTGGGGCTGATGGAGCTGCCGATGGGGCGGATAGGCGCGCCGGCCGCGTGGTGCTCTGCCAGCACCGCGGCGACCTGTTCGTTCGACTCGGGCAGGTACGACCGCCCCGCGCGCGCTGACTCAGTGCCCGACCAGTTGACCATCAGGTCCGGCCCCGTCCACCCGACGGGCGCGCCCGCGGGACGCTCCCGGCAGGCAGCCAGCAGCCGCTCGGCCGCGCGCCCCTCGGGGGTACGTGGCACGCGAGCGCGGGGGCATGGCGCGACTGAGGACTCACTGGCGGGCGTGTGGCCAGCAGCGGGTCGCCGATCCGATCGGAGCACGCCCAGGGTGCCCCACCGTCGCGCGTTCTGCAGCAGGCGGAGGTTCGATTCGGCCGCCAAAAGCGGAGCCGCGCCCTCTGGCGCTGCCGCGCGGCCGCCGATCACGCCGCACGCCCCCGGCGCACTTGCTTGGGGCGCAGTGCGTGCCTCGTCGTCGGCAGCGGCGCATTGCGCAGTCGCAGCCGCGAGCGCGGAGCCTGCGACCGCAATCGCACCAAGCCAGCGCGAGCTGTCGCCGCTTCCTGACCGGTGCGCACGCGCCAGGAGTGCGGACACGCCCCTGATGGCCGCTGCTGTCGAGAGTGGCCTTGCCATGGTTTCCCCTGGAGGCTAAGCTCCCACGCTGTGCAGTATTGTGTTGAAACTCCTCACGCTGGCAGAGCAAAAGCATTGCCGCTGAGCTCATGACTGGCTCGCAACGGCAGCAACGCAACCAGCGGCGACGCTGTGTGCAACAGGCATCTGCAAGCCAGTTTGCAGGGTCTCGCGTGGCAGCAGTGGCGTCCTCCATCGCGGCAACCATGGCTACGAACTTCCGTCGGCAGCAGCTCCGCCTGCCATTTCGGCCCCTGCCCGCTTGCCGGCTCCCCTGGAGGCAGACCCGTCAGCTGCCATCAGCAACTCCACCACCTCTAGCTCGTGCCTGTGACGCCGCAGCAGCGCCTGGCGAATTCGCGCGAACTTGCCGGGGTTGAGCTTGCGAAGCGCAGCCTCGCATTCTCTGACGCCGCTCCTCGCTCTGGCCAGGATGGAGGCCACGCTCTCGGCTGGACGAACACGCGAGCCGAGTCGAAGGGCAGAAAGCTTCTCGCCCCACTGTGTCGCGAGCCAGCCCTTGGTTCCGTTCCGAGGAGCCTGAGACACCGTCACGACGCAGGCCATGAGCGCCCTGCCGTACACCGCGTTGCTCAGAAGCATCGTGAGGTCACAGCGCCGCACCGGCACATGCCCCGTGCGACCAGTTTCCTTCTGGTTGCGCGTGGCTACCTCTACCACCTGCGTGAGCATGAGGAGCGTGAAGTTGGTCACCAGCCCCTCGAACACCTTGCGCATCTGGTCGGCAGCCGAGCCCTCGCCGCCTGTGGAGTCGGACTGCCGCTCTGACCCCGCGAGGTCGGCAAACTGAAACCGCGACATCCGCACCCCGCCCTCCGGAAGCAGCCGCCAGAGCGTCAGCACCACGAAGCAGTGCGACCTGCTGGACGCGTCGTGGGCCCCTGTGGCGCAAGTTGTGCGGCTGTTGGCTGCAGCAAACACCGGCAACAGGTCCTCCGGCCTCTCGACGCGGTGCTCAGTTGCTCCGTAGAGCTTGCCAACCTTGTCGCGTTTGTCCAGGTACACAGTGGACTTGCCGTCCAACAGGTCCAGGTTGTCCCCCATGTGCAACTCCACAGCTGAAGCCGTCAACACCCAGGGCTGGCCAGCTCCTTCGGCCTGCAAACGCCGCACGAGGCGCATCGCAGTACGAGGAAACATCCCATAGTCGTCGTGCTCCTCCAGCCCCAGGTGGCCAGCTCCCGCAGCTCCAAGGAGGCCGGGCGGCCCGAAAAGCGTGTGCGTTTTGCCGCTGCCCGTCGGGCCATAGGCAATCAGATTTACATCGTGCCCCCTTAGAAACGCGTCCGCAAGGGGGGGGGATTGCTCGTTCGTAGGCCTCAGTTTGAGTTCGCTCCGGCCCGATGACGGCTGCCGGGAACGTTGCCTCCCCGCCCCCGTCGAACACCACCCGCGGCGGGAGCTCTTGCCACCCGGCAAGCGTCTTGGCGCCACCAGTCGATGGCCGTCCGCCGGGGGCTTCCGTGCCGCCTCCGCCCGCGCCGAGAGGCTTCACGCGAACGAACACTGGCACTGTGGTGCCTTTGCCTCGGTCGCTGTGTGACACTCGAGATGGCTCCTCCGTCGGAGGCAAGGCCGCCGCCATCACAATCCAGGGCTGGGTGTTTGGCGTCGGTTCGTGCACAACTGTTTGGGCTCGGGTGGCGCGGGATTGCACGTTGTGCGTGCTAGCCGGCGCGAGCAGAGCGCGGCGCGGAAATTTTTCCGCCGCCGCGTTGGGCGGGCGCGAGCGGCCCGCAGGGGCTCCCCGGCGGGACAATGGGGCGGGGGTACCCTTGGCTTGTTGGCTCTGGGCTCTGGGCTGTGCGGTGCCACTGGCCCTGCGCACGAAACGCAGTGGGGGCGGCGGGGGGGGGGGGGAAGGCGTGCTTCGGCAACTACGGCTTTGGCAGCTCCGCAACTCGCCACTCCAGCCGCGCCCTCAGTGCCTGCACAGACTCTCGCCAGCCCTCCCCCTCAAGCTCAGCAACTACGTCCGCGGCGGCTGCTTCCGCGGCAGGCCACACAGACTTCCACGACAAGGCCTCCGGCTCGTCGCTGCCGGCCAAGTGTCTGGCAGTTGCGCTGGCTGGAACCACGGCCCGCTCGATCGACACGAGCCGCCAGCCCTCCGCCACCACCATGTCGTCTGCGACGCCCAAAGCGCCCGCCCGCTCTCCGCCGGCGCCAGTGCTGGCGCCGCCCTCGCCCTCCAACGGCTCGCCCGTGACCGTGACCCGCGAAAGCACGGCTTGCAGGTCGTCCAGCGTCCACAGCCTCACCAGGTCAGGACACCCTCGCGGCGCCGTCCGGGGGGTTTCGAGGCTCGGGTTAGGCGGAGCGGGCACGGGGGGCAGAGCCTCGACCGCCACCAGCGTGCAAGGGAGGCCGCGGGCTGGCCGCACCACCGGGGCGTCGCCCCGCCGCTCAGCGTCCAGCGCCCTCGCAGTCTCGGCGAGCAGCCCCGGGTCTGCTGGCTCAAGCACCAGCGCTGACAGGAACGCCCCCTTGACACACCCCGTGTCCACGCCGCAGGCGCGCGGGCAAAGCTGCAGTTTCATGCCAGCCGCATGCCCGAACACAACGGGCTCCCGCCCTCCGCCGCCCCATAGCCGGGCCCACATCTCCATGCCTTGCGCCACCGTGGCCGCCTCCACCTCCCTGGCGAACAGCGGGCCCGTTGCTGCCGAAACCGGCTCTGCCGGAGCAGGCTCTGCCGGAGCAGCCTCCTCCTCCAGCCGCTCCGGGTGCCTGGGCGACGCGGCCGCACCGGCCCCGGAAGCCAGGCCGGGGGGCTCGCCCGCGGGCTGGTCGGCGTCAGCGGGCGGCGGCACGAGGGGGCGGGAGGCCGCTGGCTCGCCGCCGCCGCCACCGAAGCAGCAGCAGCAGCAGCTCGCGGGCGCGGGCGCGGGTGCGGGGGGCGGCTGCGACGAAGCCCCTGCGAGCGCCGGGCTGCTGGGCGCTGCCGAACCAGCAGCAGGAGACGCTTCTGAGACGGTCCCTGCAGCAGCAGCCACAGCCGCTGGCGCGCTCGTGGACGGCTCGGCAGCCGCTGCGCCGGCCTCGCTCGCCGCCGCTTCGCCCAGGGCGGCCGCGCCCAGCGGGCTTGGGACGCGCGCTGCTGGCGTGTCGCTGGCGGGTAGCGCAGCTCGCATCCAGGCGAGCGCCTCCTCGCCAGCGTCAGGGGACGATTCGGCCTCGGCCGCGGAGCGGAAGGCCGGGGGCACGCCCGCGTGCACGACGCTGACAGGCACAACGGGACGGGGCGCCGCTGCCTCGGGAACGCCGGCGGCCTCCGCGGCGCCGTCGGCCGCGCTTGGCCCTTCGGCCTCCCCGGCGCCGTCGGCCGGCGCGGGGAGTGAGTCGCAAGGCCACGCGAGCACTTGCAGCAGCGGCAAGGACCGAAGCCATGCGACCTGCGACTCGGGGAGCTTGCGGGCGAGCTTTCCAGCCTTGAGGCGCTTCGCTTTGGCAGGCTCCAGCAGCGAGCGCACGGATGCGGCCGACACGTCAGGCGGCGGAATGGCGAGCCCGCCGCCGCTCGGCCCGGCCTTCGCGAGAAGCTTCACTTCGTGGTTGCCTCGCACAGCCGTGGCGCCTGCCAGCTGCAGCAGTGCGACGGACTCGGCCGGTCGCGGGCCCTTGCCGACAATGTCCCCGACCGAAATCAGCTTCGTGGCGCTCCCGGGCTCAGACGCCGCCACAGTGAGCGCCAGCAGCTCCGCTGCACACCTGCGCAAACAATCACGCCGCCCAGACACAACCGTCGCACGAGGTTTGACCACTATTGCGGGCTGGCATACGTGGTGCGACGCTTTGGCCAGCGCGCGGACGGTCTCACCCGTGGATGTCGCCGATGATGCACAGCCGCGGATCGGGCGGCGCGCTCATTTGGCTTGCTGCGCACCAGGAAACAAAAAGCGGGGCGCAGCTCGCGCTGCACCGGGGGGCGGGGGGCGGGGGGAGTGTGCGTGCGCGCCCTCGCTCTGCGGGAACAGCAATCTCGCAGCAGCAGCTCTGCAGACCGGCCCCAGCAGCTTTGCAGTTCCAACTCTGCTTGACGGACAAGCGTGCGCGTTCAGGCTGCCCTGGGCCACCCCGCTGGTCGTTCCCCAGGCCCCTGCAACCACGACGTGATGGTAAGCGATCGCCCCGTCGTGCTCCCTTGGACGCGATGCGTGGCGCTCGGCTCCCCGCGGCTGCCAGGCGCCGTGTGTGACCACCACCGTTGCGTTTTCAACGTTTCCCCCCGCGTCCCCGCTCTCAGGCTGACTCGATGATGCCCGCCGGCATGGTAAGAACGCTCGCCTCGGTTGCGGCTACCGCCCTCCCGTGGTGGCGTCTTGTCGGCTGCCCCCGCTCGGCACGCGACGGCACCGCGAGCGCTCAAACGTGTCGTCCCCTAGCCCTGCCGCTACGCTTCCGCAGTCTGGCGGCATGCCCAGCATGGAGCAGGCGAAGGAGAAGCAGGAGAAGGCGGCTGCCATGGAGGAGCAGCGCCGCGCGACCCTCGTGGCCATCCTGTCGCCAGAGGCGCGCGCCAGGCGTGAGATGCGGATGACGACAGCTCGCGCTCGCGCTCGTGCTCCCCGCACTGCGGCTGGCTTGCTTGCCTCCGCCCCTCGCGCGCCCCAACACCGAGACGATACGAGCCTCGCCAGCGATTCGAATCGCACCCCGCTTCGCCCGCCCCTGGCTTGCGCTCCCGTGTTTCGGTCTCGCAGTCCAGCGCGTGGCCATGGTCAAGCCCGAGAAGGCCCGCCAGGTCGAGGAGTTCCTGCTCAGGCAACGCAAGCCCGGCGGCGACAAGGTCCCAGAGGGGGCCATCATCCGCTTGCTCGAGAGCATCGCGGAGCAGGAGGCCAAGGCCGCCAAGGTCACCGTGGTGCGCAAGATGGCGATTGACGACGAGGACGACGGGTTTGACGAGGACGACTTCTGACTGTCACATTTGTGGGCCCGCGCGCGCGCGCGCACCATTCGTGGCCAATGCTCCGGCGACGGCGCGCGCGCGTATGGCCCCGTGACTGTGCAGCGAGCGGGGGGGGGGGGAGTTTTGGCCCGACTTTGTGCGTGCGGGCATGCACCGTCGCGCGTCGCCACACAACTGCATTTGAAGCCCTCGGCGAGGCTGCTGCCGCGATACCGGTCCCGCGGCACGGAACCTGGGGACGTGCTACGAGCGCTCACGCGCGCGAGAGGCCTCGCCGCTCCGCTCGCGCGCGCGCAACCGTCCGTCCCCCCCGGCGGCGTCCGTGCGGAACAGCCGGAACACCCACACACGCACCAGCTCTGTCCGATGGCCGTCGACGGCCGCCGCTGCTGCACACACGCCCGGAACGCCTCAGCAGCAGGCGCCCCGCCCGGCTTTCGCTCGCCTGCGATCCCGGAGGCTCTCTTCCCGGCTCGCCTGCAGTGCCGGAGCGTCGAATGTCTGCCCCGTACGGCAGCGCTCACGCTGCAAGAATGGCCGCTCGCGCCGACGGCGAGATGTCAGCGGCCGATGCCGCCGTGATTCGCGCCCGCTCCATAGCAGAGGCCCAGGCTGGCTCGTCCGGGCAGCAAGGCGCGGCATCCTACTCTGGGGCGCGCGTGAGCGGCGCGGGGCTGGACGATGCCTTCGGCCGGCCCCTGTCGGGGATGCGAGATTCGCCCAGCGGCGGCTTCGACGGCTTGACCGGCCGTCCGTTCCACGCGGCAGACGAGCGCGACATGGACCGCGCGATGGACCACGAGGACGCGATGCGGGCCGCGCACGCGGAGGACGCGGCGGCGGCGCAGCGTCAGCGCGCCGGCCGGATCGCCCGCGCCTCCTCGGTCGACGGCGTGTCAGAGTACGGAGCCGCACTCCTCGGCCAGGCCTCGGCCGCCCTTCTGACCCAGGCGAGTGCCGCTCCGACCGACTCGTCGGCGGGGCGGCCCTCCCCCGTCGGCCTGCCCCTCAGCGAGGCCAGTGCCGCTCCGGCAGCACCGCGAGGCCGCAGCCGGCCGTCGCGCCGCAAGCCCCACCCCGCGACGCCCTGGGACGCAGCCGTCGCCGCCTCATCGACCGCCCCCGAGTCCGAGTCGTCTCCCATGGTCAAGGCCTCCCGCCCGTCCCCGGCCTCGCCCGGCCTCCCCGACCTCTCGCCGGAGGATGAGCGACTCCTCTTCTCCTGCCCCTCCGTGCCGGCTCTGCCGGCAAGGGCCCCCCTCTCGCAGCACCTGGCTGCCGCGCAGAACGAAGTGGGTCCCCGTGGCTCTGCCATCGACATGGCGGTGCTCGGCCTCCTCCCCACCGACGCGGCAGCCAAGGGCGACGCCCGAGTGTCTGGCACCGTCGGCCCCACCGGCGCCGCCACGTGGCTGCGCGGCGTGCCTGCCGAGCAGCCCGGCGCCTTCCAGCGCGTCGCCATATCCGGGGCGGACAGCCTGAGCTCCGAGGAGGAAGACGCCTGCCGGTACCTGGCTCGCGCGCTCCGCCTGCGCCAGAAGCACGTTTACAAGAAGCCGGCCAACTACTGGGGCTCCATCCCCTCGGACGTTGCCCCTCACGTGGCGCGTCGCTCCGCCCTCTTCGGCGCGATCCTGCAGCAGCAGGGCGTGGCGGAGGTGGGGTCAGACGTCTTGCAGCCGGAGCCTGGAATGTTCCCGGACGCGGATGCCGCCGCTGGCCAGGCCCGGACCGCCGACGTCGCCCTGGATATGGCCGCCGCCGACGCCGCCGCCTCCAAGGCAGTGGCCGGGCGGGGCCACGCCGTTCCCGCGGCCGCCGCCAACCCGGGAGACCTCCCGCTGGAGTCCACCTCCCAGCTGTCCCTCGACGCTCCCAAGCTGTCGAACGAGGAGCTGGCAAGCCTCCTGGGCCTCCCCAAGGGCTCCGATGTGTCCCGCTACAGGGAGCTGTTCCACCGCCGCCGCCCCGCCATCCCGTACGACCCGCTCGCCACCGCCGACCCCGGCCGCATCACGGACCTCGGCTACCGCTGGGTGGACGGCGTGCTGCACATTTTCGACGCGGCCGAGCTGGCAGAGGCCGAGGCAGCAATCGAGGCAGGCGCCGCCGCTACGGGTGCCGGCGCGGCAGCGGGGCCAGCGGCGGCGGCCGGCGGGGCCGATTCAGGCCACGGCCCCCCTGGTCCCCACGCTGACGCCAGCAGGTCGCCCAGCCCCGGCCGCCGCTCTCGGCACGCGGAAGACCAGCACCCCCTCCTCCGTGCCGGCCTCACGCCCGTTCACGCGCCCCCCTCCACGCTCGAGGAGTTTCTCGCCGACTACGGCGAGCTCTGCAAGATCATCCACTCAGCCCACGTCAAGAGCTTCGCCTGGCTCCGGCTCGAGCTCCTCGAGAAGCGCTTCGACCTGCACCGCCTCCTCAACGGACAGCGGGAGTCCGACGAGCAGAAGACTGTTCCGCACCGCGACTTTTACAACGTCCGAAAGGTGGACACGCACGTCCACCACAGCGCCTGCATGAACCAGAAGCACCTCCTCCGCTTCATCAAGCACAAGCTGCGGTACTCCCCCGACGAGGTGAGTCCGCGACCGCCCGCTTGCGCAACCCGCGAGCCTCCCCCCCCCCGTTCCCCACGCTGTGCCTCGCCCCCGCCTCCCGGCGCAATCGCCCGTCGAGCTCGCGCTTCCGGCTGTGGCTCGCCCTCCGTTGACCGCCTCATCGCCCCACCGTTGGCTCTCGGACCACACTGCGTCTCTCTCGCGCGCGTGCGCGTGCGTGCTCGCAGGTTGTCGCCCGCACCAAGGACGGCAAGCCCGAGACGCTGGCCGAGGTGTTCGCGGAGCTGGGCCTCAGCGCCTACGACCTGTCCGTCGATACGCTTGACATGCAGGCCGACAGCACCACGTACCACCGGTTCGACCGGTTCAACCTCAAATACAACCCCATTGGGCAGAGCAAGCTGCGCGGCGTGTTCCTCAAGAGCGACAACGAGATCAAGGGTGAGCGCCTGCGCGCAGCTGAGGCCGGTCCCGCCCCCCGGGTCGGGTGCTGCCGCTGCTTCCGTCTCCGCCGTGGCGCCTGCCGCCGCACAATCGGACGCCCCGCGGCTCCGGGATGCTGCCCCAGTCCGTCACGCCCGCCACATTGCCCGCCGCTGTCCCCCCCCCGCGCCCGCAGGCCGCTACCTCGCCGAGGTGACACAGGAGGTGTTCAGCGACCTGGAGGCGTCCAAGTACCAGTCCGCCGAGTACCGCATCTCCATCTACGGCCGCAAGCCCACCGAGTGGAGCACCCTGGCCGCGTGGGTGGTGGACAACAAGCTCGTCTCGCCCAACGTTCGCTGGCTCATCCAGGTGCCCCGCCTCTTCCAGCTGTACAAGTCATCGAAGATGCTAGACAACTTCCAGCAGATGCTCACGTACCTCTTCGAGCCGTTGATCAAGGTCACGCTGGACCCGTCCTCCGACCCTAAGCTCCACCAGTTCCTCACCACCGTGGTCGGCTTCGACTGCGTGGACGACGAGAGCAAGCAGGAGGGCGCGCGCGACGCCGAGGTGCCGCACCCGAGCGAGTGGGACATGCCCTTCAACCCCCCCTACTTCTACTGGATGTACTACCTCTCGGCCAACCTCAACGTCATCAACAACCTCCGCGCCTCCCGCGGCCTCTCCACCTTCTCCTTCCGGCCCCACGGCGGCGAGGCGGGCGACGGCGACCACATGGCCGCCTGCTTCCTCACCGCCGAGAGCGTCAACCACGGCATCACGATGCGCCGGAGCCCCTCGCTCCAGTACCTCTACTACCTCGACCAGGTCGGCCTGGCCATGTCCCCGCTCTCCAACAACCGCCTCTTCGTCGACTACAGCAAGAACCCCTTCTTCAAGTACTTCCAGCGCGGCCTCAACGTCAGCCTCTCCACCGACGACCCGCTGCTCCTCCACTACACGCGCGAGGCTCTCGTTGAGGAGTACTGCGTGGCCGGCCAGGTCTTCAAGCTCACCTCCGTCGACATGTGCGAGGTTGCCAGGGCGTCGGTCCTGCAGAGCGGTTTCGAGCACCCCTACAAGTCGCACTTCATCGGCGAGTCCTACGCCCTCCCCGGCCCCCGGGGCAACGACATCTTCCTCACCAACGTGCCCTCCGTGCGCCTCCAGTTCCGCCTGGAGACGCTCCGCTCGGAGCGCGCCCTCGTCGCGGCAGGGGCCCGCCGCGCGTTGGGCATCCACGCCTCTCCGCCGCCCCCCGTCGCGGCGGCCCCCCCGCTGGCCGTCCCCGCGGTGCCTGGCGTCAAGCCCTCGGCCCAGCAGCCGGCGCCAGGCCAGCAGCACCCTAGCGCCCCGCGCATTCAGGTGACGGGATCCAGCACGCCCGCGTCCGGCGGCAGCGTCGCCCGGACGCCCCCGCCGCAGTCCCCGGCCATCGCGGGGGCCGTGGCCCCCGCCGCCGCCTCTGCCACCCCGCCCGCAGCGCACGGCTCCCCAGCCGACCCCGCCTCGGGGTCGCGCCAGACGCGCCCGCAGCTTGGCCGGGCCGTGTCCCCTGTGTCCCGCGCGCAGCGCGCCAGCGTCCGCGTTCGGTCAGCGCGCCGCTCCGTCGACGGCCGCAGCTACACGGTGTACACTGTGCCTCCGGACGGGTCGGCGCCCATCCCCGCCAGCCCGGCCACAGCTGCCTCCCCTGCTCGCTCCCTCGCCTCCTCCATGCGCTCGCCCGACCCGCGCACCGGCACGGCTCCTTCCCAGCCCGAAGGCGGTGATGACGACGACAGCGCTGTGCGCGGTGGCCGCATCTGAGAGCGGCGTGCGCCGCCCCAGCCGGCTCGCTCAACGCGGCGCTCCTCCCGTAGTGATTTCGCGTGCGTGCATGCAGCGCAGCACCAAACGGCCCAGTCAGCGATTCCGCGCGACCGAGACTCTGCATGTTGCCAGGCACACGTCGGCATCGCGTTTGTGCCCAGGCACATGTCGGCATCGCGTTTGTGCAACGAGTGCGCTCTCGGCGGGCGTACAAGGCTGGACGGGACGTTGGGGCAGCGGGACGGGGCGGTTGGCGAAACACGCAGCACGATCACGACGGAACGGGCGAAAACAGGCACACAATCGCCAGAGGTCTTTTCTACGGCGCCGCACCCGCGGGCGATGCTGGCCCGGAGCTTGCGCCTGCGGCAGCGCGCCCGGCATCGCGGGCTGGCCTATGCTCGGCAAGCAACACAGGCTCGTCAAACGCAAAGGGCCTGTAGTCGAAAAACATGGTGAACACTGGCTGCGAGCGCGCACGAGAGGGCCGGAGGACGAGGGCCGTGGGCAAGCGCCCGAGCGGGGGCAGGAAGCGGCCAGCAGCAGCACGGCGATTGGGCGTGCGTGCCTCGAGCGTCCTCACCGGCGTTTCCATGCCCGGCCCGCCTTCGATGCCGCACTCGCGCAGCGTAAGCCGGTCGTCCGTGATCTCGCCGTCCGCAGACTCGATGTCCTTGTACAGGCTCAACGAGGCCATGCGCCTGCGACCACCACAGCCCATCAGTCACTCCACGCACCCCGGCTGAAAGTTTCGCACGTCACACAGACTCATGCGCCTTGCCCGTCAAGCATGTCACCGCGCTGCCGAGTCCAGGCGCGCTCTCTCACCCGTAGCGCTCCACAATGCGCCGCTTGACCATGAACACAGGTGTGGTCACGTCAAACCTCTCCTGAAATTTGCGTCCCATTTCCACATTGCTCAGCTGCGAACGCGCGAGCGAAGGGCAACGCGGGCAGGGTCCACTGACCCCGAGCGCTCCTTGGCCCTCGCTGCGGCCTCCGTGCCCCGCCGCTCTGCACAGCTCACCTGCAAGTCCAGCAGCACGTGGTTCGTGACCATGGACGACTCGTCCACCGGGAAGAGCGGCTTCGGCGCCGACTGCGCGGCGTGGTTGCAACGGGAGGCTCAGACAAGTGGCTGCCAGCCTTGCAACCGCCTGCCACAGGCCAGCGGGAGGCCCGAGCAGCATCGCAAGGGCCGGCGCGCTACCTCCTCATCACGGCCAGGGCATGAGCGGCGGGGGACTGAGGGCGCCTGGGGCGCAAGCCGCCGGCAGCGTGCCGAACCTGGTCGGCGCTGCCCGCGGCGAGCCAGCTACCTCGCGGCCCAGGCCTTGCGGAACGGCCGCGGCCGGCGTGGCCGACTCACGGGAGGCGCTTTGGCCGCCTTGCCTTTGGAACTCTTCTTCTTGGGAGCCATCGGAAGTGCAGGCGCTCGAGGCTGTTGCAGTGGGGGCAGATTCTTGCGGTTGCCAATCATCGTCACTCCACGCCGCCCACGCTGCGATGCGCAGCGGCCCGCAAGCACGACCCCTCGCCGCACGCCTGACCCAGGCTGCTTGCTATGCTTTGGGTCGGCCCCGTCACGCACCAGCCGCTCGCAGCGCCCCCTCGCGGCGGGCCGCGAGACCAGCACGGCTGCAGGCAGAGCCACATTGCACGGCACCCCGCTGCGACGCCCACTCCCTGCCGAGCGCGCTTCCGTCGGCAGCAAACTGCCGGGGGAGGGCGGGGGCGTGTTGCGGCTGCGCAGCGCGCAAGTCGTCGCACATCCCCCGCGTGCAAGGGCCTGCTCGCGGCGGCCCTGGCAGGTTCGATTGACGGGAGCTTTCCGCCGCTGGCGCCGCCTGATCGTCGCGACGCTGCCAGCGGCACTTGGAGGTCGCTTGGGCGCGCGGCCCGCGCTACCCAGCGCAGTCGTCCCTGGGGTGGGGTGGCAGACGCCAGCGCTCGGCAGGCGCAGTAGCAGCAGCACCAGACTGTCGCCCGCTCCGATGCAGGCGCGCGCAATTGCGCGGGGACCGGCCCCGCCCGCCAGCTTCAGCCGCCGTCATACGCCACTTCGGCCCTCGTCTCGCCCTGCGCGTAGCTTTGCGGCGGTGCTCGCGATGGCGCTGTCCCTGGCAAGCTGTGCCGCCGCCGTTGCCGCCGCCGAAACAGGCCAAGATGCGTGGCCCGTCGCGGGCATCGCCCCGGTCACTGGCGAGTACAGCGGCATCCAGATCCTGGAGGCCATGCGCCTCGCGACCGTGCACCTCAACGCGCAGTGGGGAAACGGGTCCCTGTGGCCCGGATGCAACATCTCTGTCTCCGACGTTGACTCGGAGGGGGTCCCCGACATCGCCGCCCTCAAGTGCTTCAAGGAGGCGTTGCTGCCCCGCCCGCCGTCCATGTTCGTGGGAGGGCGGAGGAGCGACGTGACCACGTCTGTCGCGCTGATCGGGCGCGTGACGCAAACGCCCACGCTGTCATACTCAGCCACGAGCGTGGGCCTGACGGGCCTTAGCCGATTCGCGCGGGTGGTCGGCTCCGACGGGCTGCAGGCCAAGGCCATCCTGGGGTTCATGTGCGCCCTCAGGCCGAGATGGCGCGAGGCCGTGGCCATCACCGCCTCGTCCGACTACGCCTCCTCGCTGGTGATTGCGCTGAGGGCGATGGCCGACGCCCAGGGGGTGAGCATCTCGCTGGAACAGCACGTGCCCGTGGCGGCGGCGCCTCTGCGCGACGTGCTGGCGTCGATCAACAGCGTGCTCGACCGGGTGGTCACGCGCAACGCACGGGTTATCATCCTAAACGACGAGCCGGCGGACGCGCGGCTGGTGCTCTCTGAGGCCCGCCGCCGGGGCATGATAGGCCTCGACCAGGCGCCAGGCTCCCCCTACGTCTGGATCGGGACCGACTACTGGGCCAGCGAGGACGCCATGTTCGCGGCCGGGAACCTCACCAGGCTGGCGCAGGCGGGCTGCCCGGCGGCCTGCGCGGAGCGGCTTCTGGAAGCCTTACCAGGGTGCTTCGCCACGTGGCAGAGCACGCGAGCCATCGCGCCGTGGCTCGGCCCGTGGCAGGCCTCTGTGTGGGATCCGGCGGTGGGTCCCGATCAGCTGACGCCGCGGCAGAAGGCCATCAGCGAGCTGTCGTCCTGGCGCGGCGACAACATGGACACCAAGGCCCCCTTTGCGTTCGACGCCGTGCTCCTTGCAGCGGCAGCGATGAGGCGTGCCTGCGAGGCGTCCGGCGTGCCGCTGGCCAGCACCGGCTGCGGCGCCTGCGCCAGCGCGTTCAAAAACGGAGACTTGATGTTCAATGCCATGATCGGCGGGTCCGCCAGACCGGCCTTCCTCGTTGCCAACGCCACGGGCCCGGTGTTTCTGGACGAGAACGGGGACCGCCCCATGGCCGTCAGCCTGCAGCAGTTCACGCGCGTGCCCAACCTCACCATCCCGCTGGACAAGGTCCACGTCGGGGAGCTCCCCGTCGCAGCAGGGCCGGGCGAAGGCTGCGACGGCATGGTTCTGCAGGAGGCGGCCATCCGGTGGCCGGGCGGCCGGAGCACGCCCCCCGGCACCCTGGGCCCGTGCCCGCCGGGCCAGGCCCTGTCGACGGGTCCCTTCGGCGCCGCCTACTGCGGCGAGTGCCCCGCTGGCAGGTTCAACATGGACCTGTCCTCCAACTGCCGCCCGTGCCCGGGCGTGGGGGCCATTTGCCCCGGGGGCGACGTGGTCGAGCTCAAGGTCGGGTTCTGGTCCTCCCCGCTCCGGAACGGCACTGTGGAGCTGTACGACTGCCGGCCCATTCCCGGCATCTGCTGCCCATCGTCGCGCTGCGAGGTGGGCCGCGCGATGGTGGACCGCCCCTGGGGCTCCTCGCAGTGCGGGCCGAACAGGCTTGGGCGGCTGTGCGCTGGCTGCCGTGAAGGGCTCAGCCTCTGGGGCGGCATTTGCCTCCACTGCGTCGGGGTCAACATCGTGGTCCTCTCACTGCTCTGCCTGCTGGCCCTCGTCGGCCTGGGCCTCGTCACGGCTCTGGTTCCCAGCGAGCGCGCCGTGATGAAAAACACAATCGACTACGTCCAGCTCATCGCTCTCGTCCTCGTCCCCGTGCCGGGGGGCCGCCTCCCCTCCCTGGCCGCGCTTCTCGAATCCAACGTATTCAACCTCGACATCTCGAGTATCTTTGGGGAGGGCGACTCTGGCGACGGCGGGTGGCCTGCCAACGGCAGCTTCCCTCTGGTGGAGCCGCCGCTGCCGCCCCCCTCCCTCTATTGCCCCATGCCGCTCACGCCGCTCGCGTCCTCGCTCGTGCCGCTGGCTCTGCCGCTGTCGCTACTGGCGCTCATCCTGCTGATGGGCTTCTGCTGGCGGCCTTCCGCGGACCGCGTCTGCCCGTCGTCGCTGCGGGCGTGCCTGCCCGGCTGCGCCGCCTGCTTCGTGGAGGTTCCCTCCTGGCTGCTGCCCGGGAGCCGGCTGGTGTGGATGGTGGCGGCGCCGGGTGACGTGCGCCGCGTTCGCACCTCCAGCGGCCCGGCCATGGTGTTGGCCAGCCTTGCAGAGCCCGGGGGCGACGAGTCCGACGGGTCGCTCGCGTCCCGCCCTGACCAGGCCGTCCTCGTGAGCGCCAGCAGACTGCCGGCCGGCGCCCAGGTGTTGGCCTCGCCGTGGAGCGCGGACGACGAGGCCCCGCCCCCCGCCCGCGGTGCTGCGCTCGCCGTGGCGGTGGGGGGGGGCGCTGCTGGCTCGCTGCGGCCT
This sequence comes from Cafeteria roenbergensis, assembly GCA_008330645.1. Taxonomy (NCBI): domain Eukaryota; class Bigyra; order Bicosoecida; family Cafeteriaceae; genus Cafeteria; species Cafeteria roenbergensis. The sequence goes on along the minus strand of VLTN01000011.1, from coordinate 107,528 downwards.
GCTGCGGGGTCCGTGCGCAACCCGCTTGCCGAGGCGGGGCGGGGCCCGACGGAGGGCGGCGCCTCGCCCGCAGCAGCGTCCCCGCTCGGCGCAGGCGGCGCGCCGTCCACGACTGGCCTTGCGGCGTCGCCGGCGGCAGCGCGGCCTCCCGGCGTGCGCTCCGGAGCGAGGCCCCTGCCGCGGCCGGCGCCAGGGCTGCGCTTCCGGCCGCACCAGGCTCTCGACCCGGACTCGGACGAGGACGCGGGGAGCACTGGCGGCTGGATGGACAGGGCGGACACGAAGGCTGTGTGGGTTCTGGGCCCCGAGGCGGAAATGTCCGCCGATGCCACGCCGTCAGGCCTGCCAGTGCCGCACCACGGGCGCGAGGCGGCGCAGTCTTTGGCGGCCATGCAACCCGGCGGCGGAGGGCTCGACCCGTCGGCTGCCCCAAACCCCGCGGCCATGCGCAGGCGACTCCGCAACGCCGACAGGCTTGCAGTGCCGCGCCTGGAGCCTCGGTCCGGGCACATGCAGGTGAACGCTCAGGCTGCAGAGCTCATTGCGGGGGCGTGCTGCTGGTGGCACCGGCTGGCGATGGAGGGCGCGTGCCGCAGCTGCTTCGCATGCCTCTGCTGCAGCTTCGCGGGGAGGCGAGTGGTGGACCTGCTCGGGCCCATATCTCAGCGGGCTGCCCGGCGGCGCGTGAGGCAGGGGCACTGGGCGTACGTTCGGTCCAAGACCGTGCTGCGGGCGGGGCTGCGCTGGGCCACCGTGTCTGCAAACGTCGTGACTGCCACCGGGTGGGGCCTGCTGGCCTGCCGCGAAGTGGACGGCGTCCAGGTGCTGGAGCTGCACCCCGCTGTGCAGTGCTGGACGCCGCAGCACATCTTCGCGGTGACCACGATGGCAGGATTCATCGCCCTCTTTGCCCTGGGCCTCCCTGGGTTCCTCATCCTGGCCTACGAGTGGCTGGACAAGCGGTCCGCGGCGTGGGAGGCGTGGCGGGACAGGAGGACGCGCTTCATCGTGCGGCAGAACGCGCTCCGGGGGCACGGCGTGATGGACCTCTTTGCCGTGCGGCTCTCGAGATCGGACGTGCTTGCCGCGAAGCGGCACCACGCCAGCGAGAAGGAGGAGCAGGATGAGCAGGAGGCGGCATCTGACTCGCAGGCAGGCCGCCGGGAGCGTGCACGCCGCGCTGGCGCCGCGCGCCGCGCGCGATCAACGGACGCCGAGAGCGGCAGCTCGGACGACGACGAGGAGCAGTTCACCCAGAGGCTCAGTCTGCGCGCCGCCGGTGGCCTGAGCCCCGCCAGCAGCGCCGAAAGCCGGCCCGGCTCCTCCCGCTGGCGCGCTCGCTCCCCCGCGCCGGCGCACGCGCGCAGGAACGCGGCGACTGGCGTCTCAACGCCACCGGGCCTTGTTGCCGCCGTGTCAGGCGCTGGCAGGGCCACCAGCCCGAGCGGTGTCAAGCGGCACACGTCCGCCGCAGCCGTTGCTGGGACGACCCGCCTTGCGGCGCTGCCCGGCGACCGCTTGGCAGGATCAGTGGCAGGGTCGCCGCTGTCGGAGGAAGCTCGGCATGGCAAGGAGTCCACCGCCTTTGCAGCAGCGGCCTCTGCGGGCGACTTGGAGCTCGTGTCCTCGCTCGGCCGCGCTGCATGGGAGGTTATGCGCGTGTACCGGCCAGGCGTTCGCGGTTCCTACGAGGCCTTCGTCTTCGTTCGCCGCGTCCTCGTCACATCCGCCGTGGTGTTTTTGGCAACCAACCCCACGTGGCGGCAGATCGCGCTGTTCGTCCTGAGTACCTTCTTCTTGGTCATCCAGCTGCTGCTGATGCCCTATTCAACGGCATCGGACAACCTGTACGCCTCCGGGCTGCTCCTTGCAATGACCTTCATTTGCGGCCTCGAAATGTACAACACCCCGCTGTACCTGTCTGACCCGAACCACGCCGCTTCTACCGCAGCCCTCATCATCGCCGTGACAGAGTTCGCTCTGCTCCTCGTCCCCGTGGCCATCGCTGGGACGGTGATGATCGCCACCCTGCGCCGGAAGGGGCACCTCGCTTGCCTTGGCAGGCCTTGCCAGCCATCGGGAGCCCCGTGCTGCCGCCCCAGAGCTGGCTCCGACGCCATCGAGCTCAGCGAGGCGCCGCGCGACACTAGCAGCCTGCGCGGCGTGCAGCCCGGCTGGTCCGTCAATCGGGAGTGACTGCTTGCTGGCCGCTCGTGGCGACGCTGCGGCCGCGGCGTTTGCTCGCGCCGGCATACACTTCTTTCCCCAACGCCCCTCGGGAGTCGAGAGAGGCTGGGTGAACCGCGAGGACCCACCTTGTGGCGGCTTGTCGGAACGCGCCCCGGCCTTGCCTGTGAGCGAGCGGCCCGGCAGGCCCCTGCTGCGGGCCCGTACATGAATGGCGGCGAACCATGTGTGAAATGGAAACTGAGTGCGCCCCCCCGCGCTGCCTGCGAGACTTTCCGCGGGTGCAGCAGCGACAGGCTGCGCGCGAAATGCGATACAGAGAGAAGCCGCGGGCGCGCATTCACGGCCCGCCTGCCCTCGGCCAAACGCACGCACACCAAGCACCGGCTTCACGGGGCGGGGGAAGCGGGGTAGGGGGGAGGGGGGGGCATTAAAACACAGCCAGCAGCGCGAACACGGCGTAGAGAAGGACCGTCGGATACGCGATGAGAGCTCGCTGCTCCGGCATGGCAAGCGCCGCCTCGTAGAACCGCGTGGCGCACCACGCGGACCACGCAACGCACACGGGAGCGACGACGACCCCGAGAGCACCCGACAGCGGCAAGACCACCGACAGCGCTGCCAGCACGGTGATGGGCAGCAGCCCATAGCCGAAGACCGAGAAGACGGAAGCGGCGTCGATTCCGCGCCCCGTGGACATTAGGTTGAGCACCAGGTACATGCCCAGGCAGCCCACGAGCCCAAAGCCGTAGATGGATCCTGCGGTGCTCGTGAGGGCGTGCGGGGAGCGGACCTTTGGCGAAGCTGCTCGCGCTGCGGCGCCTCGCTCGGCTCAAGGGCGCGCTCGGAGGCCGAACGAGCCCTGCCCGTCCATCAGGCGACGCGTCCACACACGCACGCGCCGCCGACCCTCCCGCCGCGACGCCTCCTTTTGACGCGCCTGGCTCACCAAAGTGGACCTGACCGCGCAGCAGCAGGGTGGTGCCGAGCGCGAGGCAGATGAGGATGGGGCCGAAGAGGTCCCCGTCCTGCACTGCCTCCATGTTCACGCGGGAGCGGGGGTCCACGATGGCAACCAGCTTCTGCTTGATGTGACTCATATCGATTCCAAGCTCTGTGAGGCGATGGGAGGGGAGGGGAGGGGAGGGGAGGTGCGGCGGTCAGGGTGAGTCGGGGGTTTGCAAGACGGCCGGCCAAGAGCGCAGGACCGCAGGCCGCACGCAGACGCAGCCGCAGCCGCGCGACTCCTTGCACCTCACCTTGCAGCAGGGGGGGCTCGTTCTCCATGTCGTCCGGGTCGTACCAGTCCATGGGGGCAGGGCCGCCGTGGCCGCCGCCGTGGCCGCCGCCTCCGCCGTCGGCGTGCGATGGGTGCCGGGAAGGCTGCGCCCAGTCGCCCATGCTCCCCGAAACGTCGCCGGAATCCGCGGGCGATGCCTCCCACTCCGAAGCTGTAGCAGGGTCGAACACGTGCGGGTGCTGCGTCACCGTTCCAGCGCCAGCGCGGCTGTGAGCAGACGCGCCGCCCATGCCGCCCTCGTCCGCGTCGTCTCCGAACCAGTGCAGCCCCGAGTCGCCGAGCGGCTGCGATTCGCACGGCAATGCCCACCCCCAACAACTACACAGTGTCGACACGACGGAAGCGTGCCTGGCTGCGACGGCAGCCGCCTGCTGAGGACGCAGGAAACGGCGCCCACGTGTTTGGCCCTGGCGCAATGCGCGGCAAAAGGCTCACATCGGACTCCGCGGGCCCAGGCCTGGCCGCAAACGCTGCCATGCGCTAACCACTGCCAGGATTCCCTCGCGGCGAGGGTGGGGGATCGCGAGCGGACGTCGAGGAGTGGTCGGGAACGTTTTTCACTCACCCCCCGCCCCGGCAGAGCCGCCGCCTCCCGCGCGCCCTCCAATCGGGGACGGGCCTCTAGCGCCGTTGTTGCTCCGCGCCCACGCCCAGCATGGTGGCAGACTTGCAGCGCCGCCCGAACCACTCGCTCCTCGCGCCACTGCATGCGTGCTTGCCGCTCGGGCGGCGGGGTGCGAGGCTGGTGATTGAGTGTTGCGCTGGTCGCTGGGCAGCCGCGCGCTCGCGGCCAACTCGCGGGGAATCGCATTGCAGCAGCCTCGCACCCAGCCGGCGAAGCCCCCCAAATAAAGAGCGACAGAGCGCGAAAGTGACACCGAACGCGAAGGCGCAAGCACAGGCGCACCCGGCTTGCATGGCCGAGCTCATTTGCGGCCGCCGGCCTTTTTCTTCTTGCCCTTGGCGCCGGCGCTCTTGCCCCCGGGCGCCACCGGCCGCTTCGTGTTCATGATGTACGCGCCGTCGGTGAGGAGCATAGCCCTGTCCGGCCGCATCGCCAGCGACCTGGGCTTGCTGTTGAGAACAGCCAGAACGCGCGCGGACGTGTCCACGTCGCGACCGACGGCGTCGCGGCATGCCTCCACGGCGGCGAGCCCCAAGGGGTCTCCGAGCCCAGGCCAGTCCCTCGCGCCTGCGGCGGCCTGCTCGAGCAGCGCCGATCCCTCCGCGGCCCGCCCCGCGTGAAGCAGCGCCACCCCTAGGTTCACCGAGGAGCGAAGCAACGATGCCCGCAGCGCCTGGGGGAGGCGCGCGGAGAGGGGGCCGTCCTCGCCGGGCCCAGCTCCAGACTGCGGGGACATTAGGCCCGCCAGGTCCGCGGCGGCGACGCGTCGCGCGTCGAGCACGTGGGCCAGGGCGTGAGCTGCCAGTCGGGCCTGCGCGAGGTGAAGCAGGCACGCGCCGGCCACGCCCAGCGCCCTCACCGCCAGCCCCCCCAACGCCCCCACGGTGCCCCCCGGAAGGGCCCTCCCGCTGTAGTGCGGGCGCCGCGCCTCCGCCGGCCAGTACAGGCCCTGGCTCCGGTGCTCCACTGCCGCTGCCGCCGCCAGCACACTTCGGCACTGAAGCGCATGGGCCAGGCCTGCGGCAGGATCGCCGGCCGCCGCCTCTGCCTGCGCCTGCAGCAGCGTCAGACGGGCAAGCAGCTCTGCCAGCCCGACGTCCGCCCAGCCTCGGCCCGCCGCCCGCACGGCCAGCGGGGCGTTGCCCTGCGCCGCTGCCGCAGCAAGCAAAGCCGCGCTCGGTGCGCTCGGCGCGGTTTCGCGCCCTGCCTCTGAGGGGGGCGGCAGCGCGAGGGAAAGGGCCGCGAGCGGCGATTGCTGAGTTGCGTCGCCGTCGGCCGGCCCGGCCGCCGGGCCACGGCCGCCGCCCGTCGGCGCGGCTGCTGCCTCGCTGGCATGCGACGCCAGCGCGCGCAGCACGGTGGCCAGCAGCCTGCCCAGCCGCGGGCAGGCCGCGTCGGGGGAGCCTGCCGCCACCAAGGCCTCTGCCTCCGCGACCTCCGCTCGCAGCTCGGCTGCGATGCCCAGTCGCTCGATCGCTGCCGCCACTGCAGCGCGGCTAGCCTCCACCGCTGCGCTGTTCAGCGCCCCCTCGTCCTCCCAGAACCCGATGGGCTCGGCAAGCAGCGCTGCGATCGGCCGGACGACGGCCGGGCCGTCGGTGACGGCTCTGGTTGCAGTCAGCCCCAGCGGGGCCGGCCGCACCGTCCGCCGCCCGGAAGCCGCCTGAGAGCGAGAGGCCCACTGCGTTCCCGTGAGCGACGCGGGTGCCTCCGAGCGGGGCGAAGCCGCGGCGCGGGCTGAGGGTGGCCCGGCAATGGCAGGGAGCATGGTGCTGGCCAGCGGGGCGGCGGACCGCGGCCTGACGCCGGGCTCAGCCTCGCAGTCGCGACGGGGAGTTGCTCCGGCCGCGCTGCCGGCGCCGAGGGTGGTCGCCGCCCACCGTCCGGTCGACGCGCCGCTGGCGGGTCTGCGCGGCACCGCGAACCTCACCGATCCGGCCGTATCAGGCCGGGCCCGCCCGCCCGCAGACGCGGCAGCAGACGCGGCAGCAGCAGCAGCAGCAGCCCGGCCGGCTCGCCCACTGCCCCGGGCGCTGGAAGTCATCGTCATCATCCCGGACACGGCCATGCCGCGGCTAGCCTGGGCCAGGCAGGCCTTCTCCGCGGCTGAGAGCAGCTCACCCGGCGGCGCCAGCACATAGCTGCAGCGGCCGGCAACGTCGGCTGCGCGTTCGTCGCCGCTGCCCTCCGTTCCCGGTACTCGCAGCGCCCCCATCGCGGGAAGCATCACCTCCGCAACTGCAGAGCCGATTGCCGCGCCTCCGGGGGAGTGAGCCACGGCGAACCTCCCGCCCGCAGCAGCTCCAGCCGCAGATTCGGGCAAAGGCGGGGCCGCCGCGTCAGCGCCAGCAGCATCCTCAGCGGCATTGTCAGCAGCAGCGGCGGCAGCCGCAGCGGCGGCCCACGCCGACGTCCGGGAAGCCCCGGCGGCCCCGCGCCGCGTCCTGGGCCCAACCGAGCGCCCATCGCTCGAGGGCGCGTACGACCCGCCGGCCTGACTCCCGCCGCCTCCTCCGCCGCCGCCGCCGCGGCGCTTCGGTGCGTGGATCGACCCCAGCGATGCCTGGACGCGGGCCTCTGCCGCGGCCGACCGAGCTGCCAGCACGGCGCCCAGCACAGCGAGCTCGAAGCTGCCACGGCCGCCGGGCGAAGCGGGGTCCATTTGGGCCTTGCCATTGAGGCTGCTGCCGCCGCCGCCGCCCCAGCCGCCGCCCAGCACAGGACCCGCCTGCCCTGCGGCCGTTGGCGCCCTCTGCGCCGGGCCCGACCCGCTGCCCGTGCTCGCCTGGCCCGGCGCGGCCGCCGCTGCAACGGCGCGCAAGCCCTCCTCCTTGTCGTCTGCGCCGCGCTGCACCAGGACGTTTCCGGGAAGTGGCCGCTGCTCTGCCGGCTCTGCAGGGCCGCCCTTGGCCTTGGTCTTCTTCTTGGCAGCGGGCTTGGGCTTGCCGCCGGAGGGGTCGCCGTCCGCGAACAGCGCGGGGTCGACGCCCTTGACGCCGGGCGGCAGGCTGAGGAACACGGCCGGCTGCGCAACGCGAGACGTCTGGCTGGCGGCCTGGGCCTGGGCCGCTGCGGAAAGTGCCTTGCTCGAGGCCGGATACGCGGCCGCGACGGGAACCACCACTGGCGCTGCCGCCGCTTCGTCAGAGGCCACACCACCGCCGGCAGACGCCGCCGCCCCGCCTGCGCCGGGGGGACCCAGATCGAAGAAGGCCACGTCGTCACTGCCGCCCGCCTGGCCCGCCGCCGGGGGCGTCACTGGCCGATCAGGCTTGGGCGGCAGCTCCGGCAGTGGCGGCAACGCTGGCATTGCGTCAGGCTTGCTCTTGAACTTTCGCCGGATCGTCTCGTGCTCCTCCTCCAGCTCCGCCCGCGCCGCCTCCACAGCCTTGGCCTCTCGACGCCATCGAGCCATCGCCGCCGCATACGCCCTGGCGCGGGCCTTGCGGGCGCCCCCCTGCTCCGCCGCAAGCCGCAGCCGCCGAGCCTCCCCCGCCGGCAGCGCCGATGCGCCGCGGGCGGCGAGGGCCACCGCGCCGCTGTCGACCAGAGCGGCGCCCTCCGTGCCGCCCGGCGGCGGTACGAACCGGCCCGCGCCGTCCGTGAGCGGCGTCACCGGTCCATACGAAGGAGCGCGCCACGCGTCGCCGGCAGAGCCCCCTGCAGCGCTGCTCTTCGCCTTGGATCCCTTGGCAGAGCCAGTGCCTTTGGAAGCCTTCTTCTTGGCTTTTGTTGCCTTGCCGGAGCCCGCGCCGCCCACGGCCCGGCTCGCCACACCGAAGACTCTCTGGGGCGGCCGCACCGGGGACACTGGCGCCGTGGTGGCCACGGTCATGACATAGGCCCCCGCGCCCCCCTCCGCCGCGTCGACGTCCTCGGCCATGCCCGCCACCTCCGCAAAGGCTGAGACGCCTGCCCTGGTGGCCCTGCGCTGCTCGTAGCGGCGCCAGGCCAGCTCCTGCTCGGTGCGAAGCGCCTCAAGCGTTGAGCGGCCCTGCCTCGAGTAGGTCGCCTGCACGGCGGCGTTCGTCCGTGCGGCTCTGCCCGCGGCAACGGCAACGTCGAGAGGAAAGCCGACGCGAACCAAGCCCGGTCCCTCGCCGTCTGCCGCCCCCGCGCCGGATTTCGGCTTGCTTGCCGCCCCGCTGCCGCGAGACGCAGCCGCGCCCTTGGGAGCCGGCGGCGGGCGGTACCGCGGGAACTCGGCTGCGGCGTCGCGAAGCGGGGGCGCTGGGCCCAGCAGATCGAGCGACTCGAACACCTTCCTGCCTTGCCTGGCGAGAGCGTCGCTCAGGGCTCGCAGCCGGAGCGCAGTGGCCACGCTGGCCAGGGCGCCCCCCTCCCCCCAAAGGCCCCGGACCGCGGGCACCAGCTGGTCGCCGGCCTCCGACTCGGCGCTGACGGAAAGCTGAAGCATGAACGACGCCAGCTCTGCCATGGCGTCGAGGTCGACGGCAGGCGGCCCCACGGAGCGGTAGCCTGCCGCGGCCGCCGCCTCGTCCATGGCCCGCTCGGTCCACGCAGTGACCTGCGGGGCCTCTAGCGCCAGCGCGGCAGAGGCTGCTGCAGGAAAGGCCCCTGACATGCCGGTGGGGCCGGCAGCGGACGCGGACACCGACAACGGGGTTGCCGGGGGGGCACCGAAGCCCCCCCTGCCGCCCCTGCCCTGCTGCGAAGGCGAGACGGAAGCGGCCGGCACCCCTGCTGCCGCCGCCGCTGCTGCTGCTGCAGCTGCAACTGCCGCCGGCCCTCCCGCCGCGGCGGGCGCGCCGTCGCCTGGCCGCCGCATTGCCCCGCCGCCCACCACCCAGTGCAGCGGCGCCGCCGCGCTGGCGAGCGCGCCCGCCCCCGCGACCCCTGCCTCGGCCGGAGTGGTGGGCCCGTCGCGCGTGCCGCCCGTGACGGCCAGGGCCTTCTCCGCCAGCTTGGCCAGCGGGCCCCCCCTTCGCAGCGCAGCGGCCGCGCCGTCCACGCCTAGGGCGTCGCCAAGACACGCCAGCTTCGCCGCAAGGCCCGCGACGCCCGCCTGGCCCCGTTTCGCGGGCCGCGCCCCGGCTGCCCCCGGATCGTCCGGCGCCGGCGGAACCAGCGCCTCCGCCTCCTTGTCCAGACCAGCAGCCCGGCAGGCCTCTCGCCGCTGCGCGAAGCGCAGCACAGCCGGCAGCGTCGCATCCGCCACCAGGCAGAGCATCAGGGCGACGTCGCCCTCGCCCTGGCCGCGGAACAGCACGCCGCCCTCGGGGCCCTTGAGCCCCTCGTCCACCCCGCGGGGGGGCTCCCACGACCCGGTGCAGGTGTGCGCAACTGCGGCTGCCTCGTCCGACGACAGCGGCAGAGCAACGCGCCCGTAGCCGTCCTCTTCGCGCATGTCGAGCAACGCTCTGCCGGTTCGAACCCCAGCCGGCTCGGCCACGAGCGGCTCTGCCAGCCCTGCGGCGGACGGGGGGCGGCTGGACTCTGCCGTGGCCGCGTGAACGCGCTCCGTGGCCGCGGCGAGTCTGGAGACGTCGAGGAAGGCGGTCTCGCGCGGGACGAGCAGGGGCGCCGCCGCCAGCTCCGCCCGCCAGGCGGGGTACTGTCTGGGCAGAGGCAGCGGCCTGGAAAGGGCTTCCGGGTCGAGGTCGGCTCCGCTGGCGTCGGGAGAGTCGCTCTTGCCGCCGACTGACCGGCCACGGTCGCCCAACGGCCGTTCAGCGGTCTTGACCTCCTCTGCAGCCGGCCGCCCTCGCTGCGCGCGCCGCGCGTCCTGCTGGCCCGGCGGCTGCGCCTGCGGCGGAGGGGAGGGCGCCCTCCGGTTGAACACGATGTCGGCGGTCTTGGGGCCCGCGGAGGCGCTGCTGTCCCCGTGTGGCTGCCACGCCGCCGCGGCTGCGCGCTTTGGGGTGACGAACAGCGGCCACTGGAAGCACGAGGCCGCCGCGCCCCTGCAAACCGCCTCGCCAGCGGCCTGCACGAGCGCCGTCGCCAGGGCGCCCACCACCGCCTCCGGGCGGCCCTGCCCGATTCGCTCCGCCGCCTGCTCCTCCGACAGCTGAGCGGCGCAGCGCAGCCAGCCCGCGGCCCCGCTGCCCGCCTGGCCGCCCCTCCGCGCCGTCCAGGCCGGGAAGGCCGCAAGCCGCGCCGCCGCGGGAACCACCTCACCGTTGAACGACTCGCCGGCCCCGGCCAAGGCACTCTCCACCGCCTCCACCAGCAGTGCAGCCGGGATACGCCACCCCGCCCGCCGCAGCACCGGATCGGCGGATGGCCCCATGGCCCGCCCGCCGCGACTCCCGCTCGCCCCGCACCCCCCTCCCCACGCGCGCCCCGTCGTTGCTGCGTCCCCTGCAAAGGGCGCGGCAGCAGCGACCTGCTCCTCCAGCCCCGGCAGAGCCACGGCGAGCGGCGTTGCTGGCTCCCAGACACGCAACGCTGCCCCGCTCGCCACTGCCGCCCCCTCGACCGCCTCTGCCAGCCGGCAGGCCAGAGCCAGCGGCCTGGTCCCTCGCCCGGGGCCATGTCGAGCCGCGGACCGCCACAGGGCCCCTGCGAGCCCCCCCCGAGCTGCCGCAAGCGCTGCGGCAGCTCCCAGCGGATGCGGCAGCGGGGCTAGAGGGGCTGGGAGCACCGCAATGTGGATGGCCCGGAGGGCAGATCGACGCTGCAGCCGCTCGTCACAAAAGGGCCCGGTGGCTGCCGCGGCGCGCCGCCGCGCCGCCTTCTCCTCGTCGTCGGACTCCTCCTCCTCCTCCTCCTCCTCCTCCGCCGCCGCCGCCGCGGCAGCGGTCGATGCCAAGCCGCCCCTGGCCCCGCGGTGCTCCGACCAGCACGCTTGACCGCTCAGCTGAAAATCCATCTCCGTCACCTCCTCGTCACCCTCCAGCCCCGAGCTCGAGCCACCGCCGTCGGAGTCTTCGGCCGCCGAGCGCGCCGAGGACCGCCCCTCAGTCCCGCCCCACGCCCCACCGCTGCTTCCGCCGTCTCCTCCGCCTGCCGCCCAGTGAGACGCCGGAGCGCGCATGCTGCCGGAACGGGACATCGATACGGACTCCGGGAGCAGCCCCCCTGACCGCTGCCGCTTCTTTCTGTTCACCGCCGCTGCCGCGGCCCGTCTTGCCGACGCCGCCTCAGCCGCCCGCCGTCGGTCGGCACCCATGCCGGCGACCCAGGCCTCCGCGGCGCGCCTTGCCCCAGACGCCGCCTCCTCCCCGCGTACCAGCGCGAGAAACAGCGGCAGAGCCACACCCACAACCTCTAGCAGGTAGAGTCGGGTGGCGGACCCAGAGGGGTCGGCCTCCTGGAATCCGCCGCTCGAGCGGGACGCTGTGACTGTGGCTGCCGAGGCAGCCGGCACGCCGCTGCCCGGGAGGCCGACAGCAGGAGCGGGCTGGGCGGCGACGAGGGCAGCCACAGCGGCGCGAGAGGCCGCGTCCCGGCGAGTGGGCGGCAGGAGCTGGCGCCCGAGGGAGTGGCCATGCGGCCGCCGGGGGGGCATGCGAGGCGGGGTGAGGCTGCGGGCAGGACGGGCGGCAATGGGCCGCAAGCCTGTGTGCTGGACGCTCAGCGTGAAGGTTGACACCTCACCGTCCCCCACGGCCTCTCGGCTCGCAAATCGGGCTTCGCACGCCGGTGGGCCAGAGAGAAAGTTTGCCGCGAACGATGTGGCCGTGCCCAGGGCGCTCGCAGCTGCCAGCGGCGCCACAAACGACATGTCAGCGCGCCGGTGGCCTTCGCGGCCGGAAGGCTTGCTGCCAGCTCGACGAGGCCCGGCATCCTCGAGGTCGAGGGCAAGCGCTGCTGCGGACGGCTGTCGCTGCGAGCGGCGGTTGGCTAGCAGCCAGCCCGGTGAGGCGCCTGCGGCACGCACCAGGTCCGGCCGCGTGATGCTAACTCGAGAACTCGCGACGGTCGCCGCGTGCCGCAGCTGCTCCGGCCTCACGGCCGCGCTTGCGGCCATGAACTTGGAAACTGCCAAGCGCTCCACAAGCCTCTTAACGGACCGTAGCGGCACTACGTCGTCATGGCCCGCCACAGAGTCCACGTCCGCGACAATGCGAGACAGAGGGAGCGTCGCACTCGCGGTGCCGCGAAGCAGCACAATCAGGGAGGCCGCGCAGAGGCCTTTGGCCGGGTCAGCGCCACTGGCTGCAACATATCGAAGCCACAGCCACAGCGAGTCGTCAGACAATGAGGCTGCGTCCGCGTCGTGCGCGGTGTGAGTTGCGCCGCCCTCGACACGGGCCGCCATCCCCGCCCGCACTCAGTGGCGGTGCACGTGCTGCTTGCCGCCAAGTTGCAACGGTCGAATGCTCGTCTGCAAGCAAATACCAGAGCTCAAGGCAGACCCTCGACAAAGATGCACAAGCCCGCCTCAGGCTGGGCCCCAACGCTGAAGAGTGTGCTCTCACAACCCTGGCTGCACGGCTGTCGCGGCAAGGAGACCCTCGAGCCTCCACAGCTCTCATGCCCCTGTTTCACTGCATCCGAGGCTGTCATGTCATAGTTTGATATTTGATATTTAGCGCAGCTGCTGCGGCGACTAGGGAAATAACTGCGGTCAGTCTCCAACCCAGCTTCGTCGCGAGGCACTGCGAAGCTTTCGAGCACCAGTCTCAGCGGCACGCGAAGCAACGGCAGTGGGGTAGCCAATGTGAGGAGATTCAGAGCCGTGTGGTTCAACACCCGCAGCATGCTCTTGCCTGCAGGTGTTTTGAAGCCGCGCTCCCCCGACCCCCGACAGGCACTTCGCCTCGTGTGCGCAAATAGGCTGATGAGAGCATGTGCGCTGCTCTCAGGGCAAAGGACTGCGTCTGGCGCGCTGGCTGGGCTCGGCGTTCGCCAACGCCTGAAGTCTGCGCCCCTGTCGCAATCCGTCGACATTCTCGAGCGTAACCCTTCGCTCACACCAGCTGCTCCTGCCAGAGCGAAAGCCTTGACCTTGTGGAAGGTGCTTGTGATTCCCCGTCCTATGCCCAGTCATCTCCGGCACAGCACGACAGATTCCCCGCTGCTATGACGTCACGCAGCCCAAGCTCAAGGGAATCCTTTAAACAATCTTGCTGACCAAGAGCTGGTGTCAAGGCTTGCTGAGTGTCTTCGGGCAACTGCCCAGGCAAGCCGGCAGCAGCCCCGCAGCCGCGCAAGAGTGTCTAGGGCGTATCTAGACGCGTCCCGCAACTGTGCGTGTCATGGCCAGTTGTCACCGTTCGCAGGGGCCTTGGGTTCCAGCGCGCGACCCCTCGCTGCCGCCGGCTCGGCCCCAGCGCCCAGCCCCACACCTCACAACTCGCGCGCGTGAGCCATGCCAGTGCTGTGCGTGCCCGGTCAAATGAGTCAGTGCGTGCTGAGGAGGGGGGGCTGCCGCTGCTGCTGCCGCTGCTGCTGCTGCCATTGAGCTTGTCCAGTTCTTGCCGCCCAATCGCACACGCCTCATGTCACGACCAGAGGGCATCACAGCAGCGTCGCAGCTGTTGCAGCGCGCCACGGGCAAAACAAAAACAAACAGGCGGGGCCCGGAACGAGCCAGGAGAGGCAGCGCGGACGCACGTTCGAAACGCGCTCTCCGGCGCGGCCTCCCCGCACACCCATGCTTGCCCGCGGCAGCTCTGCGCATGCCGCTCGAAGCCACCGTGCACCACCCCCTGCCGGGAAGACCCTCAGTGGAATGCCCGAGGGGTTGCGCGGCGCGACGCGAAGTCGTCACGGAGCCAGGCGAGCTCAGAACATGCCGCCCATGCCTCCCATGCCGCCGCCCATGCCGCCTCCCATGCCCATGCCCTCGTCCTTGTCGGCGGGAAGCTCGTACACGGCGGCCTCAGTCGTGGTCATCAGGCCTGCAACAGAGATGGCGTCCACAAGCGCAGTGCGCACCACCTTCTTCGGGTCGATGATGCCCGCAGCGATCATGTCGACGAACTCGCCGGTGCCGGCGTTGAAGCCGTAAGTGTAGTCGGTGGACTCGAGCAGCTTGCCGACGACCACCTCGCCGCTGGCACCGGCGTTCTTGGTGATGGTCTCCGCGGGCTTGCGGATGGCGCGCTGGATGATGCGCATGCCAACCTTCACGTCCTGGTTCATCTCCCCCTCGATGAGGGCGTCGATGCTCTTGGACGCGTAGAGGAGAGCAGTGCCGCCGCCCGGCACGATGCCCTGCTCCACGGCAGCGCGCGTGGCGTTGAGGGCGTCAACGACGCGGTCCTTCTTCTCGCCAACCTCCACCTCGGAGGCGCCGCCGACCTTGATGACGGCCACGCCGCCCGAGAGCTTGGCGAGGCGCTCCTGGAGCTTCTCCTTCTCGTACTCGGAGGAGGTGCGGTCCATCTGGTCGCGAATGGCCTCGCAGCGCTCGGTGATGGCCTCCTTGGTGCCGGCACCGTTGAGGATCAGGGTGTCGTCCTTGGTGATGGTGATCTTGCCGGCGCGGCCGAGGTGGTCGATGGTCGCCTGGTCAAGCTTGAGGCCAACATCCTCGGAGATGACCGTGCCGCCCGTGAGCTCGGCGATGTCCTGCAGGTTCGCCTTGCGGTTGTCGCCGAACCCGGGAGCCTTCACAGCCGCCACCTTGGCGCCAGCCCGGAGCTTGTTCACCACGAGGGTGGCGAGGGCCTCGCTCTCGACGTCCTCAGCGATGATGACGATGGGCTTTCCCTCGCGGAACGCGGCCTCGAGCACGGCCACGATCGAGCTGGCGGTGGACACCTTCTTCTCGACGAGGAGGATGTAGGCGTCCTCGAACTCGGCCTTCTGGGTCTTGGCGTCGGTGAGGAAGTACGGGGAGATGTAGCCGCGGTCGAAGCGCATGCCCTCCACAACGTCGAGCTCGTCCTCGAGGGTGCGGCCGTCCGACACGGTGATCACGCCGTCGCGGCCGACCTTGTCCATGGCCTTGGCGATGAGAGCGCCGACCTCGGTGTCGTTGTTGGCCGAGATGGTGGCGACCTGGGCGATCTCCTCGGACGAGGAAACCTCCTTGGCGTGCTCGTCGAGCCAGGCAAGGACGGCGTCCTGGGCGGCGGCCATGCCGCGGCGCAGGTCCATCGGGTTCATGCCGGCTGCCACCGACTTGCAGCCCTCGCTGTACACGGCGCGTGCGAGCACAGTGGCCGTGGTGGTGCCGTCGCCGGCGATGTCGTTGGTCTTGGACGCCACCTGGCGCACGAGCTGCGCGCCCATGTTCTGCATCTTGTCCTTGAACTCGATGTGCTTGGCGACGGTGACACCATCCTGCGCGCCAGCGGGTGGCCGAGCAAGATGATTCACGCAAGGGAAACGGTGGCAAAGACAGCTGGCCCACGGTCAGCCGGCGGGCGCGAGCGCGAGCGCGAGCGCGAGCGCGAGAAGGCACGCGGCAGCGGAGGACAGACCACGTGGCCCGGCAGAGTCAGCACCCACCTTGGTAATCTTCGGCGCGCCGAAGGACTGGTCCAGCAGGGCGTTGCGGCCCTTGGGGCCAAGGGTGACCTGCGGGCAAGGAGCCGGAGAGCAAGCGGCAACTTGGGGAAGAGGTGGCCTTCGCGTGCAAGGGGGGGGCGCGTGGGCGGGGGCAACGAACCGAGGGTGCCACGTCGGCAGCGCAGGCCTTTCCCGGGCTCACCTGGACGGCGTCGGCGAGCTTGTCCACGCCGACGAGCATGAGGGCGCGGGCCTGCGACGATCAACGCACAATCAAGCGAGCAAGGCGGTCGACGGGGCGCTGGGAGGCGGGGGGCAGCGTGAGCAAGGGCGCCCGATCTGCGCTGTTGCGCCACCACGCAGGCGTTCCGGCGCGGAACTCTCGTCCGCTCCCCCGCGCGCGAAGCCGCTCACCTCGGCGCCGAACTTGACCTCCTTGCCGGTGGCCATGCCGCGGCGGCCGGCGGCGGCAGCCGCAGAGGCGGCACGGGCAACACTTGCGCGAGCGAGCATGGTTCCGCGGGACTGGTGCGAAGTGCTGCTCGGACTGCGAACGGCGGCAAACCGGCGCGGCGCTGCCAGAGTTGGGGCCTGATTCGCGGCTCCAACTGGGGCCCTAGTCGAGCACTGCTCAGTTCGCCAAGCGCTTCGCGGCCACGCACCCCGGCCCGTCCAGGCGGGGGGCGGCGACGGTCCGAACGCCCGCCCAGGCGCGCCCCGCAGGCGACACCTATCGTGCGGGCTCGATCCTGGAGGCCCTGCGCTTGACGAGTTCCAGGCAAGGCCGTCTCGCGCGTGGCGTTCCCAGTTGCGCGCGAGCGTTCGCCAGTGCGGCGCGCTAGCATGCCGCTGCTGCCCTGGCTGGCCGCGGTGGTGGCCGCGCTTGTTGTGCCTGCTGCCCAGTGCAGCGGCGCAAGCGGAGCAGGGCTCGATCCCGGCGCTCTGGCAGATGCTGCGGCCCGCTTGGCCTCGCATTGGCGCGCCCGCAGCGCCGGCGAGGCGGCTGCTGCTGACGAGCTAGTCTCGCTCCTTGGTCGGGTGCACGCGCGCCTGGCGCCAGAGGAGGCGATGGAGGCGTCGGAGCAGCTGGCAAGGGGCTTGGGCGAGCCCGTCGACGACCGTGTGCTTGCTGACGGTTCGCCCGCTGGCTGGACAAGCACGAGCGGCGGCCCGGACGGCCCTGGCGAGCCACCCGGCGTGCTGCTGCCCAGATGGGGGGCAGCGGGCGCAGCGGGCTGCCTGGACGCGCCGTGGCGCAGGGCGCTCTCCGTGCATCCCGCCCCCTCGGGCTTGGTCGCAGGCTGGCCTGCGGGCGCGCCAATCGACCAGGCGTGGGCGGCGCACAGCCGTGGGGTGGCCCGCCCCGTTCGCCTCGGCATTTCGTCCCGCAGCCGCACCGTGGGCCAGGCGGCCCTCGCGGGTGCCCTGGCCTGCCCGGTGACCGGCCTGGGGGCGCCTGCCTCCCTCGGCCAGCTATTGGCCGCACCCGTCGCCCACGCATACACGGGGCAGCCAGGAGAAGCCCGCAGCCAGCCAGGGCCACCGCCCGCGAGCGGGTCTGCCCGTCCCGGCGGCCCCAGCGCTGCCGCGGAGGCCGCGCTGCACATGTCTCGGGGCAGCAGCGTCTTTGTGCCCGGGGCCGTGCCCGTGGCGATGGGGCAACGGCCTCGCGGCCAGGAGCCCTCCATGCTGCAGCGCCGCAGACAGGGCCTCCTAGGCGCCATTCTCCACTCTCGCAGGCCGGGGGGCGGCGTCGACTGGGCGCTGGCCGGAAGCAGGCTCGTGCAGATCGCGGCAGGGCCGCCAGTCGTGGCGCTTCGCGTCGCCTGGGCTCTCGCTGGCGGCGCACAGTGGGCCCTCCGGGCAGCAGCCGACGCCTCCGGCGTGTGGGCGCAGCTCCTCGCCATTTTCGAGCCAGGCATTGCTCCCGACCTCGTCCCGCTGCCCGACTCGGAGATGCGCCCACTGGGCGGCCACGCCCCAGACTCCGCCTTGGGGCTGCTGGAGGCCAGGCTGGCGCGAGGGGCCGCGGCCCGCGCTGGCCTGGCGCTCGCAGCCTCGCGGGCGATGGCGGAGCTGCCAGCAGCAGAGCAGGCGGCACAGGTGCTCGAGCGGGTCGTTCGGCGGCCCGCGCGATGGGCGTGGCGCGTGTCGGGGGCCGCGTGGGTGTGGGCGCAAGGCTGGTCCGTGGGCGACGCCTTGTGGCAGCTCGTCGTGCCGCCGCGCGACGCGCTGTACCGCCGCCCGGAGGCCGTTGCCCTCCGCACAGCGGCTGCGTGGATCCAGCGCCGCGTGGCAATGCACCGGGCCGCTGCGGAGCACGCGGCCGCTCTGGCTGCAATCGTTTCGGGGGGCCCTGTCCCGCAGGACCTTGCATCGCTGACGGCGGCCGGCGCTCGCGGCATGCAGCTGGCGCCCGAGGCACCGGCCCTGGCCGGCGAGTCGCCCCCAGCCAACGGGAGACACGAGCGAGCCGAGGGCGAGGCGCCGTCCCCGCCGTCCTGGTTGCAGCTGGTCCGGTCGCTTCCGGAGCGAGCGATGCAGCTGCTCCGGCCCAAGCGCGGCCAGCAGCGCGCCAGGCCGGAGCAGGACGGCCCTGTGCTTGCCCTGGCAGCCGAAGAGGCGTTCCGGCTCGCCAGCGCCACAGCTGCGGCCACCGCGCTCGCGTGCGGCCGCTCGCTTTCGCCGTGCCCTGGAAGCGCCTCAAGGCAGGCGCTGGCCGCGGCCGCCCTGCCCGTGCCGCCAGGCAAGCTGGGTGCGACTCTCATGGACCTCGCGTCCGTGTCGGAGCGCCTGCAGGCCGCAGACGCGCTGTGGGCGGCGGCCGACCCTTCACGCAGCGTCCCCCAGCGGGCGGCTTCTGCTCGCGTGGACTGGGACGGCCGCCCTTTGCGGGCGGCCAGCAGCGAACTCCCAGGACGAGCAGGCCTTTGCGTGAGCGGGGGAAGCGGGGAGTGCGCGGCGGCGCCCCTGCGAGCGCTCCCGGCCGCTCGGGGCGTGTGGTGGTGGTGGACCGGAGGGCTGGCAGAGGCTCTTGCGCCCTCCCAGCTGGCCGGCCCGCTTCGTGCGCCGGGCGGTTTCGAGGTCAGAGAGGTGGGGCCAGTCGACGCCCAGGGAGCGCCGCCGACGGCTGGCAACCGGTCAGCAACGCTCTGGCGCTTGGCAGCAGGGGTGTCACGGCTGGCTGCGGTCGGCGCCGGGCCCGAAGGCGCCGGGTCTGAGGGCACCGCCGTGGTGGTCGCGGCGCTTCGGCGCTGGGGAGAGGGCGGCGTGGCCGAGTTCGACCCGGCCTCGGCTGGCTGGGTGCCGGCCGAGTGCCTCTCGGCAGCGGGGCAGGGCGACGGCGCATTCGGCGGCTGGACGGCGCAGGTCGCGCTCGGCTGCAGCGACGTGCCGGCTCTCTCGGTGCGCAGCGTCGTAGTCAGTGCAGGCGTGTGCGTCTTGAGGATGCGCGGGGAGACGCCCGTGGCCTGCTAGAAGCGGCTGCGGCGGCATGACTGTGTTCGGCACGTGCGCGTTGCAGCAGCGAAGCGTGCGTGGCAGGAGTGAAGCCGCTGCTCAGCTAGAAAGGCGCGCTGGCCGCCTTGCGGGGCTGTGTGCCTGGGAGCCCGCGCAGGTTGTCGCTGCCAGGCGAGCAAGCGTCCGGCGACCACACACGAACACGCACAAACACACACACCAGCGCGTGCCGTCATGCTGCTGCTTGGCGCAAGGTATTGTCCGGGCCGCCGACCGCGCGGACAGCGAGGAGAGGCTGGCAGCGCGGCAGGGCCAGGGCCCGCCCGCGGCTGCCTCCTCACATGAAATCGTCGTCGTCCGTCATGCGCGCCACGGCACCCGAAGCGGACCCCCCCGCCATGCTGCCCATGATGTCCGCGTCGGACTGCACCGCCGTGTACCCGGACTTGCCCGCGCCGCGCTTGCTGGCGAGGTTCTTCCCCTTTGCCCCCTTCTTCTTCTTGCCGCGGCCCTGGTCCGAGCGCTCCTTGGCGATGGCCAGGTTCGTCACCGCGTCCTCGACCATGGCCTTGAGAGCAGCAACGTCCTCCTTGGTCAGCACCTCTTCCGTCACGGCGGCCCTGAGGACCCCCTTGACGAACTTGCCCACGAAGATGGAGCTCTTCTCGCCCACTGCGCGGTCCACCATCATCCCGCCGAGGTCGTTCCAGGCCTTGCCGCCCTTGATGGGCATCTGGGCGACCCAGTCCTCCATCTTCACGGGCATGTCAGCGGCCGGGGCGGCAGCGCCTGCGCCCGTCGCCGCAGCTGAGGCAGCCGCCGCCGCACCGGAGCCCCCCGCGGCCTCACCAGCGTCACCGTCGTCAGCGTCCTCGTCCGCGTCGCCGCCTGCTGCGGCAGCGCCGTCGTCGCCGGCGAGGCCAAACGTCTCGGCCGCGATCTCCATCTCCCGCTTCTCCTGCAGCTTCCTCAGGCGCTCCTTCTCTGCGACGGGGTCGTCGAGGGGCGTCCCCTGGTCGGCCATCGCCCGCAGGTCAGCCTCGCGCTCAAGCTCGGCCTCGCGCTTCTTTTGCCTGGCAATGTGCTTGGCGCGAGAGGGGTCTTGCGCCTCCTTGGGGGCCGCCTCCGCAGGCCCGCTGTCTTCAGGAGCAGCGGTCAGCGCGTCCTCTACGGTCGCCAGGCCGTCCTCGGCCCCGAGGTCCGCGGCCCAGTCCGCGGCGTCCCCTGCATCCACGCCTGCGGCACCGCCGTCCATCCAGTCGTCGTCGCCGCCCTCGGCAATGGCGTCGTCTGCCATCCAGTCATCTGCGGGGTCCAACAATCCAGGCGGCAGCTGGCACGCGGTGGCCGACGCACGCCTCGCACGCACGGGAGGAAGGGCGGGCCGGGGGCGGGGCGCGCGGCTCGAAGCTCGGCTGCGCGCACTGCAGCCGACGCCGCCACGGCAAGCGTTCGAGGCGAGACACTGGCACAGAGCCCTGCAACCGTGCAGAAGGAACGGCACGCAAAGCGCGGCGCTGCCGGGGATGGCTGGCGTCTGGCTCACCGTCAGACATGGCGCGCGGTCCGCAAGCGAAAGTGACGGCTCGAATTCTTCTGGCGACTGGCACGAATCTTTGGGTGCACGCAAACACACCTGGCAAGAAACAACGCAAGCGAGGCCCGCACGCCGCCGCGCCATGCGCGCCCCGCAGCTCGGGCGCGCGAAGCCGAATCCGCGTCTACGAACGGCCACACACACACGCGCGGCAAAATGGTACTCGTGACCGTGCCGCTCTTCCAAACTAATCGCCTTGGTCGTCCCGGCAAACTGCCAGCTCGCTCTTCAGCGGAAAGACTTTCCGGAGCGCAGGCCGGGCCGCAGCGCCACCGAGATGGAGTGGATGGTCTCGTTGGAGCCCGCGTTGGTGGAGCCGCGGAAGCGCGTGGGGATGGAACTGACTCCCGTGTCGGCGCTGGCGTTCATCCTGCCGTCGGTAAAGAACGCGCGACGGTAGACGCCCGTGAAGCCCGAGGGCTGGGACAGCCGGTCGTACACGCCGCCAGGGCGGTTGGCTTCGCCGGCCATGGTCGGCTTGAAGCGGTCGCTGCCCAGAGTGGAGGTGCGCCTCTCCTGCCTCACGCGCCCGCGGAACACGGCGTCGCGCTCCAGCGGCGCCTCCGGGTCGTCCACGGACGCGCGGCGGCTGCGGGCGCGCGGGGAGGGGGCCCTGCTGCTGTCAGCTGACGGGGTCCACCCCTCAGCCGCGCGGCCGCGCGACGCTGCGCCGCGGCCCGCTGAGAGCCAGTCGCTGCGGCCGGCGGCAGGCGGCGCGTCGCGCCTCCTCTCTGCCTCCCCCCACGGGCCGCGGGCCTGGGCCTGGGCCCGGGCCAGGGACTCTCGCGCGGCGGCCCGCTCCGCCGCATGCTCCGCGGCGCGGTCGGCAGCCATGCGCTCCACGCGGCGCAGCTGCGCCACGTTGCTGGCCGTCGTCGGGGACATCCAGGAGGCCCCGCCGGACGCCCCATCACGCCTGCCGCTGGTGCGCTCGCGCCCGAGACGGGACCGCTCGCGGCCTGGGGCTGCCGCCGCGGCGGCGCTCTCTGGCGCGCCCCGCAGCCCGGTGCGGCCGTTGCCGCCATCGGCGACGGCGTCCGCGTCGAAGCTGCCGTCGTCGAAGCCACGCGCGGAGGGGCGAGGTGGCGTCAGTGGGCGGGAGTCGGCCTCCCAGCGACTGGCCCGGGACGAGGGGGGCGCAGGCATGAGCGCCGGGGCGGCGCCGACGGAAGGAGCGAGGCGGTAGTCTGGCCGCTCGCTCCCGATGCCCAGAGGAGGCGAAGGCTGCTGCGGGTGGCCCAGGGGCGGCGCGGAGCGGGGAGGGGGCGGCGGGGGAGCCACCGGGTGGTGAGCCTCGGCGTGCCCGGCGCCAGCCACGCTGGACGGCGCGCCGGCAGCCACGGCGCGCCGTGCGCTCTCCCGGCCAGACCCGTAGTCGAAATCGTAATCGTAGTCGTAATCGCTGCCGGCGTCGGCCGCGCGCCCGCGCGCGCCGCGCCGCTGTGGGCTGCGCGAGCCCTCTCTGCCGGCGGCAGGGCGGCCGCGGCCGTGCCACGCGTCCTCGCCCGGCCCCCCGGGAGCGTCATAGTCGCCCCCGCCGCCTCCCAGGCCGCGGCCATACGCCCGACCACGGCCGTCCCCGCCGTACCCGCCTTCGCGGCCGCCTCCCCCGCCCGCCCGCCCGGCGAGGTCGTGGGCGGCGCGCTCGTGCGAGTCGTAGTCGGCACTGCCCCAGGCGGCGTCCTCCGCCTCGGCCTGCTCGCGGGCCTTGATGGCGCGGGCCTCGCGGAGGCCCTCGGCGGCAGCGCACTTGAAGACGTGGTGGCCAAGGAGCAGGCTAAAGGCGGCCACTGGGTCCTCGGCGGGGTATTTCGTGATGGCCATGGCAGCAAGCGCGTCCAGGAACTGGCGGTACTCCAGCCGACGCTGGCCCTTGGAGCGGCACTTTGCGAAGATGAGGTCCACTTCGGCGCGGTCCAGGCGGGAGTCGAGCAGGTCCGGGCATTCGCGCGCGAGGCGCATGAAATTGAACGAGTCGATTGTGTCCTGCGCCGTGCCGCGCGGGCCGGTGCGCCCGAAGCGGCAGTAGTACTGAAAAATGAGCTGCAGCTGCGTGTTGGCGTCCAGCGGGTAGGCCGGCTCGGCGGCGAGGCCGCGCGACGCCTCCTCGTCGCGCAGGCCGCTCAGTCGGCGCTCGCGAGGCGACTCCGTGCGACCGCGCCGGTTGAGGTGCGGCCGCGTGATGCTCGCGATGTCCCGAATCACCTGGTCCGTGCCCGCGTTGGTGTGGCCATGAAAGTCGCCCCCGCTGCGCGATGCGAGAGTGGGGGGGTGCGCGGGGGGGAGCGAGGCGCTGCACGCGGTGAGGCCGACGAGGCGCAGACTCGCGCCACTGACGGTCGTCTCGCCCATCAATTCGCAAGCAGGGCGGCCCGCCCCGCGCGGCCCTTGCGCCCACGACGCAGAGGCCACCAGCAGGACGCGCAGGGAAGGTGCCCCGGCCGAGGCGGGGCGCAGCTCACGGCCTGTCCCTGGCGTCCTGGTTGATGCCCGGGCCGTCCCGGAACCGCTCGGCGTAAACGCCCGTGTATGTCGCAGGGTCGTACAGGCGGTCCCACACGTTGGTGCGACCAGCCATGGGCCGAGGCAGACTGTTGGCGTCTGTGAGCCGGGCCTGGTCCAGCGCGGCACGCTCCGCGTGTGCCGCGGGGCCGCCTGCCAGGCCGGCAGTTGCTGCAGGGCGCGCCACCAGCCCATCGGCTTTGCTTCGACGCTTGCCGGGCCGGTTGGCCGGCAGAGCCGCAGTCTGGCCAGGCGGCCAACGGGGCCGAACGGCGGCCCGAGCGGGCGGCACGAGCCCGCCTGCCCGGCGCCCCGGGGCCAGCTCGCCGCCAGAGGGACGCAGCGACCCGCAGGGGCAAGCGCGATGTCCTACGGGCACTCGTCCATGGCCAGCTCGCAGGAGGGGGTGTCGCAGGTGTTTTCGTACATCGGGCGCGGCGTTGCGCCCGCCCCCGAGCGCGGCAGCGCGGAGGAGCGGGAGTACCGCGCCCCTGCCGCGCAGGAACGCCGCGCGGCGACTGCTGTGGCGAGCCCTGGTGCCGCATCGGCCCGGGTGGCCTCGGACGGGTCGCCGGCGCTTGGCATGCCGCCGTTTGGCCGCGGCCTGCTCAGCCCCGACACGCGCCGCGGCACGTACTCGGGCGAGTTCTCCGCCCCGTCCCCTGGGCGGCTCGATATGGACGCTCTGGGCGGGCGCTCGTCCGGAATCACGCCGGGAGACGCTTTCGGAGCCGAGCTTGAGGCAAGCTGGACGCCCACCGACCAAGGTGCAAGCCGCGCCTCGGCGGGCGGCACCGACGCGGCCACGGGCGGCCGTCCAGACAGGTCGCCGCCCAAGTTCGTCTCGCCCCCGCGCCTGCCCTCTGCGAGCCCGCAAGCCGCCGGGGGCGCCGCCAGCGCTGCGCCGCACGGGCAGTTGCCCTCAGCGCAGCCGAACGCCGAGCCCGCCGGCTGGCCTCGCAAGCAGCCCCGCCACCTCCCCGAGGACGCGGAAACATCGCCCGCGAACGGGTCGTCCCGCCACGCTGGCAGCGGGCCAACTGGCCGCGACCGCGGCGCTGGCCGTGGCGAGCGCGAGGCGGCGCGCAGCCCGGGAGGCCAAACACCCCTCCAGCCCGCCGGAGGCGGCGACTGCAGTTCGCTGGACGGCGAAGCCGATCAGGACGGCGTCTCGATCGACCTTCCCTCCGCCGGCTCGGGCCGCCTGCTGGCGTCCACAGGCCCCAGCCCCGCGGCTCCTGCCGCCGCCCACTCGCGACTGGCGGGCCAGACAGACCCCCCGGACTGGGCGGCGGGCGGGGCAATCGACGTCGACTTTCCTGGCGCAGGCACCGGCGCTGGCGCTGGCGCTGGCACCGGCACTGGCACTGGCACCGGGGCGGGCGGCGCTCCGTACGACAGCAGGCAGGACTGGGGGTCAGACAGCTTCGGCAGCGACGGAAGTCACCCCAGTGACGACGACGGCGACTTTGACGAAGACGAGGCGAACGGGGATCAGCTGGGCGGGCTGGGAGCGACGAGGGTGGCGGGGTCCGCGCCCCCTTCCGCCCAAACGTCCTCATCGGCCGCCGGAGCCAACGAGTCCGGAGACACGGAGGAGGCCACCGCAGCCCACCACGCCGCGCGGCAGCTGCTCTCGGTCTCGTTCGAGGAGATGCTGGCCCCGGAGCCATCCGCTAGGCAGGGCGGAAGCTCGGCTCTGCACTTGGCGCCCGGCCGGCCGTTCCAGACGGCAGCCGATCCAGCCGCTGCCGCTGCCGCTGCCGCTGAAGCCACCAGCAGCCGCCGTGCTGGCGACAAGGCCGGAGTCGCAGCTGCGAGGGCCGTCGCCGGTGGCAGGCCCAGCGGAGCCAGGGTGGCGTTCGGCGCGCTGCCGCTGGACGGAGCGCCGCCTGGCCCCATCGGCGGGGGACCGAGGAGGTCTGATGGGGCTGCCGAGGGCGGCACTGCTGGCGATCGACGAAGCAGCGCCCCGTTGGCGCCCTCTGCGCGATCGAGCGCTGTTGGCGCCCGAGCCGATCCAGGTAGCCGGCGTGCCAGCACGGCTGCAGACGGGAGCACCGCACAGCCGGGGCTGAGGCCCGCGCGGTGGGCGCCCAACACGCCACAGACCGCCAAGGTGGTCGCCGGCTTCGCCCACGACCTGGACATGCTGGAGCCGTCGCCAGAGCCCAGCCCCGCGGACGAGACGCCTGGAATCGACGGGCCGCAGCGGGGCGGCGGCCACGACGCTGGCAGAGCCAGCAGCGGTGCCCTTGCCGATGTCCGGCGCATCATCGGCGAGTCACTGCCCGTAGATCTGCACGACGGCGCCGAGTCGCCCAACGAGGCGCCGTACGGCAGCTGGCGCCTGCGAGAGGTGGGCCTTCAAGGCGCCGCAGGCTCGGGCGTTGCTTCTCAGCGCCAGCAGCGGCTGTCCGAGGCCCCGCAGGACGACTACTGCCCTGCTCCTCAGAGCACGCCAGAGCATCGCGTCAGCAGGGCTCGTCGCTGGGACGATCACGCCACCGACAGCCACGCTCGCGGCGAGTCGTCGCGTCGTGCTGTGGCAGAGCCGGGCAGGGCCAGTGGCGGGCCAGTCACTGCGACCCCGTCAGCCGGCCGCCACCTCTTCCAAGGGTCTCGCCCGCCCCGCAGCCCGGAAGGGTCCGGCGGCCCCTCCCCCAAGCAGGATCAGGCCGGGGCAGGGCGCCCCACCAGCCAAGAAGCCGGCGTGTCCGGGATCGAAGCGCTCGCCGCCGACGCCGACACGGACGCCGACGCGGACGCCGAGGGGGGAGCGGGACCCGCCTCAGGCAGCCCGCAGTGGGACTGGGACGTGGAGCAGGCCGCCGACGTCCTCGCGCCTCTCCGCGACTTTGTCCCCCACGCCCGGCACACCAGGCAGAGCCAGCGCGAGGGCCAGGCTCGTAAGTCCAGCGTGGACACGGTCGCATCCGCCGAGTTCGCCACGGGCGAGGAGGCAGCGAGGCGCGTTCAAGCCGCCTCGGAGGCCGCGCGCGAGCGAAACCGGTTCCAGATCGCGCAGGCAGAGCTGGAAGGATCCGTCGGAGGGGCCGGCGGCGCTCTCGGCAGGTCCGGCCAGCGCGGCGAGAGCGTCGGCGCGCGTCGGGACTACGTTTCGCCGTCGGTTCCCATGTCTGTGGGTGCTTCCACCGCCGCTGCCGCGTCAAGGCTGCACGCCGCAGGGCGAGGTGACCAGTCCCGCTTCGACGGCTCTGCTGGGCCAGGGGGCTCTGCCAGATCCCGCCAAGGCAGTGCATCCGGCCGCGGCGCGACGCACGGCCAGTGGGCGTCGACCCCGCAGCACGATGCCGATGACGAGTGGGACGGGGCGGCGCCGTCGGCCCCCCAGTCCGGCGGCACTGCGATATTCGGCCACGTGGACGCGACCCGTCTGTTCAGCAGCGCTGGGCCGGACGGGCAGAGCGCCTCGCCGCACGCGCCTGCAGGCAGGGCCGCCGGTGGCAGAGCTGACGATGCCGCCCGGCCTGGCCGCGGAGCGACACCGCATGGCGAAGCAGGGCCCAGCCAGCCCGTGGCAGCACCGGGCGGAGGCACCGGGGTCAGGCGGGCCACCGTGACGCGCTGGCCGGTGCAGCCTTCCTCAGCCACGGGCAGCCACCCGGAGCGCGACAGCCCCCCCAGCGCGCCGCAGCCCACGCAGCATGAGTCCGCTCACGCGGCCCCATCCGGCAACGTCCTTCATGGCTCGGAGGCGGACGCCGGCCGGGCCGCCGCAGCTCCTGCTGCCGCCACTGCCGCTGCTCCTGCTGCCGCCACTGCCGCTGCTCCTGCTGCCGCCACTGCCGCTGCTCCTGCTGCCGCCGCCGCCGCTGCTCCTGCTGCCGCCACTGCCGCCAGGGCCGCTGGTCCCGCCCGCGTGGAACTTCCAGAGCCGGACACCTCTGCTCCCCAGCCAGGCGCAGCGCCTACGGACGTGTCGCAGGCGCTGAACCGCACCGAGGCCGCGGCCTCCTCCTCCCAGCTCGCCGCGCAAGCGGCCGACGATCTTGCTGTCACGCCCGCCGTGCTGGGGTTCGACCCGGCGCGAGCAACCTTCGCCACCCCTGCCCTCCACTACCTTCGCGCGAAGTGGCAGAGCTCGATTCAAGGCGTGGCCGGCACGGCGCCAGCCGAGGCACAGGAGGGTGCACACCCCCCGGCGGCAGGGTCCGACGCACGGCCTAGCTCCCAGGCCCGCGCAGACGGGGCCGATGCACGCGCCTTCGATGGCGGGCCGCCCGCCCGCGAGGCAGCGGGCAGCGCCGAGGCCTCGGCTGCTGGGCGCCAGGGCACAGGCGCGGCCTCGCCTGCAGCCGCTTCGACCGCCCCCCAGGAACGCAGCCCCGCCGCCCCAAGCGGCCCTGCTGCGGCGGCCCCTCCGGCCGGCGGGCAGGCTTCAACTCCGCGCGGTGCAGCCGGGGCTTCGTCTCCCGCCTCCGCCGCCTCGGACGGGTCGGCCTCGCAGGGCGTGGAGGCGCCTGGCCCGTCCAGGCGGCCGAGGAGGCAGCCTCGCTCGCCGCACCGCGCCAGGTCAAACTCGCCAGCGCCTGCGGGCCAGGCCACCGGCGAGCCGACCGCCAGCGGCGGGCCGGTTGCCGTTGCGGGGCCGGCGCTTTCGCAACACCACGCCATGTCGGGGGCGCAGGGGCCAGGCCGCACGCATGCTCCGGCCCTGCCGGGCACCGCTGGCCCCGTGAGCGGTCCCCAAGCCGGGCCATTCCGCACGCAAAGCGACGGCGGCCAGAGCAGGGGTGCTTCCTCCGTCGCCGTCCGGGCAGCCCACGCTGCCGCGGTGGTGGCGGCGGCTTCTCAGGCGACAATCGGCGCGATTCGGCCCGCGGACGACGCCGTGGCTCTGCGAGTGTCGCTCGAGGTGCAGATGTGGGTCACGCGAGTGGCGAGGTCGCTCGCAGCGGCTCCGGGCGGCAGCTCGTCGACTCCCGTCCCGCTGCGAGTCGTCGTGCTCCCGGAGGGCAGGGCTGCCAGGCACGGGGAACGAAGCGGGGTCACTTCCGTCCGACTCCGCTGGCACTGTCGGGCGCTGTCCGGGCCTGGCCGCGCCGAGCCCACCTCCCCAGGCCCCCAGCTTGCGTCCTGGGCCAGGATCGAGCCGGTCACGTCCAGTCTCCGGGTGAGCGAGGGACCTGTCGAAGGCATGCCCGGGGCCCTCGCCTCCGCCCAGACCAACGCCCGCCTCGTATTCGCCCCGCCGGCATCGGCGGAGGCTGCGTCGCTGTTCGCCGGCAAACCCACCGCCGGTCCCATCGTGGCCCGCGCCCAAGCCGTGGTGGTGGCCGACGTCGTCGGAAACCCGAGCATCTCCTCCTCGTTCGCTCTGCCCATCGACCTCGTCCTTCAGCGGGGCCAGCCGTCGGACCGCTCAGCGGTGCCCGCCCCCACGATGGTGCCCTCGGTCCCGGGCCCTCCAGCGGCCGGGGGCTCGGCGGTGATATCCAGCCGCCCCGAACAGCCCTTGCCAGCGCGCCCGGCCAGGCCATCGGGCTCTGCCGGCTCTGGCCCGCAGCCGACTCCGGCGCTTCTCGTTCCTGGCACGGGCGGCGCTGCTGGAGTGGCGGCTCAGGCCAGCCAGCCCGCCGCCCCCGCCCGGAGCAGCCCGCCCCCACGCCGGGCGCGCGCGCGGACGCGGGCGCGTTCCAACACCCAGCGGAGCGAGGCACCGGCGGGGCTGCCGGCCGATGCCGCCGGGTCTCACGGGGCGGTGCAGCGGGGAGTAAGGGCGGCGGCCGCGGCGGCCGAGGCAGCGGCCGAGGCAGCGGCCGAGGCGGCGGCTGCTGCGGCGCGACGCGCCTCCGATGCGGCCGAGGCTGGGCCGGGCGCGCAGTCGACGTCAGTCGGTGCAGCGAGCACAGGTCGCCCTGCCTCTGGCTCTGGTTCTGGCGCTGTGTCCGACTCAGGAGACGGCGGGCCCGCCGTCGCGCGGCGCCGGGCAAACAGCCGCCGGTCCCCCCACAAGCGCGCGGACCAGGGCCAAGGACGGCCGCGCTCCGGCCGTGCACTGCTGGGCGACGCGGCGCCGCCTCGCGCCGGCTCCCACCAGTCCGCCTCGCCGGGCCGCCGTGCGGCGGCAAGGCTGAGCCCGGCCCGCTCGGCGCGCGGGGGATCGCGCCCCCGGGCAGCGCTGGACCCAGCGGCCGCAGAGGCGGCCTGTGTGCGCTGGCTCGAGGGGTCCTGCATCGCCCGGAGCGCCCTCGACGCCCCGGAGGACGCCGCGGTGGCGGTCGCGCTGCTGGCCGGCGGGGAGGCGGCTCTGCTCGGCCCGCTGCCCCCCGGCGCGCACGTGGCTCTGCCTGTGGCCGTGAGGTGCGCTGTTGCTGCGCCGGCCAGGGGGCAGCTGGGGGCGTGGCGAGTGCGGCAAGTCGTCTGCCAGGCCGACCTGGCTGTCGAGCAGGTGTCGGCAGACAGGCCGCTGGCGCCCGGCGCGTCCAGGCGGGAGCGCGCCCTGCACGCGGCAGCCGCCGAGGCGTGGACGTCGACTGGCGGAGGGGACGACGGCGGGGGCCCAGCCGGCGGAGCCGGCGGCGGCGAGACATGGCCGCCCGAGGCGTGGGCCTCCGGCTGGGGGGGCGATGTGGTCGCGGAGCCCCGCGCAGACGCTGAAGGCTGGCGGGCGAAGCTGGGCGGCGAAGCCAGCGTGCTGGCCGCCGGGCCCGGGCTGGCTGCGTACCGGCTGCGCTGTGGGGTGACGGTGTCCGCGCTGATCGAGCCGCGGGCAGAGGCCGAGGCCCGGCGCCGGGCGCGCGCTGCAGCAGGGAGCGGCGGCCGACGAGCAGTCCGGCGCAGGGGCGGGAAGCATGGCGGCGGCGGAGGGCGCGGCGCGAGGCATGCTGCACGCGGCGCGCCGGACTCGGAGCTGGGCAGGAGGCTTGCGTTCGACGGAGCGACGGAGGACACCGACGAGGACTGGGAGCGAGGAGGCGACAGCTTCGATTCTGGCACAGACAAGGACCACGGCGGCGTTGGGGCTGGCCGCGAGACGTTCGCACCACGGGACGAAGGCGTCCACGGCGGCGACAGCGATGCGGGTTCCGACGCTGCTGCAGTTGCGGTCGACGGCGGGGCGGGCATGTGGGTGAGCGTGACTGTGCCCGCAACGGGCGCGCAGGCGATGTGGGTGGTCGCCGGGAGCCCGGCCGTCACGGCCAGCCTCCGAGGGGACTTGTCGACCGCGGGCGGGGCGGTGCAGCTGGCGGGGTGGGCGGGGTCTGCTGCCGAAGCGGCCAGGTCTGTCACGGCCTCGCTCCTTCGGCCGCTGGCAGGATCGGGCCAGCGCGCAACCGCGGCAGTCACCGCCAGCGCCGCGCCTGCTCTGGAGGCGGCCGAACACCGCAGCGCCGTCACCGGAGCGCTCGGCATCCGGCTCCGCAACACAGGCGAGCGAGCCGCGCTCGTGGCCGTCATGGCAGCGTCGGTGGAACCGGCGCCGAGCGCGCCCGCCGCCCTGACTGGCTCGCTGTCCGGCTCCGTCCGAGCCTCCGCCCTCTCGCTCGCGGAGCCGGCCTTCCTAGTCAGGTCCATGGCCGCCAGGGGGCACTACGCCGGCGGATCTGCGGGTGCGGGACTGCCCGCCAGGGCTGCGGCGCCCGTATCCGCAGAGCCCCAGGGCTGGGCTGTGCTCCGGCCCGGCGAAACCGCCACCATGGTGGTGCGAGTGGCGGCCGGCCGCGGCCTGCTGGCCTGCTCGGTGCTGAGCGCCGACGCGTCGCTGGCAGCGCTGTGGGCTGCAGTTGTGGCAGTGTCGGGAGCGGGGCCGGGCGACGACGGGGTCGAAGGCAGGTGGCAGGGCGGAGGCACGGCTCCGGCACGGATGGGCACCGGCGTGTGCCGTTGCCTCGCCGACGCGGTGCGTTTTGCGCAGGCGGCCGGCTCGCTGGACGCGCTGACCCACTCTGAAGGCAGAGCCGTGGCCGCGGCGGTCGGCCGAGCCCCGCTGTGGGCGGCGCTGCTGGGCGGCATGCGCGCCGGCTGGTCGCTGCTGCGGTGTGACGCCGCGCCGCACCCTGGGGTGTTGCAGCTCGAGAGAGCTCGGAGGCGCACTGCCCAGCTCACAGCGGAGCAGCGCGCCTCGGCCGCGGCAGCGACAGCGGTTGCGCGCCCCATCTCGACGCAGCTTCCAGCATCTGCGAGTTCGCTCGCTCAGTCGCCGTCGCGGGCAAAGGCAGCGACGGCGCTGGCAGTCGTGCCTTCTCCCAACGAGGGCGCCGCCCGGCGCAATCAGCGGTTCGCACGCAGTCCGCCATCGGTCTCCAGCCACGGCTCGAGCGTCCAAGGGGGCGCTGGCGCGGACGTCGACGGGAGTGAGGGCGCCTTCCAGCCTGCCGAGCTCCGGCTTCACGACGACCCCAGCCAAGCACCCCGTCACCGCGGCACCACCCGCCACTCCTCCCCGCCACATTCCCGGCGCCCAGGCGCCAGCGGCGCGGCCTTCCCTCCCGGCCCCCCGTCCACGCCCCCCTCATCGCGCCGCCGCCTGGGCGACGCTTGGGGCCGAGGTGCGGCCGCGCTCTCTCCCGCTTCGTCCCCGTCCACTTCCCCGGGGAGGCGCGCCGGCCTTCACTCCAGCATCGTGTCCCCGCCCACCGAGTCCACGCTGCCGCCCACCCCGCCCCCCGCCGCGGGCCTGCGCTCCACGGCCCGCAGCCTCTGGTCCGACCAGGCAGCCTCTCCCGGCCGGCGCGGCGCGGACTCGCAGCCAGGCCATGGCCGGGCTCGGCGCAAGCGCGGCGCGGCAGCAGCGAGGGCCGCCCGCCCCGCCGGCCGCCCGTCCCCTCCCAGCTCCCCGGCCAGCCCTCTGCCCGCCACCCCTGCCGGCCCGGCGCTGTCGCGCTCCGGCAACGCAGCCATCGGGGCGCGCCAGGGGGGCTCTCCGTCCCGGCGCTCCCCCGCACGACCCCGATCGACGCCCCAGCGCCGGAGCGCCGCCGGCGGAAGCAGGTCCCGCCCCTCCAGCGGCCGTGGCCGGAGCGCCCGGCGCCGCCCAGCCTCGCCCCGCGCCGGCCCGGCGACGGCGCGCCCGGCTCCCGGCAAGCGCGCCCCGCTGGGCAACCCGCCATCGGCACCCGGCCCAATGTTTCGCCGGCGCGCAGGGGACGGCCGCCCCGCGGACGGCGTGTCCGCGCACCGGAGGCAGGCCCTGTCGCGGGCCATGTCCCGCCGCGCCCCCCGGCGCGTTGCTCCCGCCCGTCCCGCCGCCTCGGCCTTCCCAGCGGCCGCAGCTGGAGCCGTCTCGGGTGCCGCGGGCGCATCTCGGCCGGGCCTCACGGCCAGCAGGCTGGGTCCCCCCCTGCGCGTGGCGGCCAGGCTCTCGCCGGCTCGCAGCCGCCGCGCTGCAGCCAGAGCAGGGCGGGCTGCTCCCGACCCCGACGTCAGCGCCCTCTCAGACAGCTTCGCTGTCGAGGAGGACGACCACGAAGCGGAGGACGAATCCCGGCAGAGCCCCATCGCGGGGTCTGCGGCCCACGACGACTCGTGGGGCTGGGAGCTGGAGTCCGGCGGCGGCGTGACATCGCACTCGCCTGCGGCGCCCGGCGTGCAGCCTGCAGGGCCAGGGTGGGGCTCCGGCCGCGAGGATACCACCGACATGGATGCCAGCCTGGACGTCGACCGGTTCGAGGCCAGCTCGCGAAGGGGGCTTGCCGCTGCCGGCGCCCCTCGCCAGACCGTGCCCTCGGGGCTGTGGACGTCTGCAGGATCCAGCAATCGGCAGTTTCTGCCGGCTGGCTGGGCCACTGACGGCGTAGGAAGTGTGTCCCCGCCCCAGACCGCTGCCGCCACCGCCACCTCCGCCAATGCCCCGGCCTGGCCCGCCGAGGCGGGGGCGGTCTCGGCGTCGCAGCTGCGCCAGAGCCGGCCGGCAGAGCGCCTCGGCGGCCTCCCGGCGCCCTCAGCCAGCGGCCACCATGCCTGGGGGCCGCCGGCCGGGCCGGCCGCCTCGCTCCATCGGTGCTTCGTGTCGCCGGGCTCCGCGGACGTTGTGCTGCGGCTGTCATCCGGAGGCGAGGAGGCCTCCGTGCCGGTGGTGCTGTGCAACAGGAGCGGCGCTGACGTGGAGGTCGACGTCGGCAGAGCCGCCCTGGCGGCGGGCCTGCGCTCCTCTGACGACGTGGCCGTGGTCCGCGCCGGCTCAGAGCAAGCCTTCACCGTGTACGTCGCGACAGTCGCCCAGGCGCCCGCCGCTGGCGCCGCCTCTGCGGCAGCGATGCTCAGCGGCCTGCCAGGCCTTGCCGACGTCGAGGTGGACATGGAGCGCGCAGGCGGGCGGCCCACTGGCAACCTGCGCAGGTGGTCGGCCACCCTGTCGCTGCCTGCGCGCGTCAGGGGCGCGGCGACGGAGGCCTGGACCACCGTCCCGGGACTCGTGGTGCGCGTCAGCGCCACGTCATCGAGCCTCGCCTCGCTCGGCTTCCGGCCTGCGCTGGAGCGCCTGATGTCGGCTGACGGCGGGTCTCGCCCCGGGCAGGGTCCCGCGGTCCCCGCCGCCGCCTCGGCCGCGTCACCAGCGCAGTCAGCAGCGGTGGCGGCGAGCGTGCGCCCAGCGACGGGGGAAGCCTCCTCCGCCTCCTCCGCGCATTCGGCGGACCTGGCAGCCTTCCCGGCTGCGGGCTCGCCAGGCGCGGGGGTACCTTTGCGTCCGGGTCACGCGACCCCTCCAGCGGCCCATTCGGGCCCGGTAGAGCCCTTCACGCCCGCCAGCGGCTCCCCAGCCGCCCGCCGGTCCGCCGCTGTTGGGCCTGACCTGACGCCGTTCGACGGCCGGCACAGCCGCGCGCAGCGCGCTGCCCGGCCGCTGCGGGCGGCGACCGTCGTGGCAGCCACGACCTCCGAAGTGAGGCCGGCAGAGCCGCACCCGGTGCAAGACGCAGCGGCCAGTACTCGTGCCGCCGGCCGCTCCGAGCACCAGCACCAGCACCAGCCGGACGCTGCGCCAGCCGCCGCCCCCGGGCCCAGCGGCCTGATGCTCAGCTCCAGGACGGTTTTTCTGCCCGCCGCCGCCCCCGGCAGCCGCTCCGAGGCCCGTGTGCAAGTCTGCAACACTGCCGAGGTTCCGCTGCAGGTAGCGTTCCGCCTCGTGTCCCAGGAGGGCGCGGAGCACGACGACGACATCGCCTTCTCGATCAGAGCCGATCACGCGGCGGTCACCCTCCGCCCGCGGTCCTTCTGCATGCTGCCCCTGCTGTGCGCGCCGGCAGCCCGCCACGGCGCGGTCGCGCGCTGCTGCCTGCTCGCAACGGCAGAGCCCATTGCCAGCCCTGGGCTGACCGACGAGGAGGCCTTTGCCCTCGTGCTCAGCGCGGAGGCCGACGTCCACTGCGAGGTCCTGCCGCCCGAGCAAGCGCGGCAGAGCCGGTCCACGCCGAAGCGAAAGAGCTCTGCCGGCCGCAACGCCTCGAGGACCCGCACGGTCGAGCTGCCGGCCGGCGCCGCCGTGCGAGAGGTGGAGCCGGCTGCCCCCTCGAGGTCCACGGCTGGGGCCTCGCCCCCTGCCGGCAAGTCACGCCGCCGGCGCGTGCCTGCGTCGCCAGAGGCCGGCCGGGCGGGGCCCAGTCACGCCAGGCGATCCCGGCCCAGAGGCACGCCGCTGCGGCTGGGAGGGGAGGTGTCCCCCGTAAAGCGCCCGGCAGGCTGGCAGTGAGCCCTGTGTTGGCCGCCTGCGGCGCGCACTTCGGAGCGCGCACATTCTTGCACGGTGGCTCAATGTTTCTGTCGGTGTCTGCGTGTGATTGGCAGCCGCAATTGCGCCAGGAACGGAGCGGGGGTGCGGGGGCGGCGCCGATTCACGCTCGCAAATGAGTGCAATTTTTGGGTTCCCAGTTGACCCCATCGCCCCTTTTCCTTGCGGGGCGGACGCCTGGCGAGCATCTGTTTTGCCAACTCGGGCTGCGGAAGAACGGGCGGAGGCGCCAACAGCGCGGCAGGACGCTCGCCGTTGACAAGCAGCGGATACCCCATCGCGCGTGCGCGCGCGCGCTCGTGTGTGTGTGTGTGTGTATGTGTGAGCGTGTGTGTGCTAGTAGCGGGGGAATGGGGCACATGCTTGTCGAGTGGGAGGCAGGGGGGAGCGGCGTGTTTGAGCCACGACGGCATTGCGCCCGGCGCGCGGGCCCCGCAGGGCGGCTCCGGGCACACACAAGGCGTCACCCGACGCGGCGCGCGCTGGCCACGACTGCTGCCTTCTCCTCCGCCTCGTCCCCCTCTGCGGCCTTGTGGCCGAAGGTCGGGTCGTCCAGCATGCGGTAGAGCATGGCCTCGAGGTCGTCGCCGTGGTTCTTGTACCTCCAGGCGGCGCGGATGCTCTCGTGGAAGACCCTCACAACGTTGGTGCCGTCAGCCGCGGAGCCGTAGACCAGCGGGAGGGAGTTCTTCGTGGCGAAGGCGAACCGCTTCGTGGTGGCCTTCTCGTTCATGTCGATCTTGTTCGCGACGACGAAGGCGGGGATGTGCGGGCAGAAGCCCCTGAGCTCCTCGTACCAGTTGGGGAGGTGCTGGTACGTGGGCTTGCGGGTCACGTCGAACACGAGGATGCAGGCGTGCGCCCTGTAGTAGTAGGAGGGGTGCATGGACGCGAACTTCTCCTGGCCCGCAGTGTCCCAGAAGTCAACAGTCAGGGGCCCGCCTCCAGTCTCGCCCACCTCCTCGTCGGCCGGGACGGTGGTGTTGTACCGGTACAGCGTAAGCGCAAAGGTCGACCGCGTTCGAGGCTTGTACTTGTCAAGCAGGAACCGCTCCACCAGCTTGCTCTTCCCCACCGCGCTGTCACCCAGCAGGATGATCTTCACATCCGCGGGGGCGATGCCTGCGGCTTCATCCTCCGCTGCTTCGAGCAAAACGCGGTCCGCTTCCGGGATGCCGCCAGAGCTCGCTGCGGCGGCCATTGCGCAGCGTCTGCCAGCCACGGGAGGCTGGAAACAGGTGCACCGACTCCGAAGGCGCCACGCCGCAGGGTCTGCGCGAGGGTTGTGCGACGCGCAGCGGTGGAGACCGGGCTGCGAGCGGCTCCAACGTCACAGCGCGCAGGCGCTTGCGGGCCTGCCGGCGGCCTCGAGCTGTCGGCCGCAGACGGCGCGCTGGGACGCACGAGCAGCTGCCTCCCGTTCGGGGGAGGGCGGCGCTTGTGGAGCTGCGGCGGCGTGGCGGTGCGCGCAGGCTTCCGGCCCCCTCTGCGCCTCTGCCGGCGAGCGACGAAAAACGCAGGGCTCGACAGAGGCGGTTTGCCGCGAAGCGAACGGCGGGGCAAACGCCTGCCCGCCACCCCCTCCAAGGCTGAAGGAGAGGAATGGTGCGTCCCGCTGCCACCGCGGTCGCCCGCGCCCTTCTCGCCAGCGCGTGCGGCCTTGCCCGGGTCAGGGACCACGAGAGCTGTCGCTGCCGTTGGCCGCCGATCCTGGCGCGCCGGCGCCTCCCGCTGCCCCCCCACCGGCGCCTGCCGCGCGGCTGCAAGCCCGCCAGTCGCGCCCGGGGCTGGCGCCCAGGCCCGCGCCCTGCGGCCGGCGCCGGTGTGGCGCACAACGCCCGGCAGGCCCGCCGCGCGGTCGTCCGGCGAGCAGCCACCCCTTGCGCTCCCTTGCTGGCCGTCTCGTCCGTGCCCCGCAGGCTGCCTCACGCTCCCGCACGAGCCGGTCCCTGCTCTCCCCGGCCATGGGCCGCCGCAAGGAGGCTGCGGTGCGTCTCTTTCGCGCGCGCCCCAGGCGCCTGAGGCCGCGGGCCGCCGGCTTTCGGGGCCAGCCACCGCAAAGTCGCCGCCCGTTGCAACCTCTCGCCCCTCACCGTCGCGGCCCCGGCGCCGGGCCCCTCGCCCGCCCGACCGCACTCGCGGAGGGCGCAAATGCTCGAGCCTAAGGACACGCGGGGCGGGCCGCGGTGCGGTCGCTGCGAACGCTCGCTTGCGCCTCACGCGACCCTTGACTGGTGCCCTCTCGGACCGCAGAAGCTGGACGAGGAGCAGCTTGAGGAGCTCCGCGAGGCCTTCAGCCTCTTCGACACTGACGGTTCCGGTGAGTTCATGCACGCTGGGCGGGCCGGCGGCGGTGCCGGGCTCCCAAGCACGGAGCCCGTCAGGGCCGATTGCCCTTCACTGGCAGTCGCGTTGGCGCGCAGTGCGCCTGCTGGCCTGGCGCACGCCGCACCGCCGCGACCCGGGGCCCTGTGCGCGCACGTCCCTTAGTTTGCGCCCGCGGATCAGGGCCCTTCCTCCCCCCGACCGCGCCAGCGCTGCCATCGCGATTTGGACCTGTGGTTGTCGGCGTCGTTGTTCTGTTTTCTTGGTGCGCAGGCACGATCGACGCCAAGGAGCTCAAGGCAGCCATGCGGGCGCTCGGGTTCCAGGTGAAGAACGAGGAGGTTAAGGAGATGATCGCCCAGGTGGACAAGGACGACAGCGGCACCATTGACTTCAACGAGTTTGTGGCCATGATGACGGGCAAGATGGGCGACCGCGACAGCCGCGAGGAGATTATGAAGGTGTTCGAGCTGTTCGACGACGACAACACCGGCAAGATCTCCTTCAAGAACCTCAAGCGCGTGGCCACCGAGCTCGGCGAGTCTCTCACGGACGACGAGATGCGCGAGATGATTGAGGAGGCCGACCGCGACAAGGACGGCTTCGTCAGCCCCGACGAGTTCTTCCGCATCATGAAGAAGAAGAGCGACAACCCCCTTGACGACCTCGACGACGACGACGATGATGAGTTCATGGAGTGAGCCGCGCCGGCTTTCGCGGCGGCGGCTGCCGCTGGAGGGCCGTGTGTCCGCGCCGAGCGCCCAGCACGCCTCGCACAGCGGGGGCGTTCGCGCCGGCGGCCTGAGACCTCCCCAGTCGCACCCAGCGACGCCCGCCGCCCGCGACGCGTTGCGTCCCCAACCCCCGTCTGCGCGCGCTCGTTGCGCCCTCCCTGCCGTACCGCGGGCGTGTTTGCTGCCATTGTGCGTAGTGATTCTTTCTGCTTCCGGCCACACAACGATGTCCTTGCAACCACCGCCGAGCTGGGAGCGAACACGCACCCTCTCGCCAGGCGCACGGCAAAATCGCAGCGCCACAGATGCTCACTCGCGGGCCGGGGCTGAGGTCGAGCTGCCGCAGCCCCAGGGCGCGCCGACTGCCGTCGGGCAGAGGCTGCACCGCAAGTTGACGTGCCAGCTCTGCCCGTTCAGGCGCGCCCGCTGACAGCGCCACCGAGAGGCACTGCCGGTGCCCGTGCGTGGGACGGCGGCAGGATCGAAAGGCGGCGCCGCTGCGTGCAGGGTGCGTCGCGCGGACCCCGGGATCGCGCGCGGAGCGGGTGGCAACCGTGACGCACTACGCGGAAATGGCAGACTCCGGCCCCGGCGGAAAGCAGTTCGCCAGGGCCAGGGCTTGGGGCTGCCTGAGCAGGAGGCAGGCGTTCGTCATGGCGGCGGTGGGATCAGTCTACCTCGTGGCGATGGTGCTGGTCCTCGCCCTGGGCGCTGGCCCGCAGCCCGAGGTCGCGCTGGTGATGCTGTGGCCGGTGCTGGCGCACTTTGCGCTGGCCGCATTTTACGTGTTTGATGTGGACGTTGCCACGCGGTGGCTGGGCAAGGTTCCGACTGCGTCGGCCGGCGCGGTGGTGCGCGAGAGCTCCGGCGAGCGAGTGGAAGGCAGCGGCCTGTTCGACCCGCCCGCGCCCGTCGAGGCGAGGCGCCTCGCCTCGCTTTCGTCTCGCAGCGCGGCGGAGGGCCCTGCGGGGCCGGGTTCGCGCGGCGATTGGGCCGGCCCGTCGGCGGCATTAGGCGGCGGGCGGGCGGCTCGGGGCTCTGCCGGGGCGGGGGCAAGTGCCCGCGGTGCGCCCGAACCGTCGTCCCGGCGGCCCGTGGTGCTCTGCTTCGATGGAGGTTTCGGCGTGTGCGCCTGCTGCTGCGTACGGGGATGCCGCTGCCTGGGCGCGGAGTCGACGGCCGTGGAGCCGGGCCCGGCTGTGTTGGATGCGTCGCTGGTCAACGCGACGGACCTTTGCGTGGGCAGCGAGGCGGCGGGCACCATCTGGCTGCCGGCCGTGCTGGCGCTGCTACCCGCCCTCCTCTCCCAGTGGGCCTTCTGGCTCGCGAGGCACCTCGTGTCCCTGCCTCTCGTGGGCGAGCGACCCTACGACGCAGTGGCGGAGGGGATCTATGTGGGGCGCTGGCCCATCCGCTTTCCCTCGGAGTTCCCTGCCCACTGCCCGAACGTGGTCGACCTGACGGCAGAGCTGCCTGCGCGCGCTGACGTCATCCGGGGCCGGCGCTACGCGTGCGTGCCGGCGCTCGACTGCACCATGCCGCTCCCCGGGGCGCTCATCGCCGCCGCCGCGACTGTGGGCGGCTGGCCCGGCGGCGTGTACGTACACTGCGCCAACGGGCACGGCCGGAGCGCGTGCTTTGCTGCCCTGCTGATGGTGCTGCGAGGTGAGAGCGCCACGTGGCGGGCCGCGGTCGAGCAGATGAAGACGGTCCGGCCGCTGGTGAGCGTGCATGGCACCCAGGCAGCGCTAATGGACGACGTGGAGGCCAGCATGCGGGCGGCGGGCATGCTGCCCCCGCTGGCGGCCGAGGGGGCCGTGCCTGCGGCGAGCCCGGCCGTGGCCGCGGTCGAGATGGCTGAGAGGGAGCGCGATGCTGGCGCGGGCAGCGACTGAGCGTGCGCCGGCCCGAACCCGTGCGTGTCCGGCAGCGTGGGCGCCCGCGACTGCCTCCTGCGCGCCGCGTCCAAGCGAGCTGCGGGTTCGCCTGGCTTTGTCCGGAGCACTCAGGCGCTCGCGCGCTTGGAATGTTCGCACGCGCGCTGGCATTCGCGACCACACACGCACACGGTTGCACCCGGCTGTCGGAGAGATGGGCCGGCGGCGCGCGCGGCCGCCTCGCACCGCGTCTGGTGGCCCGCACCAGCGGCCCGAGAGGGGCGGAGCTGCGCGGCCAGGTGGCCGCGGCCGGGGGCCGACGTGCCCCGGCGCACGCAGCGGCGCCAGCTGTCCACGCGCCGACCCGGCGTCAGCGGAAGCGCGACCCGGCGTTGGAGGCCACCTCGTCCCACTCCTTGAGGCGCAGGGCCGTGCGCCAGGCGTCCCGCGCCCCGCTGGCCTGGCTCTGCAGGGCGTCAAGGTCGTCCCTCGGGTTCTGCGCCAGCAGGTCCACGGAGTCCAGGTCCACGCCGGCCGCCGCCTGCTCTGCCGCCTGCTCTGCCGAGCCGCCCGACCCCGGCATGCGGTGCGAGAGGCCCTGCTTGGACCGCTGCCGCTCCAGGATGGCCGAGGTCTCCGCGGAGGACTGGAAGAAGGCCTCCTCCACCAGCGCGATGAGGACGTTGAGGACCACGTAGATGAAGAGGCTGACGAAGGAGTACACGTACACCTGGCCCACGAAGGGGAACCGGCCCATGAGGGACGCGAAGGTGTCGAGGATGACGTCGCCGTTCAGCACCGAGAAGAGCGTTACACAGGCCTGCCGGGGCCCGGAGAAGCCCTCCACCGTGTCGCCGAAGAAGGCCACCCCGAAGGCGGCGTAGGCGAAGAGGAGCGGCAGAGCCCCTGCCACGAAGACGAGGACCCTTGGCGCCGCCCGCTGCAGCGTGAGCACGATGCCGTAGGTGGCGCGGGAAAACTCCAGGTACCGGAGGGCTGACATCCAGAGCAGGAAGGACCCGATTCCGAGGCAGAGGCCATGCAGGGTGGGGCCGGGGTGGCGGGCGCCGCCCTGGGCGAGGGTGATGACAGAGGCCGCGGCAGTCAGGAGGGCGCCCGACGCGGCGGATATGGTCCACACGGGGCTCACGGCGCGAACGCACGCCAGGCAGCCCGGGACTGCGAGCACCGCCACCTGCTGCTTCGGGTCGGCTGCCCCGGCGGCCCGCGCCAGCGCCTTGTCGTCGTTGTCGTCGTCGTCGTCGTCGTCGCTGTCGTCGTCGTCGTCGTCGGCCACAAAGGGCGAGTGCATCGCCCCCGAGGCGCCAGGCGGGGCGTCGAAGGCGTCCGGGCCGCCCTCCGACGGGGCACGGCTGTGCGCCGAGTGCCCCCCCACGCTGCCGCCGCTGGGGCTGTGAGCCGCGGGGAAGCGGCTGGCGTCCGCCCGCGGGCCCGACTCCTCCTCCCCTGGGAGCCCTCCCCCCGAGAAGGTGACTCGAAGACCGAGGTGACGGCCACTCTTCGTTCTGCCGCCGCCGCCGCCGCCACCAGCCCCGCCCGGCTGCTGCTGCTGCTCCGGCAGCACGTCGGAGTCCGCGCCGGCCCCGGCATCACCGGCCCCAGAACCGTCCGCCGCCGTGGCTGCGAGGAGCGGAGCATCGCTGTCGGGGCTGGAGCCGGCGGTCGAGCCGCCCAGCGGCGAAGCTGCCCGCTCCGGCCCCTGCAAGCCAGCGGCGGCGTCGCGAGCAGGTGGCCGGTGCCGAGAGACGCCGGACTGCGCCTCTGGGGGGCTCGAGGCCAGGCCAGCGGCGCCTCCGTGGCCGTGGGCGCCAGCCGAGTGCGCGGCGCGGCCGTCGCTGGCCCAGGCCCGCCCAGCGCTGGCTGGCGCGGACGCGGCGCCCCCCGCCGGGGCTTCGAGGGCAACGGGCCCCATTCCGTGCGGCACAGCCATGGGCGCCGCGCCGACCAGGGCGGGGCTTGCGCCTCCCTGGCCGGCTGCCGCGTCGACAGCGTCCACCACGGCTGCCGCCGCGGCCTCCACCGCTGACGCCGATGCGGCTCCCCGCGCCCTGCGCTCCTGCAGCGCCCGCTTGAGCACGCCCCTGGCGCGCAGCACGCCCCTCCACTGGGCCGATCGCCGGGACAGGGCGCGAGCGACGCCGGTGCCGGCCTCGCCCTTGGCGAAGCCCACGGCCCAGCTGCGGACCTGCCAGAACGTTCGCAGCTGGCGGAAGGCGCGGAGGAGCAGGAGCGCGCTGTACGCGAGCGCCAGGGCGATCACAAGCAGGTCAAGCCAGCCGAAGCGCCTGCCGATCACGTTGGCAATGTCCTTGCCGCCAGCGTCGCAGTAGGAGGCGATGCTGGGCACCGCCGTGGCGGTGCACGCCCCGCCCCCCACCTCCCACTCCACGTCGATGATCCAGTCGGCGCACTGCGAGAAGAGGGTCCCGACGATGAGCGAGCGCACGGGGAGAGCCAGCCGCATGCGAAGCAGCCTGTCCCACTCCTGGGGCGACCCAACGCCGCCCAGAGTCTCGTCCGCCCGGGGCGGGACGGCCGCAGTCGACGTTTCCGCCGCCCGGACGCACTCGTCCCAGTCGCAGTGCGGGTTCGCGAGGCAGGCGCTCCTGCTGCAAGGGGCGTCGACCAAGGTCACCTCGAGCCGCCCCTCGCGAAGAAGCAGAAACGTGTCCACGGCCACGTCCTCAAGGTCCCGCCATCCATCAATGGCGTTCGTCACGCTCGCTGCCGTGTTGTTTACATCCTCCAGGCGCACCGTCCAGGCCACAGGGTCCGCGTCTTCAAGCACGGCCCCGACGAGGGCGAGGCGCACGCTCAGAAAGACATCCGCGTCCTGGGCGGACAGCAGGACCAATCGCGTCGTGGCCGCAAGCGTGAGCAGTGCAGCGAGCACCAGCTTCCAGGGGAACCGGTTGTACAGCCGCCATTTTTCGAGGGCGGACAGGTGAAGCCGCTGCCGCGATGTGAGCGGAGGGGCCGGCTTGGACTGCCAACACAGGAACCGACGCCACGCCATCCACCCCGCGACTCAGGCTTTGGCTGCAGGCCACGGGCGGCCCGGCACGCCCGCTCGGCGCGAGTGCTGCAGGCCGGCAGGCGCGACGCGCACACAAGTTGAGGCTCTGCTTGCACCGCCCAAGCAATATAAAACATATTGGCAGAGTTTGCGGCATCTGGCAGTGTTCGCGTAGCTCAGTCGGAAGAGCACTTGCTTTACACGCAAGGGGTCAGGAGATCGAAACTCTTCGCGAATACACCCTTTTGCCTTTTTGTTGTTAGTTTTTTTTTCTTCACATGTCGCCGCAGCGCCGCGAGGCGTGCAAACGTGCAGGCTTTGATCTCTTGCGAGCACGCAGGGGCCGAAGCTGTCGCTCAATCTACCTGAAGGGTCGCCGCGGCGCTGGGGGAGGCGCAGACCGGGTAGCCGCCCGCGTGGCTGGTCGGGCCGCGCGTTTGGCAGGCACATGTGGGTCGGCTCCAGCTCCACCACCATC
Organism: Cafeteria roenbergensis; assembly: GCA_008330645.1. NCBI lineage: Eukaryota > Bigyra > Bicosoecida > Cafeteriaceae > Cafeteria > Cafeteria roenbergensis. The sequence goes on along the minus strand of VLTN01000011.1, from coordinate 64,342 downwards.
GCCTCCGCCAGCGTCCTTGCCGTCGCCGCCGTCGCGCGGGCGCTTGCTGGCACGGCCGGGAGGCACCACCGGCTCAGCCTCCGCAAAGTCCTCCGGCGAGGAGGGGTCGACCAGGCGGGCCGGTTCCGCGGCCGCAGCGGCGATGGCTGGTGGCTTTGTGTCGCCCCCCTTGGGCCCAGCGGCCGCTGCCGATGCACCCGGGCTTTTGGCAGGCTTGATGGCGCCCGCCCGTGGCTTGGCAGCTCCGAAGAAGTTTGTGATTTTTTGCTTGGCAGCTCGCGCCTTGGCCGCCGCCAGGTCGATGGCGTGTGACGCCGACTCCCCGACGAACTTGACCGAGTTCACTGCGGCACGGGCGAGCGAGCGGGGCAAGCGCGGCTCCGGGCGGTGAGGCGGGCGAGCCGCTCAGCCGGCGCAGCGCGAGGCACACGACAGCGGGGCACGGCCCATGCGCGACGTGGTGCCATGGAGCCGCTGCGCGGCTCACTTGCCTTGGAGACTGGGTGCCACGACAGGGGAGGGCAGGCGCGCGTCTCCAGCGCGGCCGCGACCGGGCCAGCGCGGAGCAGGTCCGCGAAGGGGTCGGCGCCGAGCCACGCGTCCATGGCCTCGGCATCAGCCAGAAACACCGGCATTCGGTTGTGCAGCCACGCGAGCCGCGGCGCGACGGGGCGGGTCAGCAGCGTCACAGTCCACACTTCCTCCTCGACCCAGGCGGGTGCCCCGCTGCTGCCGGGCCCGTCCCCGGACGGGGGCGCCTCGCCCTCGCGCACCGGGCGCCGGTGGTGCCACACGTCAAACAGCCCGGCCAACGCCAGCGCCGTGCCCTCCCCATCCACCGCGGCGGCAGAGCCCGACGCAGCGCCCTCCACTTCCCCCGTGACGAAGTAGGGCTGCTTCTCCTTCTGCTCGTCCTCCTTCCACTCGTAAAAGCCGTCCACAAGCACGGCGCAGCGCCGACGATTGACCAGCCGGCGGAACATCGGCTTCTCCGCCACCGACTCGGAGCGCGCGTTGAAGGCCTTCCAAAAGTCGGGCCGGGCGGCCGCGTCAGTAAAGGACGGGACCAGGCCCCACTGCATGGGCATGACGACGCGATCCGAGGCAGCGCCGGCCTCGGCTGGTTCTGCGGCTCCGCCTGCAGCGGCATCCTCGCTCTCGCTCGCTGGGCCACGCCCTGGGACCCCCGCAGCGGTCCGGATCTCCTCAGCCAGGACCGCCGAGGCGCGGCTCGGCAGCTCAGCGTGCGTCGCAGAAAACACCACAGGCACATTGCATCCCGGGTGGCAGTTGTGGCGCGCCTTGTCTGCGGCCCGCACAGGAAATGCAGCCAGGGGGGAGCGCAAGGCGGCTCTCGCGGATGCGCCCTGCCCCTCTCCGCAAAGCGACGGGGACATCGCGCGCGGCGCTGGGGGGCCGGGCCGCGATCCGAGGGGCGCGGCGGCGCCTCACACCTGCTGCGCCGAAGCACACGCCGCTTCGGCACGCGTGCGCGGCGCGCTACCGCGTCCGGTTCGAGCGTGCATCGTGTGCGCCCGCACATGCGCTTGCGGGGGCGCGCCGAGTGGGCCGGGGGCGGCGGCGGGGAGCTCGCGAGTGAGTGGCGATTGCAGTTTGGCGCGGCAGGCAGAGCCACCGCGGAGGCCACGCACGGAGCGCAGTTGCGCGCGGCGCAACGCTACGAATCCGCGCCGAGGCCCGGCTCGTCGCTCCCAAAGAGCAGCAGGTCGGTGTCGGGCACCGGGGGCAGCGGGGCCGCCCCCGTTCCCAGGGGCCGCCTCAGGCGCCACGCGACCGCGCCCGAGTCCTCCCTTGCCTCGTACTCTGCGCCGTGGGCGGCCGTGTGAGAGTACAGGAGCCTCTGCAGCTGGTGCCGCTGCACCGGCATCTCGGGGCAAACCAGTGGCGCTGCTGCGAGCTCGCCGCTGGGCAGGACGGCCAGGCCCACGCGTCCGCGCGGCTGCCGTTTCCAGGGGTTCGCGTCTTCCTCCCTCTGCCGCATGTGGTCCTGCAGCGGGTCAGCGCCGGACGCGAGGGCTGCAAGCATGCGCTGCACTCCTGGCTCGGAGCCCAGTTGGTCGACCGCGACCCCCTGGCGCCGCGCCACCAGCCCCAGCGCTTCCGATGTGCGCTCTGCCCGCTTTCGCTCCCGGCGCAGGGCGAGCCTGGCCTCGCGGTGGTCCACGCGCCCCTCCCGGTCCCGGCCCGCGCTGCCGGGCCTGGCGTCCGCACCCGCCTCCGTCTGCCGCCCCTGCCACCCGCCGTCGCCCGGCAGCGACTCGGCCCGTCTCATCAGGGGTTCCCCGGCGCCGCCAGGCGCCTGACCGCTCGCAGCGGCGCCCCCGGCGGGGATGGGGGGCAGACGGCCTTCCTTGGCCCCCGAGCTCTTCCCGCCGCGCCCCCCCGACTCGTGGTCTCTGAAGGCCGCCTCCTTCGCGGCGGCGGCGGCTCTTCGCTCTGCCCGCAGCTCCGCAAAGCGGCTCTCACCCGCCCGCCCCCCGTACCGGCTGCGCAGCGCAGGCACCCCGGCGCCGCCCGAGACCGACCCCGCCTTGGAGCCGCCGGCCGCAGCCCCGTGGGCCCGACCACGCCCCCTCGCGCCCGACCCGGCGGCCCCGCCGCCCAACCCGCCACGGCCGCTGGCCCGGTCGCCCGCCCCCTCCCCCTCCTCCCCCTCCCGCTGCTCCACCACGGCAGCTCGCTGGGCCGCCGTGTGCGACCGCCCCCACCCCCTCCGCCGCGCTGGGGCCCCCGCCTTGCCCTCCCCAACGGCACCACCACCGCCCCCACTGCCGCCAGCACCACCGCCGCCGCCGCAGTCCTGGTCCCGCCTGTCCTGGCCCCGCTGGTCGGGACAGCGAGGACCCGCGTCGCTCGCCGCAGTGCCACTGGACTTGCCGAGCTGCTCAGCGGTTTCGCCCCTCGCTGCGGCCGCCTCGGACAGCTGACGTCGCATGAGCGCAGTGGACGGATCGAGCTCTGCCGACCCCGGCGCCACGGCTGAAGGAGACGCGGGGGTCGGCGGCAAGGGCTCAGAGGCCGCTCCCGACGTCAGCAGGGGCGCGGCCACCACGAGCGGCAAGCCCGAAGCCGCGGACTGCAGCGCTGCCGCAACGCTGACCCCGGCCCGCCGCGCCGCCTCCACCATCTCCAGCTCTGCCGGAAGCCCGGCGTGGTGGCCCGGGATGGTCAGCTGGCCCGTGTCCCGGCGAGAAGGGTCGGCGTCGGCCCACTCCGGCTCGTCGCCCTCTGGCCCTGACCTGAGCGCGCGGGCGCGCTGCGGCGGGACGAGGAACCGGTCGACCGTCTCGAGGCCCCGCTGGAGGCGCGACAGCACGACGTGCGCGGACAGGCTGAACAGCCGGCCCAGCAGCAGCCCGGCCACCAGCGCGGCTCGGCCCCGTCCCGTCCCGCTGAACACGTACAGCCGCTCGCCCGCGCGCACTCGCCGCTCCAGCTCTGCGCACAGCAGCACCGCATGCGCGTCCGGCTCAATCGCGCAGAACTGGGCGATCGGCAGAGCCACGAAGTGGACGCGCTCGGGGAAGCCGCGGAACTGCAACTGCACCCGCTCCCAGCGCCCGCGCGCCGCGGCCTCCTCCGCAGCGAGCGCCTTGGCTCTGTCGAGAGCGTAGCCGGCGCCGACCGCCCGGCGGGCCCTGGCCGCGATCATCCGATATCGCTCCCGCTCAGCCAGGCGCAGCTCGCTGTGGCGCGCCCGCAGCTCGCGGGCCACCGCCCTGACCTCTCGCTCGAAGTTGCTCCCCCGGTCGGCGTGCGCCGCCAGCTCTGCCGGCGTCAGCAGGCACACGAAAGTCGTGATGCCGTCCACAAGGAGCGCCCCGGCGGCGGTCTGGCGAGCGCGGGCCGCCGCCTCCGTCACCGGCCGGAGGGTCGCCGCAACCTTGCGCAGCGCGCTTCGGACGCCCGGCGCCTGCTCCGCCGCCGCCGCCTCGCGCTTGGCCTCTGCGCCGTGCTCCGCAGTGGCCCCTGCCAGGGCCGCTTCGGCCGCGCGCTCTGCGGCGGTTTCGTCGCTGACCCCCTCGAGGAAGCCAGCCTCCCAGGCCGCGGCACCGGCCTCGCCCGCCTGCACAGTGGCGCCAGTGACGGGGTCGCTCTGCGTCCGCAGCCCGCCGCCCTTCCTGAACCACATGCCCTCAAAGGCGGCGCCGGTGGGGACGGGCCCCACCTGGAGCACCGGCCTGGCGAGCCAGAAGGAGGTGTCGAGCGACCCGCGCGACCGTCGCACGAAGGCGGCCCAAGCCGCGGGGTCGGTGGTCTCGCGCTTGCCCGTGGGGAGCACGACGACTCCCGGGTCGGCGAGACGGGGCAGCCGCACCCCCGCGGCAGGGTGCCAGTCGGGCCTGCCCTGGCCCGGGAGCCGCAGGGGCAGCGCGTATCCGCCCGGTGACGTCATCCGAGCCGCCGACAGCGCGACGTCGGGGTCCGCCCCCGCACCAGGCACGCTGGACCGGCCAGAGTCCTCGCCGTTCCTCGCCGACGCGCCGGCCTCACCCCTCCCCGCGCCCTCCTCCGCTCGCCGCAGGTTCACGAGGGCGCGGCCAACGTCGGCGTCCTGGGCGGCGGCCAGCGACCGCACCCGCTCGGCCTCCGCGCGGGCGAGCCGGAGCAGCGTGCGGGGGCTGGCGGCCGCCACGGCGGGGTCAGACCATTGCAGCTCCCCGGGGGCAGAGCCATCCCCGGGGGCAGAGCCGTCCCCGGGGGCAGAGCCACTGCCGTCCTGCGCTGAGCTCTCGTCGCGATGCGTGGCAGCGCCACCCGGCGAGCGCAGACTGGGCAGAGCAGCGGCTGCGTCGCCTTGTGTGGCAGCCGCGGCGCGGCCCTGCCGGCGGGCAGGCCTCAGCCCAGCCGGCGGCCGGATCGTGCGCCCGGCGGCGTCTATCCAGGGCGTAAGGATGCGCATGCAGTCGAGCAGGGTGAGGCGGCGGCCGCGGCGCAGGTGGGCGTGCAAGCTGTCCAGCGGCGCGATCAGCTGGTCGAGGGCGCGAGACGGGCGGCGCCGGCGCAGCCGCACTGGCGGGATGTGTGCCGCGTACCAGCCGCGCGGCACTCTGGCGTCCGGCTGGACCGCGGCCGCGAGGGCCAGCGTCTCCGCCTCCCGCTGAGACGCCACGGCGCCCTGCAGTCGCTGCCGGTACCCACGGGCCTGGCGCCTGCGACGGAGACGCTCGCGACCCGCCGCTGCAGCGGTTGCTTCCGCCGACGCGGGGGATAGGCGCGCGCCTGGAGCGGCTGCGGTTGCTGCCCTGGCGGCAGCTGCCGCCCCGGCACCACCGCCAGTGCCGCCGCCGTCATCGTCGTAGTCACCGTCGTCGCCGTCATAATCGCCGTCGTCGCCGTCGTCGCCCGCAGCCATGGGCGCCAGGTTCCCTGCCGCGGCCCCAGCGCTGATCGCTGCCTCCAGCGCCGCGTCCTTGGCAGCCTCCAGCCGAGCCTCGCGCCGCCGCCGCCGCCGGCCCCGCACCAGCCCGGCCGCCCACGACCACACGTGCGAGGCCGCGTCCTCCGCCCTGAGGCCAAGCCCGCTCAGCGGCTCCCCGCGCGGAAGCACACCACTTGGCCCTTCCGGCTCTGCCGGGTCGGTCACTTCGGCTGGAAGGGTCCACCCGGGGCCGCGGAGCAGCGCCTCGAAGGCTGCCGGGGCCGGGACTGTGGCCTGCCTCAGCGCCAGCGCGGGCGGCGGCGGGCCCACGCCCCTCAGCGCCGCAGTCACGGCCGCAGTGGGGCGGGGCCGCACGTCAGAGGCCTCCGTTGCAGCAGCAGCCCAGGCGGCGTCGCCGGCTCTGCCGGATCCTTCCGGCAACACCCCCGCCTGGAGCAACGCCGCCGAGGTGGCCACGGCGAGCACCCACTCCGCGACCGGCCGAGCGAACAGCAGCGGCCCCGCCAGCGCCGGCGCGGCTGCCCCGGCGCCCCCCGGCAAGGAGAGACTCCGCGGGCGGGGCCAGGCCGGGTCCGTGAGGTACGCGGTCAGCGCCTCGACGGAGTGAGCAGGCAGGTCGGCGGGCCGCACCTCCGCCATGGCCGCTGCGATGACAGTCTGCGGAAGCAGCAGCAGCTCTCGTGTCGCCTGCCACGCGGCCCGCCTGCCCGCCGCCCGCCGCTGCCGCTGCAGCCTCACCTGCTCGATCGCCCCTCGGCACGCAGCCTCTTCGGCCGCAGCGGCCGACGCCGCGGGCTCTGCCACGAGTCGCTGCGCGCCCTGCTGCTGCTGGGGCGCCGGACCCGCAACGGTCGGAACCAAGCTCACTCCCGCGCCGCGGCCGATCCCGGCTGGGCCACTCGCCGCCTCGTCGGAATCCCCGTCACCAGCTGGCGTGACGTCGGCGGGACGCGGCACCTCGATCCTTCCGGGCTGGTCGGCGCTGCCGCCGTCGCCAGCCGCGCTGCCAGCGCGGGCGCCGCCGATCCCGCCCCCGAGAGGGTCCGACCCCGCAAACAGAGCGGCGGCCTGGGCCCCGGCGCCGCTGCGGAGTCCATCGGCGGAACGAACGGCCGCCGCCTGCTCCGCGGCGCGCCTGCCCGCCGCGTCGGCCTGCGCTCGAAGCCGGGACTCCACAGCGTTCAGGTCCGCGTCGTCCTCAGGGATGGGCCCAGCGAACACCCGGCCCGGGGACAAGGCGACCGCCAGCGCCTCCACCACCAGCCGCAGCGCGCGGGGCGGCGGCTGGGCCCGGTAGCCGCGCTGGCGTCCGGCAGACGGCTTCTTCGCCCCCTGCTGCGGCACAGCGCCGCTGTCATGCTCGGCAGCTCCAGCGACGCCGGCGGCAGCACCAGCGGCAGCACCAGCAGCAGCGGCACCAGCAGTGCCAGCAGCAGCAGCAGTGCCAGCAGCAGCGGCGGCGGTCTCAGTGGCATGGGCGCGGCCAGCGTCCGCGGCCGCATCGTCCTGTTTCGCGTCCTCGTCACCCGTGGCCCCGCCGAAGCCGTCCGCAGGCTCTGCAAGCTCTGGGCTGACTCTTGCGTCGACAGTCACGACGTGGGCTCCGCCCGCCGTGAAACCGCTTGCGGCCCCAACGCTGTCCACGGCGTCCGCAGCGACGTCTCTGAGGCGGCGCAGCATGGCTCTGCCGCGCGGAACCAGCCAGAGGAGCCAGCCGGGGTCGAAGGGAGCCATGCGCCGGCGAGCGAGCACCGTGGCCACGGCGGCGAGGCCGCGCGCCGAGCCGATGACTCGTCGCTCCAGAGCCGAAACGGAAGGGTCTGCCCCGCCGCCACGGCCCCCCACAGCGCCCGCGCCGCCCATGGCGCGCCGGATGGCTGGGACGAGCCCGGCCAGCCGCATACTGGCTGTGGCGAGGCTCTGCACGGACGTCGTCGCCTCCGCGCAGGCAGGGCTGCCGGACCCCAGCAGCAGCAGCAGCAGCGAGGAGTCGCGACCTGCCGCGGCGCCGGCTGAGCGCGAGCCCGGGCTGGAGGCCGGTCGACGTTGTCCCAGGGCGGAGCCGACGGTGCCCCGGCTCGCGAGAGTGTGCCGCCGTCCCTGCGGCAGAGCCTCTTCGCCGGGAAGGATCCCGGCAGAGCGGAGGGCCTGCTCCCCATCGGCAGCGAAGGCGGCAGCGGCCGCGAGGCCGAGGCGAGCCGCGTTGGCCACCGGGTCGATGAGCCGATCGCTGGGGGCGGCGGCCCGTCGAAGCGAGGCTGAGCCGCGCGGGGGCGGCAGAGCCAGCCGGCGGCCCCCCGCTTCCGCCCAGCAGCGAAGGGTCCTCCAGGCACCGGTGTAGATCCTCGCCATCGCCGCCGCGTCTGCGCTTGCGGCGGGGGCGAACCTTCTGGCGGAGGTGGGGCGCGGCGGGCCGGCAGACGGCGCCGACAGCAGCGGCTGCAGCAGCAGCGACCGGACCTGCGACTCCTCCGACGACTGGGCGGCGCCGAGCAGCAGCGCCGTGGCGGCGGCGTGGCGGGCGGGCATTGGAAGGACCGTGCCCGCGGGCAGCCGCCGCTCGGTTCTGCCGCCCACTGCCGCGCCAGCGGCGCCCCACGCCGCTGCAGCGACTCGCGACACGTCCCACGCGGGCGCCCTCAGCGCCGCCAGCGAGCGGTCCACGCCCTCATCGGCTCCGGACTCCATCCACCAAGGGTGCAGGCCGGACCCTCTGTCGCCGGGGAAGCCTGGCCGCAGCCGCCGCTCCCCCCCGCCGCCATCGGACGGGCCGTGGCCAGCGGCACCGCCCCCGCGGCGGCGCCCCGACGCGGCCGCCACAACGGCCTCGGCCGCCGCCGCAGCCCTGCCCCCGTCGTCGCGCACCGGCAGCGTCGGCGCGCCGTCGCAGGCTGGCCGCGGCCGCAGCAGCCCGGCCGCCATTCGAGGGACCGACCCGCCCAGCCGGGGCGGGGCCAACAGCGCTCTGCCGACGCCCGAGCAGATCACAGGCGCCGACCAGCACCGCTCGAGCCGCGGCCAGCTGCGGCCGGAGGCCGGCGGGCGCGCAGGGGGCGCCACTCCGCGCCGACGACCCTTAGCCCGCTCGCGCTCGTCAACCAGCAGGGCCACTTCGGCCTCCTCGCGGGCAAGGGCGTCCTCCGCAGCCTCCTCGGCGGCCGCGCGATCGGCGTCGGCGAAGGGAGACGCCAGAGTGATGGACCACCCGCGAGCGCGCTGCCGCCGGCGCCCGCTATGCCGAGGGCCGGGCCCTGCCTGCCCGACTGCAGCGGCAGCTGCGGCCGCAGCTGATGCCGCAGTTGCAGTCGCAGCTGCAGTCGTGGCGGAAGCGACAGCGGCAGCGGCAGCGGCCTCGCCGCCCGCATCGGCCTGGCTCTGCCCCGCAGAGCCCAAGGGGCGTTGAGCGACGCGCGCTGTCGCGGCACCACCTGGAGCCGCAGCTGGCCACGTTCCCGGCTCCCGCACCCGCGTCCGCTCTGCCCACAGGCGCGCGAGCCTACGGACCTCAGGCCGCCAGAAGGCGTTGTACAGCGCCACACGCATTCGCCGCGCCCGAACCCGCCGCTCGGCGCAGCGCACCACCAGTGCGGCCCCCATGCCTGCGAGGCGCATCGTGGCGGCGGAGACCACGGGGGCAGCGGCTCCGGCGAGCACCGCGCCGTGGGAGGGCCCCTCCTCCTGCGCCGTCCGCAGCAGCAGCAGCGCTCCGGCGGGCCCCGCCCGCCGGTCGCTTCCCCACACCGCCCCGACGCCCCCCGGCGCCGCCTCCGCCGCCGCCGCCACCCGCGCAATGGCGGCCAGCAACGCCCGCCGGGCCGACGCCTGCCGCTCTGCCGCTCTGCTCGCCGCCTCCGCTGCCCGGGCAGCCGCCTCCGCCTCCAGCGCAAGCCGCCGCGCCTCCGTCCGCGCCCTCGCGTCGCGCCGACGCACGAACGCCGACCACGCCCGCTGAACGCGGAACGCGGCTCCGTGGGCCCTCTCGAACAGCCGCACGCGGTCGCTCACCGACCTCCACCGCGCGAAACCGCCCCACAGCCTTGCGCGAACCATGCGACGAACGGCATCCATCCGGCGAAACCGCTCCCACTCGCTGACGTCGCGCAGCAGAGCCGCGGGAACCAGCTCGGGCAGCGGCACGCCCCGGCCGACCAGCAAGCCGCCGGCAGAGCCGCGCGGGATGGACCGCTCAACTTCGCCAGGGAGTGGCGGCTCTGCCGGCCCCCATCGCGGCGGAGCGCCGCCCTCGCCGCCGCCCACCAGTTTGGCTCTTCCGGCCTCGGCCCGCTTGGCCAGGGCGGCCTGCTCCGCCCAGGCGCCCTGCGGTGGCATCGGGGCAGTGGCAACCCCGGCCCGGCCCGCGCGAGCCAGCGCCGATGCGTCTCGCTCAGCGGCGGCGGCGTCAGCCCGAGCCAGCGCCGCAAGGCCTCCGAAGCGGCCCGTGGGGTCGCCGCCCAGCGGTTTGAGGGGGAACCCGTAGCCTGAGCCGTAGCCGACGGGCGGTTGGTCCGGGAGCCCCGTGCCGCCGACCCCGTGGCGCCTGTTGCGCTGGCCCGCCTCAGACGGGTTTGGGGTGCCGGGGTGGCTGGGTCCCGCGCCGGACGCCCCGGCAGCGTGCCGGAGTCCCATGGGGTCGTTGTCCCCGGCCATGTCAGTCGCGGTGCCCGTCCCGTGCAGCAGACCTGGCACGGCCGGCACGGGCACACCGAAGCGGAGGCTCGCGCTGCCGGCCGCGCGGTCCAGCTCCCCCACCCACGCCGCAGCGCTGGCGGGCAGCAGCACGGACAGCGCCCGGGCAGCCCCGCCGTCCCCGCGCTGCGCCCTGTGGCCGGCCGCCGTGTAGCCGCGCACAAGCACTGGCTCGCCCCTGCCGCCTCCGCCCTCGCCCCTGCCGCCTCCGCCCTCGCCCCTGCCGCCTCCGCCCTCGCGTCTGCCGCCCAGGAGCGCCACCTCCGGCAGAGCCGTTGCCCCCATCACGACGCCAAACTCCCCCATCGCCTCCAGCGCCTCCGCCTCCGCCTCCACCTCCTGGAAGCGCGCGGCGTCGCCGAAGCGAGCGGACGTCAGCGGCGACGCCCCTGCGCCCCGCAGCCCCGGTACATCGCGCCCCTCCAAGCCCAGGCTGCCGAGCGCTGGAACCGCAGTCCAGTCGCCCGCAGGCCACGTGTCGGTCCGCTGCCGGCCGCCACCACTGCCACTGCCACTGCCGCTGCCACCGACTCGGCCAGCACCAACAGCGCCGCTGCCGCCGCCACCGCCGCTGCCACTGCTCTCCGCAGAGCTCCTCGCCGACCGCCGCGATGGCGGGCCGCTGTCGTCGGCGCGGCCATGCGAGGCGCCGCGGCCGGCCGTCTCGTCGCCGTAGCCTCCGCGGCCGGCCCCGGCCGCCGCCTGCGCGTGACCCAGCCCCGCCCCCGCCCGCTCCCACGGCAGAAAGCCCAACAGCTGCCTGTGGAGCTCGTTGTAGGCGCCGGTGCGCTCGCGGTACGCGGCCGCGACGCGCGCCAGCACGCGCCGTCCCCGCTCGCCCAGCTGCGGCAGCGGCCGCGGACGCAGCACCTCGATGCGGTACAGGTCGCCTTGCCCGCGGGCGCCTCTCCTAACGTACTCGAAACCGCCGCTCCCCGATGCGCCTGGAATCGAGGTGGCTGCCGGCAGAGCCGCGACGCGGTTCTGGCCGGGCACCACCCCCCGAGACGCCTCCCCACGCGCCCCCGCTCGCAGTTTGCCGCCCGCGCCGGCATCCGCCGCGGCCTCGTCCGCTGCCATCACGCGGCCAAGCGCCCACCGCGGCTCCCTGCCCGCCTCCGCCGAGAGCACCATCACGTCCTGGCCGGCCACGAAACCGCGCTCGGCCGGGCGCCCGCCCCCGTCAGCCACCTCGCCTGCCCTCTGGCGTCGCTGGGCCGCCACCAGCAGGCCGCCGTCGTCACCCTCGCCCTCCTGCTCCGCCCCCCGCAAGGCGTCCGGACCCGCCGCGCCGCCGCCGTTGGCATCCTCCCCACGCAGGCCGGAGCCGCGGCGGCCCCGCCACTCCGGGTAGTCCGCCGGCAGCGACGGCAGGGCCGCGTCGACGAGCCCCGCCGCGCCTCCCACCGCAGCGGCGCCGCCCGGCCAGCCCCCGAAGAGAGCCCCAAGCCCGCCCGCCGCCGCCTCGTCCTCGCTCCCGGGTTCGTCGCTGGAAATGTCGCTAGGCTCCCCGCCGCCACGCGCGGCCTCTTCGGCTCTGCGCCCCTGGCCCCCCAGCCCCGCGCCGGGCGCGCCGCGGCAGGCAGGCCGCGCGGCGGCGGTTGGCCCGGACGCCACCGCCGCCTCGTCTGCAGACTCTGTCGACCGCGGCAAAGACCCCTCCCCGGCGCCCGACGAGGCGCGAAAGCCCCCCCCGACAGGAGGCCCGGCTCTGCCGCTCGGACCGATCCCAAGTCCATCTCCACCCGCTCGGGCCGCAGTCAAGCTTATATCAGCCGCACGTCCAGCGCTTGTCGGGGGCGCGGCCTCTGCCGGCCGAGAGCCCGCCCCTGCGCGCGGCAGCGCCTCAGGCGCCCCTCGGCGCGACGGGCGCGCAGCCGACGGCGCCATGCCTGCGCTGATCGCGGCTTCAAGCGAGACCACGCCGGCGGCGTGCCCGCCGGCCCCGGGAGCGCCGGCGAGCGCCGACCCAACGCCGCCTCGCGCGCCCGAGGACGCGCGCAAGCCCGACGCGATTGGCCCCTGCAGCGGCTTGGGCATCGGGTCGGGGCCTCCGTCGGAGCTGGCGGGTTGGTGCGTCGTCGCTGTCGCTGCGTCACGGGCTGCCGCCCGCTCTGGGGCGCGGGCCGGATCGCGGACGGCGCCCCCGAAATCGGCCTCTGTCGGGGGCGAAGTCCCTTCCCGGCTCGCGTCCGTGTCCGCGGCTGCTGCTGCTGCTGCTGCTGCTGCTGGCTCGTCTGCCGTCTCCGGCATGGCGGCTTGCTCGGCGGCCCTGGCCCTGGCCTGCAGCTTGTCGTTCCGCCTCGCAGCCCGAGCCCATGCTGACACGAGCGAACCCGCGTCAGTGCTGCTGTCGAAGCGCAGAGCGACGAAGGACAGGCCATCACCGAGTGCCGGCGCGGCAAGCTTGAAGGCAACTGCTCGGGGCGCGTCGTCATCCGCCGAGTTGACCAGCACCGGCGGGGCCAGAGCGGCTGACGGGTCCAGGGCGATGAGCGAAACTGGCGATGCGGCCTCGTCGCTGCTCTGGGCGCCGCTTGTCTGCAGCCTGTTGGCAGCCGCCACGAGGCGGAAACGCGGCAGGGCCGAGCGGTTGGCAGTCGGCTGGCCTGAACCGTCCGGCCCCGCAAGTGCCGCAGCGGAGCCTGGGACACGCGCAATGGACACAACGCAGTGCCCTCTCATGCGCCACTGGGAGGACTCGCGCGGCGCAGTGACCGGCCGGGAAAACACAGTGGCAAGCGCGGCAAACAGCGGCAAGCGGCGCCGTTCCTGCGCGGCGACAGCCGCATCGCGGCCAGGCGGTGCCCCGCTCATGCCCGCCCCCCGCAGCCAGTAGGCGGCTGCGGCGACACGTTGCGGGTTTTGTGCTCCCGTCCCACATGGCGGCCACGGCAACCAGAGCCAACGCCTGGGTTGCACCGGCGCTCTGCCCGCCGCCCCGCGGCAGCCGTGCGCCAGTTCTGGCAGGAGCTCACTGGGGCATGCGGGCGCGAGAGTTGTGTGCCTGGGCTCTAGGGGCGCGCGGGGCAACAATTCGGAGCGAAATCAGGCACTCTTTGGGCGGGCCAGCCGAGTTCACGGCCACGCATCACTCCAAGCCAAACGCAGCCCCTGCAAAGGCTGATCGCACGCCGTCGGCGTCGGCGCCGCCTGCGAGGGCGGCTGCGGCCTCCTTCCAGCCCGGTCCCCCGGCCTTGAGGGCGGCGTGGAAGCCAAGGGCGCCCACGAAAGCCTCTGCGAGGCACACGTCGGAGCTGCCGAGCGCCCCGTACGCGCCTCCGGCAAGGCTCAGGAGCGCGTCCGTTGCAAGCCCGGCGAGGCCCTCGCGGCCCAGGAGCGCCTCGAGCACCTTGGTTGCGGCAGGGCTGCGGATGCTGGCGGCCAGGAAGGAGGGGGGCTGAACGGTGTTCATGGCGCCGGCGTCGAAGGCGATGCGGACCGCCGAGCGGACGGCAGCCGCCGCGACGGGGCAGGCGCGCAGGTGGCGCCAGGCCGCAGCCGTGATGGTGGCCAGGTGCTCCGGCGTTGCCTGCAGCGCCGACGCGGCAGCGACAGCAGCGCGCTTGCCAGCCATCGTGGTTTCCTGCCAGGCAGTGCCCCCGGCGGTGAGGGCTGCGCCCGCGGCCGCGGGGCCGTCGCGGGGGCGGGGCACGGAGAACACACTGACGGAGGGCAGGCAGGCGCGGTCGGCAAAAATATCCGCCGACGCAGCTCCACCAGCGGCCGCTGGCGCGGCAGAGCCCTCCGGGAAGAGCGACGCTAGAGCAAGCGCGGCGTGCGCGGCGTCAACACGGCCCGAGTCCGGCGTGCTCCCCTCATGGGCGAGCGTGGCTAGGAACAGCGGCCGCGTGGCAGTCAGCCGCGCAAAGCGAAGCGCCTGCAAGGCCCTGTCCGCTGGCACCAGCCCCGCGTCGAGCAGGCGCGGGAGCGACTCGAGCAGGAGCGCGAGGACGTGCGTGGCCGGGTCCACGTTGCTGGACAGCAGGGTCGCTCCCACGGAGGCGGCCACGGCCTCGACAGCGCCCGAGCGCACGAGAGGGGCCAATACCTCTGCATCGGCCACGCCGGCGAAGGGCCCCACGGGCGCCATGAGCAGAGTCGCCGTTGCCACCATGATCGAAGCCAAGCGGCAGGGGGCGGGGGTCGCCGCGGCCATGTTGAGCTCTGCCGCCACGAGCAGGCTGCCGGCCACGCCGGCGACGAGGGTGCGCAGCTGGCCGCGGTCCGGCACGACGTCGGCGGAGTTTTGGCCGTCGGGGCGTCCCTCCACGATCAGAGGAGACAGGGCCGACGGGTGGCCCAGGCCGGGCCGTGCGGCGATGCGGTGCGGCCGGAGCGGGTGTCCCCGCGCCACCGCGGGCGGCACAACTGAGGGAAGCTCTGCCACAGCGAGAGCGACGCGCTGGCAGGTGGCCCCCATCCCGCCCGTGAGCTCCATGCAGATGTTCTCGAGCGCGGCGACGGAGGGCCGCATTGTCGGGTCCAGCAGCGCGACGAAGGCCGCGGCCGCGGGCTTGGCCTGGCTGGACAGGCAGGCGGAGGGGATGATGAAGCTGCCCCAGCACGACGCCCACAGCTGCAGCACAGCGGTGTGAATGGCGGCCGAGGCGTCGAGCGACATGCCACCGAAGACGTCGTCGCCCAGCTGCTGCCCCTCCGGGATTTCCGACGGCAGGCGGAACTTGGCAAGCGTGGACCCCTCCCGCTCCGGCATTGCCCCGAACGCCGCCCTGCCCTCCGCCTGCAGGCGGCTGATGAGCGAGGAGGTGTCGCAGAGCCGCTCCCAGCGCAGCCCGGGGTCCTGCTCGGCCAGGATGGTGGTGCCCGTGCTGCTGCACCTGCTGTCAATGGCCACCATCATCGAGAGGCCGAGGCCCATTGCGCGAGGACTGGCCCTGATGGCGACCGCCGCGCGCACGCGGTCCGACGGGCCCACGGGCAGCTGGGCCATGGGTGACACTGCCATCAGGACGGACCGTGGCACCGCCTGCACCGCTGCCAGCGCCGTCCTCTCGTACTCAGCCGCGGCCTCGCCGCCAGCAGCGTCTGCAGCGGCGCCCGTGCCAGCGTCGGCAATGCTGGCCATACCGACGGCAGTTGCAGCCGCGCGCGGACGGAGGAGCGGGTCGAGGACCGCCATCACGGCATCGACCGAGCCGCCGCCGCCGCCGCTGGCGCTGCCGCTGGTCGGGAGGGAAGCTGTGTCGGGCGCGGTGGGCGTAGCCGCGTCGCTCAGCGGAACTGTGGCAACGCCCGCACGCGCCCGCTCCACGGTGATGAGCGGGGCGATCCTGAACAGCAGGTCGCCGGCCTTGGTCAGGCCCGACGCCGGGGCGGTCAGCGAGGCGAGGCTGGAGGCGCGGCTGGCGATGTCAGCGGTGGCCACGCAGTCGCCAGTGACGGCTGTGCCAGCGGCGCCAAAGCCGCCTCCTGCGTGTCCCAGCGCCGCAGCGCAGATGAGTGCGGCGGCACGATCGTCCACATCACCGCACTCGAGCGCGCGGCGCTGGAGCAGGGACCCGAGGTCCCTGCAGGGGGCGATGCCGCCCCACCGGCGCAGCGTGGCGCTGAGCGCCGGCTGGCCCTGCACCGCGGTGCCGCCCTGCGCCGCGAAGAGGAAGGCGTACAGGCCTTGGGACCCGCCCGTGAGGGACGCGGCGGCCGCGCCCACGCGCGCTGCCTCGCGGGGCGAATCGCCGGCCGCGAGCGAGGCCTCCACAGCGTCGCGCACGAAGAGCCGCGCCGCCGGCTGCAAAGCCTCCGCCTCCAGCTCCACAAGCGCCGCGGCGGCAACGGCAGCGCGCCCGCGCTCGCAGAACACGGTGGTGAGCAGCTGGGTGGCGAGCACCGCGCCGTGGGACCCGTGGACAAGCGCACGCAGCACAACCTGGCGGCAGAGCCGCGCCAAGGCGTCGGCTGACAGGGGCTCCGAAGTCATCTCGCCCAAGAGGCTGATCATCAGCACGTTGGACACGGCGGCGACAGCCAAGAGGTCACTCTGCATGGCCTGGGCGCTTCGCGCCTCGGCCCGCACCATCCTCCGCAGGCGGTTGGCTGCCTCGTCGTCGCCGTCATCTGGGCTGGACACGCTAGCGTTGAGGGCGGCAGTCGACGTGGAAGGCTCTGCCGAATCGCCGTCCGACGGAAGCACGAGGTTGGACGGCATCAGAGCGCCGGCCCGGCGCACAGCCTGGGCCACCACCGCCTCGGGAAGGGTCACGGTGGCCATGTCAGCGGGCCAGTCCGCGGCCCCTGTGCTCACGGCAAAGCGGGCCTCAGCAAAGGCCTTGATGTCCACTCCCTCTGCAGGCAGCGGCCCCACAGCCACGCAGGCGGAACTCTGAGCGTCACTGGCCAGGCGGCCGAGAAGCTGCATGCCGGTGAGCTCGCTGACCCGCGGCCCGCTGACGGCGTTGCCGAGCAGCCACGGGGCGTCGATGGCCTCCGCTAGCCGCGCGGGGGGGCAAGCCTCCAGCCCCGCTGCGTTGAGGTCCGGCCCTGTCTTGGACCCGCAGGCCGCAACCATGGCCGCGCGCGCTGCCTGCAGCGCCGCCTCTCCCGCCTTGTCGATGCCCGACGAGGCCGCGAGCAGGCTGGGGAAGCCGGATGCCAGCAGCCAGCTCTTGCTGGTGGGGCCCTCCCGCGCCTCCGCCGCGAGCAGGCCGGCCACGGCGCCGCAGAGCACAACCGGGCACGCCAGCGAGCCGAAAACGGGGTGTCGGGAGCCCTCGCCCGAGTGGGCCTGCGCCTCGGCCCACGAGACGGCGCTGGGGCCGGAGAAGGGCGTTGGCGGCGGGATGTTCCAGCCGAGCGCCTCGCCGGAGCACCGGATCAGCCACTCCAGCAGGGGCACGCCGAGGCAGCGCCTGGCTGCCGCTGCCATGGCCTCCTCTCGCGCCCGCAGGGCGGGCCCGACCACCTCGCCCACGCCGCGGATGGGCTTGAACCGGGTGAGGCCTTGGAGCTCCGCTGCGGCCGGCCAGTCGAAGGGGCAGGCCTCCGCCGCGGCCTCCACCTCGCTGGCCAGCGGCAGGCCGGGGCGGCAGCCAGCGGTGACAAAGGCGAAGACGGCCACCCCCTGGAACCACGGCTCCTGGAGGGCCTCGCCCAGCATGAAGCAAGCCTCGGCGAACTCTGGATCGCACAGGTCCAGCCGGGAAATGCCCACGACGCTCTCCTCGAGCATGTTCCGCACTGTCTTGGCCATGAAGCGCAGGGCCATGCGGTGCCGCGGGGCCAGCGACGCCACGGCAGCCTTGGACAGCACTGCGCCGCGAGCACACACGGGCCTGCGCAACGGGGTACCGTTCTCCTCGGGCGGGCAGGCGGTCCACCACGCGTGCAGGCCCGCGTCGCTCAGGTTGCTGGCCTTGGCAAAGGTCAGCCGGGCGAAGCGGTCCGGGAGGGCGCCCCCGTCGGCTGCAGCCGCAGCGGCGGCTGCTGCGGCCACCATGCTGCTGGGCGCGCGAGGCCCGGAGGCGCCAGGCCGGCTCTCGGGCCCAATCACCGCCCTGACGGACGAGTAGAGCCGCAGCACCGCGGCCTGCAGCTCGAGCCACTTTCCCGGCGTGTTCGCGCTGGCGTCGGCAAGCAGCGCCTCCCCGCGCACGAGGCCGACTTGCGCGTCGGCCAGGGTGGGCGGGGAAAGCACCCCTGCCATGACGGCCTGTGTCGCCCCCATCAGTTCGCCCTGGGCAACGGCGAACAGCGCGCCGGGCGTGGCCTCGGCATCGAGCTCCAGCGAGGCCTGCGGGGGCATCGGCGCCCCCTCCCTGATGGCACTCATGGCCTCAGCAAAGGCGGACGAGAGACCGTCGGCGAGCGTGCGGACCTCGGAAACTGTGTTTTTGATGATCCCATCCGGCCCCTGCACGGGCATGACGCCGCCAACGTACAGCACGCCGCCGCCAGAGGGCACGCGCCTGAGCCCGATGTAGCACTCGCACAAGTTTGGGTGAGAGCCGTTGATCTGGGAGGCGATTGCAAATGCCGCAACGAGATGGCGCGGGTCATCCCCGGGTGGCACCGGAACGGCGTCGCACACCACATGGACCGTCTGGTGGCGCGGGATGTGCGAGATGGTCATGGTGGCGTTGCCGGGGTAAATCCAGCCCATGCCAAAGGTCCGGCTGCGCACGTCGGACGAGCCAGGCTCGAGCCTGTTCGCGCTGGGGTCCATGCCTGCTGCGAGCGCAAACCGCACCATTTCCTTGTCGACCCGGAGCGCGCGCAGCTTGGGGCTGGTAAAATCTGAGATGAACCCGGCTGTGCTAGCGACGCTTCCCTCGGAGGACGGGTGACACAGCATCTTGTCGAAGAGCGGCCACGCCAGAGCGGGCCCAAAGCCGGGAGGAACGAAGACGGACGGGAGCTTGCGCATTTCGCGGAAGAGGTCCTCGACGGACGCGATGGACCCAGACTCGATGCGGCCAACGATGACGCTCGTGGCATGCGCGCTGGTGAGCACTCTGAGGAGGCGCCTGGTGATCTCCATGGGGGAGGGCTGTTGGGACGGCTGCACGTTCATCCGCAGCACGAAGCCTGTGCCGGGCGCGAAGGTCAACAGTGCCCCGCCGTAGAGCTGGTCGTTGAGCGGGCGCGCGGTGAGCACGAGCATGGCGATGAGCGACTGTTTCCTGACGTCCGGGGTGAGCGGGCCGGGGCGGAAGCTGACGGCGAAGTCAATGCCCTCGTAGCCGTCGATGAAACGCATTTCCACGCGCATGGCGCCCGCGGCCTTGAGGACGGCGGCGGAGCGGCTCTTGAGCATGTCTGCCGCGCGAGGGTGAACCGACATGGACGTTTCAGCTCCGGTGTGCGCGCCAATGAGGCTGCGGAGCAGCACGTGGGCGCGGAATGCATCCGCAGGGGCCAGCGGAAAGTCCTTCGTGGTGTCGACGCGATCGACAGGAGCCAGGTCCTCCACCTCGTGCGGGAGCACCGAGAACACCACAGAGGCCACGTCGCCGGACATGATGGCGGTCGGCTTTCCGCCCAGCGAGGCAGCGACGGACGCGCAAATAAGGCTTGCGCGCACCAGGCGAGCATCCTTAATGATGTTGGTCTGGTGCTGCAAGGCGCAGACGAGAGCGCCGGTGCTGTGCCGCAGCGAGGTCTGCCACGCGCGCGCAGCAGACACGGCGTCGTGCAGTGTGACCCCGTCTTTGCCTGCGAGCGCGGCGGGCAGCCTCAGCTCCGGGGACGCGCTGCCAGCGCGCATCACGCCTCGGGCAGCGGCACCGGAGGAGGCGGCGTTGCAAGTGGCAGCCACATCCAGAATGCCGACTCCAGGGAGAATTCCCACGGTGCTGTCCAGCGGGGCCGTCGTCACGGCTGCGGCGGCCGCCAGCGCTGACACAGTGCTGAGCACAGATCCCAGTGCCGCAAGCCGGGCTGCCGCTCCGTCCGCGAGGCCGCCAGCCTCGTCTGAGCAAGCCCCAGCGGCAGCCGCCTCCGCCTCCGCCTCCGCCTCCGCCTTGCGCTGTGGCGGGCGCGGAGGCGCTGCGGAGAGGGCGCCAGCGCCGCTTGCGGCGCCGGCACTCGCAGCGGCATCCGCTGCAGCACCGGCCGCAGCACCAGCCCCCGCATCGCTCGCGGCCAGCTCCGCATCGGGGGCGGTCGCCGCTGCTGCCTGCGCGGCCGCAGCAGCGGCTGCCTCGAAGAGGCCGTCCGTCATCGCGGCGGGGGCGGCGCGGACCGACTCGGGAACGCTGTAGGCAAAGTGGAACCCGCCAGCGACGACCTCCATGGTTAGCAGCGGACCAACAAGCGAGGCCGCGGCGTCCTCCGCAAGGAAGGGACTGACTGCCTTGAACAGAGACGCCATCACGACCCGCAACGAAACCAGCGGGAGCGGCGACGCCTCCCCCCGCACCCCGCTGTCGCGACGGGTGCCGAAGAACGCGCTGGAGATCTGGCCACTGTCTTCGACTGGATATGGCGAAGAACGCCGTGTGTTGTTGCAGAGCGCGTGAAGGCCCGATGCCGCGACCGCCTCCGGGACGTCGGGGGCCTCGGGACTTCGCTTGCGTTCGAACAAGAATCCTCCGGCGGCGTTGCGCCACAGCGCGAGGGCGGTCGCGAAGAGCGAGTCGCCGGCGAGAGCGAGGGCGGCGAAGGTGGACAGGCGCGGATTCCAAATCCGCGTGCTGCCTGTGCGCAGCATCATGCGCTCGATGGCGGCAGTGACGCAGTGCCAGCTAGGCTTCGCGGCCTCGGAGACGGCGAGCGCGGCCCCCAGCAGACTGTCCGCGCTGCTTGCCGCAGTCAGAGCCGCCGCGGGCGTGCCTGTGAGAGCGAAGAGCGCGTTGTGCGGGTCCTCGAGGGGCGCGCCCGCCGCGTCCAGCTCCAGCAGGATGGACATGACGAGGGCGGCAGCTGATGCCTGCGCCGGGTGACGGAGAGCCACCTCCTTGGTCGAGTGGCCGGACTGGAGGCTGGCCGCGGCGAGGGACAGGGCAGAGTGGGCCGCGAAGAGGGCCGCTTGCAGATACGCCCGCGACGCCGCAGCCCTGGTGGAGGCGTCGCCGTCCCCGGAGCCGCCGCCCCCGGTCCTGCACTCGTCGGCAGCAAAGCGCAGCGCCCGGGCAAGCTCCTCATGGGCCAGGGCGGCGCGGGAGCCGAGAAGCCCCGCCTCGTCAACGACGCCCAGCGTGCCTGCGCCAAGCGGCGAGCGTGCCAGCCTTAAGCCGTGGAAGAGCTTGCCCAGCTTCTCTGGGTCGCCCAGCTGCTCCGCCGACCACGACCCCTTGCTGGGAATGTCCGCGGGAGACTGCACAGGCGGATAGTCAGCGATTGTGCTTTCCAGCTCCTCCCGAGAGGCGGCAGCAGCGGGGATGGCGCCAGCTTCGAAGGCGGCGAGGGCGTCAGAGGTGCAGTCTAGCGCCCGCGACGCCAGCGTGAGCACGGCGTTGCGTGCCTCAGCGATTGCGCTGAGCGGGGTGGCGGCCAGGACGGCGCGGCACTCCTGGCACTTGGAGCGCAGCGCCAGGAACTGCCACCGGCGCAGGGACGGGTCGGCAGCAGACGCGGCGAGCCACTCTGCCGAGCCGGCTAGCGGGGGAAGTGCAGCCGCCGCCCCGCCGGGACCGGCCCCTGCCGCACGAAGGGCTCGCAGCCGTGCCGTGGCCGGGCTCTGGGCGTCCCAGGGGCGAGCGGCGGCGATGCGCTGGAGCACTGCCTCCGCCTCACCAACGAGGCGCCGGGCCAGCGTCGCGGGGTCGAACCCGAGCTGGGAACGGTGAGGCAAGGCAACGGAGTGCCGGGGGCTGGCCGCGCGGGCGAGGAGGAGGGCGATCTCGAGCCTGGGCACCAGGGCCTGCGAGGAGGAGGCCCCGAAGGCGCCGTCAGCTGAGGCTGCCGCGGCAAGGAGGATGTTCAGGCGCGAGGCCGCAACGAGCGGGCCCGCGGAGTCGAGCAGCGTGGCTGCGAGCTCCATGAACGCAGACGCCGCCATGGCCGAGTGGCGGGTGCTGTGCGGGACGGCGGAGTTGGCCGCGGCCGCCATTGCCATGCCGCACGCGTCCGAATCAAGCGGGAGCGGCTCCTCCCCCCCCTGGCTGCGCTTGCCCGCGGGGTTCGTGCCGAAGCGCCCCGTCGGGGCGGGCTGGTGGCAAAAGGGCATCTGCATGGCGGTGAACGAGGCGCCGGGCGGATTGGTCTCAAGCATGCCGGCCAGAAAGGCGGCAGGGGCGGTGGCAGGGTCAGCTTCCCGCCACGGGGTGCCCGCGAGCTGGTCGCACACTCGGGCCGACAGCGCAGTCCTTGTTGCCAGGGAAGCCTCCGCAAGGGAGATCACCTCCTTGTCGAAGCTGGGGGGCTGAAGGCCTTGGGCTGTGGAGCACGCAAGGGCGTGCGACGCCAGGATCCGGCGCAGCACGCCCATGTCCACCGCGTCCGGGATGCTGCGCGAGACCGCTGCAAGGGCCACTGCGCGCTCTGCAGCCTTGAGCGTCGTCGGCGGCACGGTGGCCTCGCCGTCCGCACCGACGGATGGCGTCCCCTCGCACGGGTTGGCGGTCCCGTACGTTCCCGGTGCAGATATTGCCAGCTCGTCGGCCCTGATGTCAATTGCCTGCGCAATGGCAAGGGCCCACTCAATTGCCTTTCCGGTGATTGACTTGAAGTGCTCACGCATGGCCTCGCGGTCGGCCGCGGGCAGGGGGCCTTCGCACGCCCGCACACGCTCTACGAGGCTGCGGTCAACGTCCAAGTCGAGAGTCCTGGTCCGAGCCAGGGCGGCGCAGGCCTCGCCGAGCTCAACAGCGCGTCCTTCGAACATGGCGTCGCGCAGCGGGGCCACGCTGACTTGAGTGGCGTCCTTGCTGCCCGCAAGCGCAAAGTCCGTCAGCCTGTCCGCCAGGGACACGGGCACTCGCGACACAGACTTGTCGGCGGCGGCGGCCCGGCTCGCCCTGAGGGCCGCAAGGCAGCCGTCGGTGGACTTGGGCGCGGGAGGCGGGACGAACCCGTAGAACTGCGCGCAGAGGGTGGTGATGGAGAGGTTGGATCGCTCCTTGCCGACGGCCCGGAAGGCGCGGGCCTTGCGAAGGAGGACGGCAGCCGTGGCTCCGACGGCGCTGTGCCGCGGCGATCGCAGCGATCGCATGGAGAGCTCCAGCAGCCAGGCGGCGGTCTCCCAGTCGCCCGAGCTGCCCGCGAGGTCGGCCAGGGAAAGGTGCATCGAGGACTGGGCCGTGTTGGGGTTCACCGGCCCCGCCAGGGCGAGCTGCTGCGCGCCCGACCACAGGCAGCGGGCGAAGTGCGGGTCCATGGCCCGCACGGGCGCGCCCGCCGTGCCCGCGCCCTCTCCCGGGTGCATCTGGGTCTGGCGAAGGTCGAACACCCCCGAGGCGGCGTCCAGCTCACAGGGCGCCACCGGGAGCGCCGCGCCCGCTGCGGCGCGGAACGCCATGCTCTGGGGGTCGCGCTCTGCGGAGGTGGCCAGGATTGCGGGGCCGGCCACGCCACGCATCGAGGACATGCCGATGGCGTCGGCTGCGAGGGTGGCGTCCAGCATCCTGTGCTGCAGGCACAACATCACGTGGGCGGGCGGGGCGCGGATGAAGGCGCTGGCCACAGGGGGCGCACGCAGCTCGAAGAGGCGCGTGAGGTCGCAGTGCGACGAAGCTGCCATGCCGTTGTCACGCTCGCCGGCGAAGGAGGCGCCAGCCACCAGCGGAGCGTCAAGCGGGACGAAGCCGTTGGGCGCACCGGCGCTGGACGGGAACGGTTGGCTGCGGCCCAAGCCGTCGTTGGCCCACTCCGGCACGTGGCCGTCCGGCCCGAAGAACGAGTCGCCCGTGGCGCGGGGCTTGGCCTTGGCCTTGGCCGCCTCTGCCGCAGCCGCCTCGGGCGTCGGGGTGCTCTCGCCAATGCCCTGGGCGTCCAGCCCGGCCCGGTTGGCGTTGCGCTCCTCAACAATCGCAATCATCGCCCTCTTCTTGAGCATCCAACGCGTGCCGCCAAAGCTTCCGCCTCGGCCGTGGACGGCAACATCCAGCTCCAGCGCCGTGGCCGCCAACATCGAACTGGGCAGGCGGCAGGCCTTTTGCAGGTCGAGAGCCGACGGGGAAAGCAAGGAGGCGCAGCACTCCTTGATGGCCACCGCGAACGGCAGCGGTGCGCTGGCATGGATGAGCGCTCGCACGGCGCCCACGTGGCGGCCAAGGCTCGCGGCCAGGGCGGCCGCCTCGGAGCGCACCGCGCCGCAGGCATCCTCGTCGGGGCCGAGCCCGGCCGCCTCCCCGCTGCCAGTGATGCCGGGGAAGGCCCACGTGCTCAGCCGGTGCGGGAGGGCCGACGGTAGGGTGTCGGCCACGGATGCGTTCTCGTTCACTGTCTCCACGGACCCGCAGAGGCGAAGGCCGGCGACCGACAGCGCATCGTAGAGCACGCCGCGGCCCAAATCGGCCTGCAGCACGCCGGCTGGCGCCGACCCCAGCGCCGGCGCGTCCAGGCCGGGCGGCTCTGCAAGGGCCTCCCTCCCGGCGATGCCGTGGGAGTCGAAGCGACGCGCGATGGCTCGAGGAAGCACCTGCTCCCACAGTCGCTGCTGCGACACGACATCCGACGCCAAGCCCTTCAGCAGCACCGAGGCCACGGCGTCGAGCGCCTGGTCGAAAGTCGGCCGAGCCTCGACCCCCTTGCCCACGGGGCTGGCCGAGTTGACCGCGCTCGCCACAGCGCGCATGGCAGCACTCAGCGACGTCCCCTCGCCGAAGACGCTGGCCGGGACGGCCGGCTCCTCCTCCCTCCAGCTGCCCGCCAGGGCGTCGAAGAGCGCTTCGCGCGCAGGCCCGTCGCGCTCTGCGCCCGCGGCCGCCCCTTCGTCCGGGGCCGCCCACGGCGCCACCAGCAGGGGCAAGTCCTGCCCACCGAAGACGGCGTTCAGAACGAGGGCGCGGGCGACGTCGGCACGCCGGCGCAGCCAGCAAATGGCGGACCAAGGCACGCGAGAGGCGCCGCGCACGCGGCTGGTCTTGGCGTTCGCCACGGACGGCTCCTCGTCGGCACGCTCCGGCGTCGGGACTGCCAAGTCGCTGAGGGCGCTCGTCGGGTCGGCGGCCATGCGGGCTTGCAGCTCCCGCAGCTCCTCGGCCAGAGCAGCTTCCGCGGCGGCGTCCTCCGCGTCGGCGGCCCCGCGATAGCGCGGGGCATCAATGCCGGAAATGCGAATGTCGTCCTCGCCTGCCTCGGCGCCGCACGCGCGGCCGAGCGGCGAGTGCACGACGGCTCCCGCGGCCGTCTCCGCCAGCTCTGGGCCGGCCTCATCGTCGCCAAAGAGGCGGCGGCCGCGCGCGCTTGCGGCAGCCGCGGCGGCGGACCGCGTATCCGGGGTGTGGGGGACTTGATTGCCACGCGCGGTGGCCCACAGCGGCGCTCCAGCGCAAGTGGCTGCTGCGACAGCGGCCGCTCTGGCCTCCTCGTCGCCGGCCGGGCCGAGGCCCTCAAGCTCCTCCCGCAAGCGCTGCACGCCTGTCCAGATCGCGCGGCGCGAGGCAGCCTCCACCAGGTCCGCGGCGGCCTCCGCGACCATCATGCCTCGGAGGATGGTCCTGGGCCCGCTGGGCGCGATGCAAGAGCGAAGAACGCCCAGCCAGTGCACGGGGAGCCCGGCCTCATCGAGCAGGCGCCGCATCACCGCTGGAGACTCGGGGCTCCAGGCCCCGGCGTTGATTGCCGCGGCGATGCGGAACACCGCGGTTGCGGCGAGGGAGTCGGGCGAGGCCACGTCCTCCTCGCACGGGGCAAGGCTCGCATCCGGCCTGCCGTCGGAGTTGTAGTTGAGCGTGCGGAGGAAGCGAGCCGCTACTCCGGGCCGGAAGCCGGGGGAGCGCCAGCCGGCGCCCCGAGGGGAAGCTGCTCTCTCGGCGTCCGGCGGCGCGTCGGCAGGACCAAAGGGGTCTGGCTGCCTGAACCCCGACAGAGGGCGCCACGCTCCGAATCCGTCCTCGCCAATGCAGACGTCCACTGCGGAGGGCGCAGCGCCCCCCGCTGCCAGGTGGGCGAGGGGAGAGGAGGAGAGCCGTGCGCGGAGCGCAGCAGCCGCGTCCACGGACATGGACACCGTGCGCGACGGGTGGGCAGCGAACTCAGCTGCCTGCCGATCGGCATCGGCTGGCGTGCGCGAGGGGAGCATGCCAGGCGCGGCCTGCACGCGGCTACGAAGCACGGAAAATCCTGACGAGGTGAACCATCTGGCAGACCACCCGGCTGCCCCGCCAGCGACCGGCGTGGGGCAAAGCGCCGCTGACGACCCGGCCGATGCAAGCGCCCGGGTCGTGGACTCCGAGTCCACCCAGGCGCCAGATGTCTCGCCTGCAAGTCAAGGGGCAAGCACACTGGAGAGAGAGGCCGCTGCAATTGCAACCCAACGAGGAGCGCGCACTCGCCAGGCCCCTGTCGCCTGGCCTTGGTTGCGCACCCCGCCAAAGCTCCCACCGCGCCCCAGTCACGCCTCGGGCCCTGCCAGTGCAGCGGCATTGCACTCCGAGATGCTGGGGCACCGAGGCTTCGCAGTTCGATTGCGCAACTCTGATTCCTTCGTTGGCGCCCTCAGCACGCCCTGCCGCCGAGCTGGCCATCGGCTCGGCTCGGTGGCCCGTGCCACCAGTTCCCCGGTCCGTTTTGTTGTTGTTGACGCCATGCGCGGGAGCAGCGGGGTCGGGGGCGGGGGTCTCACGGATGCTGCGCGCCTGCTCGGCGTACTGGTCCGGATCCGCGCCCGGAAAGGGTGAGGAGACGACGGCCCCCTTGTACAGGACGGACGCGTGGTCGTCGAACGCCCCGAGCACGACGAGCCGCAGCATGTCATCTTCAAAGTCAGTGGCCTCTTGCAGCATGGACCAGTGGCGCCTGAGGATGGCCTTTCTGGTCTCATCATTTGCAGGCGTGCCGAGGCTCGCGCCGCGCGCGCCGACCTCCAGCAAGCAATCATCCACATGCGCGGCCCCCCAGGCCGCAGCGAGGGTTTTCGACGCATACATGGCCATCGCAGAGGTCGACCAAGCCCAGCCGTGCCCCAGAGGCTACGCGTGTGGTCAGCGCCAGCGACGCAAGCGAAGTCGGGGAGTTTGCCCGAGAACGGTCCCAGAACTCTGCCTGGCCGCCGCCCGCCGCCGCCCGTTCTGGCTTTGCGTGTGCAAGCGCCAAAGCCTGGCATGAATTCTACCGTTGCGCCACACAGGAGAGGGGCGACTCAAACGAGCTCGGCATGTTCGCCGCTCCAAGAGCGCAGCGACGTGTGCGATGCTCACATTTTGCTACCAGATCCAGAACCGCGAGCAGCCGGGTGCACAAGCCTGAGCGGGGTGAGAAACTATCTTCGGTACTGTCGGACGGACATGGAGGCTACCGGCGGGCATAGGTACGGGCGTGGCCTTCCGCCTAGGCGGACCGACCGCCAAACAGGGATGCCCCGGCTGGCCCGCCCGCCGTGCCACGCCCCGCTGGCATGGGCGCGTCCGCGGAGCGCTCCTTGTCCGACGTGGAGAGCGCCCCGATGAACTCGCGAACGTCCACGCACCCGTCGCAGTCAGTGTCCATGGCCTCGATCACGGCGTCCAGCACCTCGGGCTCGAGGTCCAGGCCGATGCTGTTCAGGGCCACGTGGAACTCGTCGCGGGACAGGACCCCGTCGCCGTCGGTATCGTACGTGTTAAAGGCAACGCCCAGGTGCCCAGCATGCGACTTGAACCGAATGGCGATGTCCGAGAAGATAGCGCTGAGGAAGTCGATCCGGTTCCGCTTGCCGACACGCAGCATGGGCATGCTGGCTCGGCGGCCGCCGGCCGCCGCGCCAGCTGCCGCTGCGGCGGCAGCCTGCTGCGCTGGTGGCGGAACTTCAGCAGTGTCCATCGGCCCAGACGGCGGCGGCGCGATTTCGACCGAGAAAGCCTCGCGAAACTCTGAAAAGTCAATGGAGCCCGAGCCGTCGGCGTCCACCAGCTTGCACACGCCGGCAACCTGATCGGCAGTGAGAGGGGGCTTCAGGCGGAGGCGGGTGAGCACGGCCGCGAACTCGTCGTACGAGAGGTCGCCGTTGCCGTCCGCGTCCATGGACTCGAACAGCTCCTTCAGGCCCGCGCCGGCCTTGAGGATGAGGCCGCCAATGCGCCGGATGCAGTCGGAAATGTCGTCGCTCATGGCTGCCGCTGCGGTGCGGCCCGCGTCGGTCTTGGGGTCGAAGGAGACCTTGAACGTGTTCTCAAGCTCCTGCATGCTGATCGTGCCGTCCATCGACACGTCGATGGCGTGCATCAGCAGCACCAGCTGGTTGCGGTTCAGCCCTACGCCGACCCGCTCCAGACCCGACACGAACTCGTGGAAGTCGACGACGCCGTCGCCGTTGGTGTCCAGCTCGTGGAAGATGGCCTCAACCGTGGGCTCGGACACCGCCCTGAACAGGCGCTGCGCCACAGACCGCATGATGTGCTGCTGTGCGCTGCGGCGGTGGGGCGTGATGTCCCCCACGTACCTGTCGAGGAAGCGGCAGTAGTTGACGGACCCGTCATCGCCGACGTCGACGAGGCAAAACTCGGCGTTGACCTGACGCCACGAAGGCGCGTCGAAGGGCATGCACTGCTGCATGCCCGTGCACCACTCGTCGATGGACACGCGGCCCGTGTTAGCCTCGTCGGCGGAGGAGAAGCACCAGTAGAGGTCCGTCTTGCGCTCCACGATGGCGTCCACCACGATCTCTCGCGCGTTCTTCCAGTCCTGCTCAGAGCGAGTGGACGCCTTCTCGGCGGCAGAGCGGGCTGCCGCGACCGCCTCGTCGCCCTCCAGCGGGTGCGGCATGCGAAGCATAGCGGCTGCGGCAGCAGCGCTGCCAGGGGCCGCCTCTGGAGCAGAGGCAGCGGCCGGTGCGCCTTCGGCAACTGCCTCCATGACCGTGCCCGCGGTTGCTGGGCGCCGAGGAGGCGCGGGAGGGCGGACGCCGCCACGGCCAGCGGCCCCGTGCTGCGGAGCAGGGTGGCCCCGCGGCCGGCCAAAGCCACCCAGGCCTGCGGAGGAACGCCCTGCCTGGGCCACGCTGAACTCCACGTCCTCGTCCGTGCAGGCGTCCAGGGCCGCGACACGGGCGGCCCACGCGGCGTCCGCAGCGGCGGGGTCGGCGACTGGACTGACGCCGAGCCACTTCGGGTCCACCACGACGGGCCTGGTCATATCGAGCGCGGGAGCGGTGAAAGTGTCCACCCGGCCGCTGAGCTCCTCGTTGAAGACCATGATGGACCCCTTGTTGGAGACGGACCCGGTTCCGCGCCGGACGTTCATGTAGCCGGACGCGGAGAAGATGGTGACGAGCCGGCCAGAGTGCCAGCGGCAGTGACCCTCCATCTCCACCTCGTGGGAGCGAACGACCATGTCGAAGCCGTTCCGCTCGCAAAAGTCGCGCGTCACGCTTTCGCCGAACACGCAGGGGATGTCGCCGCGGGCGTCGTTCATGCTGGCTCCACGCATCTCCCGAGGGTCGGACCACATCGCCTGGACAAAGAGGCGGTCGTCCAGGCTGGTGCCGCCAACAGGAATGGGCCGGAAGCGGTGGATCCGTTGAAGCATCGCAGTGGTGACGGCCGGCTCCATGAACAGCCCGCCGTGCACAACAAAGGCCTTGCGATCCGCAGCTGGCGCGTGGACGGTGTGGAACAGCGGGAGCGCGTTGAAGACCTCCATGCACGCGGCGTAAACCTGGGCGCCGTCGTCGTGGCCGTACTTGGAGTCGCAATCGAGATGGAAGCCGACGTCGTGGCCGTAGCGCCCGCCCCTGCCGCAGTACATCTGGTTCTGGTCCGCGGCCTCGTGGTTTCCGCGCCCAATGGACACGCGCCCGGGCCCGTGGAGGAGCAGCATTCCGACGACGGTGAGCACCACCTCGATTGAGCAGGGGCCGCGGTCGACGAGGTCCCCGTTGAAAATGTACTTGTTCGACGCGGAGGGGGCCCCGTTGCACTGGAGGATGAAGAAAAGGCTGTCGAGGTGGCCGTGCAGGTCGCCCACAACGGTGAGCCGCTCCCCGGGCCCAACCCGCATGCCGTGTCCATTGGGCAGATCTCGCAGCAGCGCGTGGGCCGCCCGAAGGAGCCGCAGCGCCACGGCAGGGTGCGGAACCAGGCCGTCCCGGAGGCCGTCCAGCATAGACTGGACTGCCGACGGCGCGGGCGGCACCTTGAACGCGTCCTCCGCAATGGTTCCGGCGCTCAGGCGGCCCTCGTCGAACACCCGGGCCACAGTGCCGGTGCGCTTAAGCTCCTCGCGGCGGGCGCTGCGGAACCCTGCCCCAGATCGCTGCCTTGCTGCGCAAGCGAGAAGCGCGCGGTGCGAGGGGGCGGGCGGGTGTTGTTTCGGGGAGGGGGAGGAACAGGCTTCCCGGTGTCGCGCTCAAAGGCATCCGGGACAGGTCCAGGCCGCCCGCAACCTCAATCCGCATGAACAAAGCGGGTGGGCGCCGCGCGCGCGCCTCGCCCTCTCACCGGCCATTTCCGCCATCGCTTTGTTCATGCAGGTCTCCTTGTACTCCTCCAGAGTTTTGATGAACGCCGCCAAGGACTCGGCGCGCAACCGCATGCGAACGGCAGCGCCACGCGCCGCGGCCGCGATCACCGCTGCGGCCTTGCGCTGGGCCGTGAACGGCACCAGCCTGTCGGCCGACCGCGGGACGATGAGGCAGTAGCCTGGGCGGCCGCGAAAGTACGTCACTCCGTCGAGCTTGCCATCGTGGCCGCCTGCCACCGGGGCATCGAACTCGACGCCGATGCAAGTCTCGACCTTGCTAGACAACGCCACCTCGCCTGCGACCGGCAGAGAGAGAGAGAGAGAGAGAGCGAGAGAGAGGGGGAGAGAGCACCGCCCGCGGCACCCGTTCGAAGACCAGCAGCGCATCTTGGGCGCGGGGATCACGCCCGATGCGGCGCGCGAAGGTGCCACCTCGCGCTGCGCGGGAGGATTGATTCTGCCTCACCCGCAAAACACACCACGCCACGGTGGCGGGAGCACCAAAGCACCTCGTCGCCCACGTCGATGGAGTCTGCTGATGACATGTCGCTCGACCAACCGCTGCCTCGGTTGTCGCGGAGCCGCACAGCGAGCTAGCTCCCTGTTTTGTTTGTGAAAAAGTCCTGGTGAATGCCAGCGAGCCGCTCTGGCCTGTATTCCTGCAGCCGCAAACATCGCGGCACGTGCCAGAGTTGCCACCGCCAGAAAAGCTCGTCACTTGCCTGTGCGCCCCACGGCCGGAAAGGCCGTCGGCGCCTGCAAGGCGGCGAATCGCGGGTGGCCAGCCTTTGCGGGGCGGCCTGACTAGCAAGCCCCGCTCCCCCGCTCGCGCTGGCCGACGGCCGGAAGGCCGGCCTCGAGAATGAAAGACGCCGCGAAGCGCTCCATGGCGCGGAGAGCGCTCACCGCTGTCATGTCGGAGCTCCTAGAGCCCTGCGGTGCGCCTGGTGGCGACCTCAAGATCGCCGCGGTTCCGGGGGGCTCGGGAGTGCACCTGCGAGCCACGAGCGTTCAGGTCAAGGAGAGCGTCGTCCAGCAATCGATGGCTTACGGGCTCTTGCTCCTGCCGCTGGCACGCTTGGCCGTCTCCGTTGACGAGGTCGACATCCACCTTTGCATCCCTAAGTTGTCCACCCATGCGGCAAGCGCCTGCCGGGCCGGGGAGGAGAGTGAGGCGGGGCTGGAGTCTCCGGGCCCAACACTGTCCCTGCGCGGCGTGAGAGTGTCCCTGGAGCTGCCACAGCAAGTGGTCAGCGGGCGCGGCCATTTTGTGCCGCAAAATTACGCATCACAGGACGCTATGGACTGGCTCGATGCTCGCGTCCGCGCCTTGAGCACTGCCGCAACGCGCGGCAGCAAGAACTTGTTCATGGCTGCGCTGATGGCGTCCTCGCCAAGCCTCAGGACGAAGCTGCAGGGGGCCCTAAGTGGCCTCCCGCCCAAGCTTCAGTCCTCCATGCCCAAGCACATTCGGCGCATCCTTGCGTCGCTGTCGGTCCGCATGGAGGGCGTCGAGCTCACCGTGCGCTCGCCGCTCCCAGGCGCGGATGTTGCCGGCCCACCCAGCGGCGCCGGCGCAGCTGCAGCTGCAGCTGCAGCTACCGCCGCGTGTGGAGAAGGCACAGCTCCGAGCGATCCCGCCGCGTCCGTTCCCACCGCCGTGCTGCGCTTCGAGCGAGCCGCGATCGGGGGCCCGCTGGCGGTCAGCAGCTCCAGGCCGGGAGCCGCCGGTGCTGCGCCCGAGCCCACTGCCCCTTCGACGGTGGAGGAGGGTGCGTCCAGTGCTGCACCTGTCGCAGGTGTCAGCCGGGTCGCCGCTGGCGACGAGAGCGGCTCTGGCCCGGACCGAATCGAAGGGCTGCAACGCGACACGGCGGCAGAGGCACGGGCGGCAGCGGCCCTTGAACGCGTAAGCAAGGAGGCTGCGTTCGTGGCTGGGCGTGCCATGTGCTCGGGTGTTCAGCTTTCCTTGAGCGGCTTTGACAAACCGGCTGTTGCTGCCGCTCGGAGAGCCGTCACCTCCCGTCGGCAGCGCCGCACCCTCCACTCCACCTCTTCAGCTGGTTCGCGGGCCGCCGGGTTCGAGCCTGCTCCCCCGTGCGAGGTCCTCAACGTCGACAGCGTGCGGGCCTCGGCAGCGCATGGGGCGCACTCGCCATCCGCTGATCCGTTGGCTCCGGGCAGCGTTCAAATTGCTGCATCCGCCGACGCATCTTGCTTGAGCGTCCTCGCTGGCGCTGGGAGCGCCGTGGAGGCAGCGTGGCACACATGGGAAGGGGCGGTTGGCGTGTGTCTCGCTAGGGGCCGGACGTGGAGTGCGTTCCGTGCGTTCTTTCAGCCACGACGCTCTTCCGCCACCGAGGCCGAGGGATCCGCCGCCGAGCGATATGCCGAGTCTTTGGCGTCCAGTGTTCGCTGCTGCGCCGACCGTCCTGGCGATGCTGCCTCGGCCGACGCAGACAGTCGTGCTTGGATTGCGGCAGCGAGCTGGAGCCTCGCCGCTCGCTTCGCGGAACGTCTTGGCTGCCGCAACGCGACCGTGGAGTCGTACGAGAGGCTTCCGCTGCCACCCACGCGGTCGGAGTGCGCAGCCGCAGCACAAAGTCTGCGCCTGGATCCCCCCTGCAGCGGCTCTGGCCGAGCCGGCACGGAGGCTCAGGCCTGGGAGGCTGGCAGCGTCGATGCGCCTGAGGCAGTTGTACAGCAGGCGCAGTGGCGTGACGCCGTCAGGCTGGCGGCGGCCCCCGCAAAGCGGCCACCACCAGTCCGCGCAACTGCAGCTCAGAAGCGGGACTTTGCAAGGAGAAAGGAAGAGCAGCTGGCTGCGGACCTGGGGCACTTCGACGCCGCACCAGGCGTGAGCTTGGCGGACCGAGCGGAGCTTCGCTTCCGGGCCATCGCAATGTCGGGCAAGCTCTCAGTTGGACTCGGGGTCCCGTCGCCGGCCGAGATTGCCCCGTGGTGGTGCCGCGGCGACGACTCTCCCAGCCTCCGCCCAGAGGCGAGCGCAATGCCAGGCGAGCGCCCCGCTGCGGTGAGACCCTGCATCGTTGACGTGGGCGACTCGGTGCTTGGAGACCTCTTGATTCGACGAGCCCTGGCTGGGGTCAAGGGCGCTCCCAAGCCCGCAAGCAGCGCCCGCTCCCCAAAGGCTGGGACCCTACCGTCCGTTGCATTCGCTGAGGCAGTGCCGTCTTTCGTCGGCATTGCGGTGTCGTGTCAGCTGCTGTCGGTGGCGGCACGGGACTTGTCAGCGAGCCCGAGCACCCCAGGCGACACGTCTGCCGGGCAAGGCCGGGCGACGGGCATTCGCTTTGGTGCACAGTTGTTGCCTCGCGGCGGTTTCCGCGCGTCGGGCGAGCTCGATCGCGTCAGCATTGACGGGACTGCGGGCGGGAAGCTCGTTCCAGTGGTCCGGTGCTTGCCTGCGCTGGGGATCCTTCCGCCCGAGGACGGCGAGCGAGCCCCCCTTGCAATCAGCGCCCCTGTTGCGCAGGGAAGCGGCAAGGCTGCTGCCTCGTGCGCCTCGTTCCAACTGCACTGGGGCACCCAGGCGGCTCCTGTCGGCTCGTCCGCGGACCAGCACGCTGCACGAGGCTCAGGAGCTGCCGCTGCGCCCGTCGAGAGCGGCCCAGGTCCTGGCTCGGCAGAGCTGACGGTGGCGGCCAGCGTTGGTCGCGTGTGCCTCGTCGGCAGCGATGCTCTCGACTGGAGAAGGGCAGGCCCTCTAGCAGACTTCGCCCTTGCCTGCGCCCAGGGCTGCATCCAGCTTGCGACATCGCTGGAGAGACAGGCCAATGCGCTCCAGGCTGGAGCGCGCAGCGCCAACGAGGCAGGCGAGTCGCTCATCCTTCGCCGCTTGCTCCCCAAAGTGAACCTATCCGCGGCTTGCCAGCAAGTTGCGGCGGTTTGGGCCGACAGCGAGGCGTGCCACCGCGCCGCAGGTGCCGTACTGGACTCCAACGTTACGGGCACCTTTGCAGGCTCGCCGGCCCTTGTGCGGCCTGCTGAAGTGGGAGGCGACGTTTGCGCGGCCGAGGCCGCTCGCGCTGGAGGAGAAGACGACGTCTCTCGGCTCTTGCTGGCAAGGTCAAGGAACTTGCGCGTGTCATTTTGCATTGAGCCTTGCACACCACCAGGCACCGAGCCCCTGCCGCCGGATGCCGCCCAACCCCCTCCCGGGGAGACCGGCTGGGGCGAGTGGCGCAGCACGGGGCGGCTGTCCAAAGTCGCGCACACTGCCGCAACAGAAGGTGAGCGAGCCGTGCTCGCTGCCTGTCGCCTGCCGGCCGACGCTGGGCTCGTGGCAGTTCGGGCAACGACACGCGTGGCGTCGGGAGAGGGCAGCGTGGTTTCGCTGTCGGGGCCGCAGGCTGCAGTGGTGCGGCACGCGTTTCGTGGCAGCGAAGGACCGGATTCGGGCTGCGGGCCGGACGGCTGCAGCCAGTTCCCCCTGGTGTCCGGCTTGGCCCCTCGCGTCCGGGCAGTGCTCCGGGCTGCCGTCAGGCCAGCGATGGGCTCGCCAGTGCGGTCCTGGCCCATCTCCGCGTCCACCCACGTGGCTGGCACGCTGCCTCTGGTGCAAGTTCGCCTGCCTGCCATCATGGGAGCCGAGGTCTCGAGGCTGATTGTGAGTGCAGCCAGCGCCGGCGTAGCGTCCTCGGCTTGGTGGGCGAACTGGTGGGGCCGCTTGCTGGCGGCGAGTGCCAACAGTCCTTCTGATGCTCCGGTCGAGGCAGCAAATGCGCGTGCTGCCGCTGGCGTGGCGCCCGGGTCGGAGAATGCCGAGCAAGGCCAGCCGGCCACCACTGGCACTCCTCGGCCAGATTCAGTCTCGCGCGGGCCAGATGCCGAGGCCCGCCTCCCTCGCGTGGCGCTGGGGATTCGCCTGGAGGCCGACGGACTGGACATCGCGCTGCTGCACAACTTCGTGAGCGTGGAGGCAAGCAAGCGGCTTGCACAAGGCTGGACCAAGCGCAGTGCTCGCGAACTCGTGGCCCACGCCCACGCAAACGGGATCGATGAGGACCTTCCGGCAGTACAGACTGCGTGGTCCGGCTCAACAGTACCCACGCTCTTTGCCATGCCCTTCCTGAGAGGCAGCGCGTCGGCAGCGGCTAGGTTCCTCCGCAACCAACCTGAGGACACGGTGCGCTTGTGCGGGCGCGCCCAGCTGGGGAGATGGGCAGGCAGTGCAGTGTTCACCGGGCCGCTGCAGGCCGTCAGCTTGGTGGCTCGCACGTCGCATGTGCGGGTGGTGGCGGCCACGGCAGGCGAAGATGTGGACTGGAGAGGCCCCTCCTCCGCGTCTGTGGCCAAGAGGCTGGCGGGAGAAGTCGCAGGCACTCGCTGCGCCGATGTTGCAATGTCCGTGGCAGGCGCGGTGGGCGTGATCCGGCTCGAGCAAGCCCTAGAGGACCACTCAACTGCGTCTTGGAAGGCAGCAAGCGCATCTGGGGCAACCGGCGCCCTTGAGTTATCGGGGGGGGGGCGCCTCGACCAAGTTGAGCCGCTCCTGCCAGAGCCCCTGGGAGACCCGGCTGCGCCAGCAGGCGGTCAGGCCGAACCGGCCGTGGCTCGGGAAGTGGTAGTTGGAGCGTCCGCAGGAGGGCTGGCAGCGCAGCAGCTGCGCGCCTGGACCGCCCCGCCTCCGGGGCCGCAGCGCGTCGTGGTGGAGCGATGCCGTCTCGCTGGCGAGCAAGACATGCGGGATGCCGAAGACGGTGCCAGCCCAGCGGCCAAGCAAGCCAAGCCCGCTGCATCCGCGCCCAGCCAGCCAAGCAGCGACGGCGTCGACGGCACACCAGGCGCGCCCATGGGCCAAGGCTTGGCTGCCTGTGCAAGTGCGGTGAGGATGGTTGTGGGCGAGTGGTTGCAGAACGGTGCGGCGTCGCTCAGGGGCCAGGCTGAACGCTGCCCCAGCTCAGAGGGCGATTTCGTGGAGCTCTCTGTCGGTGGCGGATCGCAAACTCTTGCAGGTTGCGGGAGCCCCGAGGATTTCGCCCAGGAGCCGGAAGCGGATGCGCGAGCACAGGCGCCAGAGGTGCCTTCGTCCGATCCTCACGAACCTCCCTCGGAAGCCCCCCCTGTGGACAGCTTGGCAATCGCTGCGTGGTTGGACCGTTTTCACGCTCGCCTCAGCCGCACTGACCTCTCGGTGGCGGTGGGCCTTGCATTGGCCGTTGTCTGCAGGGCGCTGTTCAACGCCTCCCAGGTGCGAGCGTTGGAGCTGCGCCCTCGCTCCGAGGAACCGGCGGCAACCCCACTCGGTGAAGTCCCCAGTGGAGCTTCCGGGCTGGCCACACTTGCGGCTTCTGCGCGGGCTCTTCGAGGCGGTGGAGGGGACAACCCGCTGCGCACAGCGTCGGACTCGGCGCAGGTCTCGGTCAAGTTTCGGCTGGGTCGAGCGCGAGTGACCCTGCACGCTGATGACGACGCGCTGAGGCCGCCAATCCTCAAGGTGACGGCGTCGGCCGTGCAGGCACAGTCGTCCCGAGGGCAAGTGGTCGCCCAAGCAATTCTGTCGTCGTCCTTCGTGAACGCAGCAACGCTGCACTGGGAGCCGCTGATTGACGACGTGCAAGTCGTGGTGGCCAGGACGAGCCCAACGGCAGGGGCGCCCCCGCTTGCAGCCGTGCGGGAGCAGGACAAAACGGAGAGCCCCGCCTGCGACGCAGTGATTGCTGACGCAGCCAAGCACGGCGCCGTTGTCATGGTGCACGTGCGGAGCGCGCTTGCTTGTCACGTGTCGCCTGCACTACTGGAGCAGGCTGCCAGGCTGACCTCGTCTTTTGCGGAGCTCCGAGACACGACTATAACCCTGCTGGCTGGAGTGCCGGGTCTGGCTGCGAGAGCGTCGCGCATCGCGTCCCAAATTCGCAAGGCAGCGCGGGACTTTGCGGCTCGTGGCGTGGCCCCGGAGTCTGCCGATGCTGAAGCCCTGCGATCAGACGTGCTGGCACTCAGCTCCGGACTTGCCAGGACTGCAAAAGCAATTTCGATGGAGCTGGTGCGCCAGCGTACCCGCTTCGGAGTGCTGCGTGTGCGGAACCTCACCGCTTCGCCCGTTCGCGTCGTTGCGGATATCATGCACGGCGACGCTAGCGACACGGCTGCGACAGACTCTGGCAGGGGCCTTGCTGCGGACGACGCCCGCGAAGCGGTGGCAGGCCTGGCCGGCGCCGACCTCTCAGCCCGCTCCCAGGAGCGGCAGCAGCCCGCCAACTTGAGCCAAGGCGTTGTGCCAGCAAGAGCCGAGGGAACGATAAGCGCGCCTCGGCTTGCCAGCAGCTACCGTACCGCCCCGCCCCGTGGGTTCAGTCCCCCGTCTTCGAGGCGCGCACGCGCGAAGCGTCGGCTATCGTGGCGAGAGCCTGCGGAGCAGCGCCTGCGGGGCAAGTCCAAGCTTACCCCAGACGTTCTCGCCCAAGGGCGGCTTCACCGGTCCGGTCTGAGCATAGCCCCTGGCGGCTGGGGACCTGGCGGCCATCAGTTGAGGCGCGCAAAGCTTGCAATCCAGGGCCCCACCACAGGCGTCGCTCTGTTCCCTTCCAAAGACGTGCCTGTGAGGTGGGGAAGCCCGATGTGCCTGGACCTTCGCCGCAATGACAGGTTTGTCCAGTCCCAGGTCGCCCACGGGACGCAGCGGGGCGCCGATGAGATGAGAGAGCTCGGCCGAGGTGGCGGCATTGTTGCACACTTCTCCCACAACGCTGGCGCCCCCTCGATGACCCTGCTGCCGCCTGTCCTGCTGGTCAACCGCACTTCCATCGACATCGAAGTTGCTGCACTGCTGGGCGACGACTGGGCGAGGCGAGTTCGCGAGTCGGGCCGACTTGGGACCGCGGCCAGCCCGGGGCATGGCGTTGTGCTGAGTGCCGGTCGTATGGCAGGTCTGCCAGCATGGTGCTGCACCGCAGACCGCCTCCTGAGCATTCGCCCGGCGGCCAGTTCGCGTCGCCTCGCTGAGAGTTCGACTTCGGGCTCCTCGGCGCCTGCCTCTGGGGCTGGAGCAGCTTCGCATGGCAAGCACGTGCCCGTATCGGGCGGCAGTGGGTCCGAGCCGCCTCCGTTCGCCTGGGCATCGCTGGCGTTGGACCGCCTGGGCTGGGTTGGCCGCGCCTTGGAATCGCGCAGCGGCAGCTCGCGTGGCCCGGCGTCCGCACACCAGGCCCGCGCGGCGGGAGCTGCGGCCGGCTCGGCCTCGCCTCTGCCAGGGAACCCATGGCCGCCCGGGCTTGCCGCGGCCGTGGCCCACACCAAGGCTCTCAATGGCGGGACCATCCCGGTCCCCTCCGAGGCACCCGGAGAGCTCAGCGATGACGCAGCGGTCGGGCTCGTCGACCCAACTGGCAGCTGGGAGGCCGCGGAGGGGGGCCCTCACAGTGCCACAAGGTCCGCAAGCCGGCCCCCCGTCCAGCGTCTGGGTGTGGCAGCTCACATCGACGT
The DNA here is from genome assembly GCA_008330645.1 of Cafeteria roenbergensis. Lineage (NCBI taxonomy): Eukaryota > Bigyra > Bicosoecida > Cafeteriaceae > Cafeteria > Cafeteria roenbergensis. Next base: position 25,806 of record VLTN01000011.1, on the reverse strand, counting down.
GGGCGGCTCCGGGAGCTGGACAAGTGTCCGCTCGCCTGCACCCGGCGCAAGCGGGCCGGGTGACGCCCCTGCGGCCCCCGCCGCCGCTGGGAGGGCAGCATCTGCCATTCGGCCCACGCAGCTGTGCGAACTGGACGGGCTGCCCTCCACGTCGTGCCCTGCTGTGTCGCACGCAGGCCCGTGTGTCGGCCCCTCAGCAGCCAGCTGCCTGGACGAGCGAAGAGACGGCGGCTGGCGCTACAGCGCCGTTCGCCGCCAGCGGGCTGGCGCTCCCTTTCCCGTGCAGGGCTTTCGGCCCAGGTGCCGCTTGCTGAGGCTGGGGTGGCGCCTCGGCAGGCTCGCGGCCCTAGGGCCGCTGGACGCGGCCGGGCAGCCGCTGCTCGACCGCAAGGAGCGTGCAGCGGAGCTGCGGCGAGAGGAGACTGCGGACCCACTGCGCGGTGGCTCTGGCGGAGACTCCGACCTAAGCCCCGCAGCTGGCATCGACTACGTGGCCGTCAGCCTCCCAGCCGCCGCACTGTCGGACCGCGAGGGTCGCTGCCTTCCCAAGGTGGGAGCGCGGGTGTTCTTGCTTCGTGTCATGCCTTGGGCCAGGGGGGGCGGCATCATCATCGAGATTCGCCCAGCGGCGAGTTTCGTCAACACCACACCGGCACCTCTGCTTGTTGGTATGTCCCCGCCGCACGGCGCCGCGATGCCACGAGTCCTGACTGGGGCAGCTTGCGCTGTTGGCCACGCACTCGCTCCGGCCGAGGCGCTGAGGGAGCGCGCGCCACCCCCTTCCGGGCCATGCGGGCCTGGGCCCGCAGGACCAGGAGAGCATGCAGGCGGGGAGGCATCCGTCGCAGTGCCAACTCTAGCAGCGCCTGCGTCAGGAGCCCCCGGCAAAGAGGACACGGAGAACCATGCGCCGCAGGAGTCCGAGCTGCTTGCGGCAATCGGCACGCCCTTCGAGCACCCGCTGGCGCGTGGCGTCGTGGCATGCCCTGCAGCCCCGCCTGCTCCTGGCGCCATTCGCCACGGGGATGATGGCTGGATCTCGCGTTCCCGCGCTGGGAGCGTTCTGCTGTTTGCCCACGACCTGCTTTGCGAGGGCCAGATGGACGGAAGACTCGCCGACGAGCTGCTGCACGTCGCCCAGCTGGACTCCCAAGCGCGCCGCGTACCTCACTCCTTTCTGTCAGCTGCGGGTGACGCTGGAGCCGCAACTGAGGCCCTTCGGCGGCAGGTCCGGCCGTTCGCCGCCCGAGAGGCCGGAGCTGTAGCCAATGTCATCGCAGGCAGTGCCAAGTCCGGAGACAGGCGCAGAGTTGCTCCTCCGTGCCTCCGGGCGCTTCGCCGGTCTCGTCTGGGCGCCCCCGGCTCTCACGCCGGGTACGCTGGTCGGTGCCGGCGTCGCTGTCTCCACTCTCCAGGTTCTCCTCGTGTTCCCGCGGCGCGCTGGACCCAAGTTGCGGAGGTACGCTGCTCCCGCCGAGCTCCGCTGACTCTGTTGCCCGCGAGGACACTCGCGGCAGCGCGAAAGCTGGGCGAGGTCGTGCGGAAGGACCCCGGCCACAGCTGCTGCTTGGAGGCGGTGCGGGTGGGGGCGCCGGGCAGCTCGCACACCGCGTCTGGCTGGAGCCGGGAGGCGTAGTGGAGTTTCTCTCGGCGATCGATGACCCGTCAAGACTCTCTTGCCGGGACGCCTGCCGCCTCGGCCTGGCTGGGGGCTGGTGGTGGAGCGATGTCCCGAGGGCGGTCTCCTCCGGCAGGCAGCGCACCATTCCAGCCGCAGTGTCCAGCTGGTTCGAGTCGCTCAAGGACGCGGGTGCCGCAGCGGCGGAGTCATTGGCCTCCGCTGGCTCGTTGGAGAGCGGGGGCGCAAGCCGCAGCAGAAGCTGGAGCCAGTCAACGGGCAGCGACGACGTCTGTATCAGCGACCGCGGCGATGAGGGTGGTGTCAACGACACGGGAGATGGCCACGGCGGCGGTGACAGTGGGGAGAAGCAGGCAGCTGGCGCGACGCTGCCTGGGGCGCCATCGCACCTGGGCGACGACGCGGCGCCCAGCGACGCGGCGCCCAGCGACGCGGCGCCCAGCAGCTCCTTCTCTGCAACTGCTGCTGCTGCAGCGGAAAAGGGAGTTGAGCCTGAAGAGAGGTGTGCCACGCACAAGGAGGAAGCTGCGCCTGCCGCGGTCCGCGAGAAGCAGGATGCGACAGCTCAAACGACAGGGGGCGTGCTGGGGGCCATTGCAGCATCGTGGGGCTGGGTCGTGGGCAGCAGCGGGGTCGCAGCCCCCACCGACCCTCCCGGGACAATCGAGCCGACGACTCCCCCGGCAGAGGGCTGCATTTGGCCCGGGGCGTCACTTGCCTCGTGGCGGGTCGGGTTCCGCGCCCCAGGTTCACTGTGGTCAGGCGTGCTGCCCGGCAGCGCCCTGGGCCCTCCAGGCGCCGCCGGCAGGTCCGCAGGCGATGGTTCCAGGCGCGTTGCAGAGGCTGCGGCGGCTGCGGCCCCTGTTGGGAAGGGCGACATCGCTGTGGTGGTGAGCGATTCCGCGCTGCGGACGACAGTGCTGCGACTGCGGCGTTCACCAGCGGCGGGCTCCGCATGCGGGCACATAACGGCAGATGACTGGTCAGCGCTGCTGCGGTGCCCGGCGGAGTGGCCTCCCCGGTTGTCGGAGAGTCTGCGCTCTCCTGGGCAGGAGGCCGACCCCGTTCTCGAGCTCGCGGCCAAGGCGATGGCAGCAGCGGGCCAGCCAGAGGACGTTGCGCCTGTCGAAGGTGCCCTGCAAGCCGGGGAGGCGATCGGGCCCCCAGGAGCAAGGCGGGCACATGGATGGATCGCGACCCTGTCTGCAGACCTGGCTGTTGTCGATGCGTCTGGGCTGGGGCTGGTGGTATCGCCGCCTTGTGGCGCCTCGGAGGCTCAAGCAAGCGAGGTGGCACTTCGGACTGCGAGAGACGCCATTGCGGCTGCATCGGCCGAAGAGGAAGCAGAACAACCCGCTGCCGGAGTCGACTGGGTGTCACATTGTGCCCCGGCAACAGCGATGGGCGAAGGCCGGGACTTGGTGTCGGTTGCCACGTGCTTTCACGAGCTGCGGCGAACGACGACGCTTGCTCGAGTGGGACTTGCGCCGGGCGAGTGGGAAGGAACGCGCACGTGGCTCTCCATGCGCAACCAGCTGGTCCGAAGCTCTCCTTGCGCCTCTTTGCGACAGCAGGTGGCGCTCTTCACCCGCTGTGGCGTGGGCGGACACGAAGGGTGCGTGGGCCTGGTCCAGCCTGAGGGTCCCAATGCGGCCCGGTCCGGCCCAGCGCCGGGCCAGGACGTGCTGGCGGGCCATGACCGCGTCTGCCTTAAGGCCTCTGGGGCCGCCAGCACCTCTGGCGAGGGAGCTGCTGGAGGCAGCGGCGAGTGCAGAGGGACGGGCAAGCGAGCGGGCAGGCGGAGAGCTGCTGCATGGGACCAATTCGTTCGCGGGCCGACCGGACTCCTGCAGGCGCTTGTGCCAATGGAACGGCAGGTCTCCCTGGCGACGGTGGTGCGTGACCAAGGGGTGGAATCCAGCGGACTCGGCTCGCAAACCTCTCCTGAGGTGGTCCCCACCCGGCTTCGCCTGCTGGGCGGGATCCCTCCTTCAACGGTGGGGCAGGCGAGTGCCTCGGAAGCTTCCGCGTGGCGCTCGAGCCAGCCGTTGGAGCGCGCATTCGTCTTTGTGGCCTCGTCGCAGCGAGACGAGTCCGGCGGTCTTGGCCGATGGGGCGGACCTGTCGCCGTGGCTGGCGAGGGTGCGAAGCCCCACGTTGGCGTGCTGTCGCAGCGCGTCATCGCTCTGGATGAGGCCGCCCCCCCCAGCGGCGATGGCGCTGGCTTGGGCCGTCGGGGAACGCGCAGTCGCCCACCTCGCAGCGTTGTGTCGTCCGTGCTTGATGTCGTTGACGCGGTGGAAGCGCTAAGGACCGTGGCGCTGCAAACGGCCTCGGGCCAAGCCCTCAGCGTGCCGTTTTCGCCTGCGGCTGGGGCGCTGGCGTCACAGCGCGACATCCTGCGGCAAGCATGCCGCCGGGCCTTGTGTACTCCTCCGCCCCGGGGAGTGATGGTGATGTCGCCATCTGTCGTTGTGAGAAACTACTTGCCGTTTGCAGTGGAGGTGGCACCGCTGGCGGCGGCCCTCGTGCCAGACGAGCGGCTGACCGTTTCTCTTGGACCCCATGGCTCCGCAAGTGCAAGCGCTGCCTTGCACGCCATGCCTCGAGACGCTGGAGATGGAAGCGGTGCCGCAGCCTTGCTCCGCTACGTGGGCATGGCCTCAGGCGCGCGGGCGAACCGAGGAGTGGTTGTGGTCCGAGCTGCGCCCTCGCCGGCAGTGGCAGGCGAGCCCAGCCCGGCCGACCCTGGAGCCCTTTGGACACACCCGATATCTCTTGACACAGCGGCAGCGAGGCTTGCTGCGTCGGCTCCCGTCGTGCTGCCGCTGCCTGTTGGGACGCGCGGTGCTTTGGGCTCGGGCAGGGCGTGGATGCCTGTGTCGGTGCAACTCTCGCTGTCGCCGGCACTAGGCACCCTTGAGGCCAGCTTCCGCGGGGAGAGCTGCGGGGAAGCAGCTGCAATGCTCCCGCATCGCAACGCTGCCGGCGACGAAGGGCCCTCGGTTCTTCTTGCAAACTGCTGTGCGCATGCCAGTGTGCTTGTGCGCCAACCCGGCGTTGCCTCGCGGCCGCCGTCAGCGGCGGCAGTCGGCACGGTTGGCACCCGCTGGTGGAGTTCGAACGACCTCTTGACCGACGAGGAGCGGCTCGCGGGCGCCAGGGCAGCTGCTAGCCTCGTGAGCCAGTCAGGATCTGTGGGTGCCACACCAACGGCTCCGGGGCAGGCCGAGGTCAGGGCGACGGCTGATTGGCGCGCGCAGTGCTCTCTCGCCGTCGTCGCTGCTCCTGGTGCTTCCGTCGCGGTTGCGTTTGCTTCCCCGCCATGGGAATCGTTGGTCGCTACCCGCAGTGCAGTTCCGCCCTCGCTGGAGGTCTGCATCGCGCGCCCTCGTGCAGCAGCCGCCTTGGAAGCCTGTCCTGGAGCGATGCTTGCGTGCCCCGCTTCGGCACTGGACAAGTCTGACTGGATGCGAGTGCCCCTGGTACCTACGCCAGCAGCCTCCGGGGGCGGCCGAGCCCGCCTGGTGCACCTGGCGTGGAATGGCGGCGCAGTTGGTCCGGAACCACCATCAGACCCATCGGGCCCGCCAGATGCCGCTGCCTCGGATGGCAGCCGCCCTGCACCTCAAGAGCCGCCCGCGTTCAGCATCCGGGTGGAGCAGCGAGGCAGGTCCGTTGCCATTGTCGTGGAGCCAGAGTTCGCCGCCGGTGCTGCCCCGAGAGCGGCTGCTGCATCGGCCGGGACCGGATCAGAGACCGCGGAGGGTGGATCCGACCCGCTGGAGGACGACGAAGACCCGTCAGGTCGCAACCGTGATGCCTGCGCGACTCGCGGCGACTTGCAAGGCGCGCGTGCGCAGCCGGGTCCAGGAAATGCCGGCACTGCTTTGGCCGGCTTGCAAGCCAGCCCTGCGCTGCCCGCATTGCATGAGGGCGACGCGGAAGGGTGGGCTCTCGGTGCCGCCACAGCGTGGCTTGCTCAGCTGCAAGTTGACAGCATCGAGGTCACCGTCGCGGAATCGACAGGAGTCGAAGCCGCGGTGGTGTTTGCGGACGGAGTCTTACTTCAGGCTGGAGCAGGAGCAGCTTCTGACCGCCGAGGAGCACGCGCATGCGTGAACCGCTTGCAAGTCGACGTCTTCGCGCCAAGTGCATCTCGCGCGAGCGCGCTGCATCAGAGGCCGCCGCGTCATGCAGCGATGCTTCTCGCCCGAGCGCACGGCGCTGGCCTCGACCGCCCGCACATTGCAGCGAGTGCTCTAATCGCACGCAGCAGCGATCGCCACGTCGTCTACCTGCCGGAACTCCGAGTGCGGACCCAAGACACTTCCCTTGAAGTGACATCGGAAACGGTGAATCCGTTCGCGAGAGCTCTGGTCGCCTGCGCCCGCGCGGCCTGGCGTGCGATGGACAGCGCGAGGCAGCCAACGGTGCAGCTGCTGCACAGCCGGTGCGACGAACCTTCCGACGGAGCGCTGGTCCGGCGTGCAAGCTACGCTGAGGCGAGTGCGACTGGAGTTCGAAGAGGGGACCGGCTAGAGGCGAGTGTTGGACTCAGCGGGTGGAGCAACTCGGATCCGTGGCCTGAAGGGGGGCGACTCGCCGATCGAACCCAAGGCCGACCTCAGAGGAGCTGCAGCCATGGCCAAAATGCCGTTTTGTGGTGGAAGGCGGATGGGCCAGTCGCCACTGGCGTGGGCCAGCCAAGCCTCGGAGAGTCTTTGCGTGCTGCGCCCGCATGCGGGGGCGCTGCAGCAAGCGCACGTCCGCAACGCGCCTCGCCGACTCGCCGTCGCCGCGCGCTCTCTCGAAGCAGCCAAGCTGACACAGATCCGGCCAGGCGCTCGCTAGAGTGGATCATCGACAACCTCGACGTCGGCGAGGTGGGCGTTCGGCTCACGTTGCACTACGACCAGGCCTTGAACGAGTGCATCCAGGGCGTGCTGCAGCAGCAAACCCCAACGCGGAGTGCAAGTCGTGGCGCTTCGTTTGCTTCGGACATGCTGCGCGCAATGGCCACTATGTGGGCGAGCGTGTCTGACGTCCGGATTGTCTTGTCCCCAGTTCAGAGATCCGTGTCAGGGGCCACCGGGCAAGAGGTTGCCGCGATGTTGCTGGCATCTGCATCGGCCAGCGCCAGAGGGCAGCTGCTGCGGTTGGCAGCTTCGGCGGACATGGTGGGGGCGCCTGCCAAGATTGTTGGTGACATTGAACGAGGTGCCTCTCGAGCGCTTGCGACCCTGCGCGGAAGAGACGTCGGTGCCGAAGGAGACCAGGACGCGCGCAGCGCCTCGAATCGGGCCTACTTGTCTGGCCTGGTCATGCCGTGGGACGCCGTGGAAGCGCCTGCTCCGGCGCAGCCTGATTCCGAGCCTGAAGCGAGCATCGCTGCGTCTCCCAAAGGCTCGTGGGCAGGAACCGCCGTCGAGGCAGCGGTGCGCGCTGGCCGCGCCAGTGCGCATTTGACCGGCAGTGTCTTGGGCTCGGCTGGCCGGGGCACCCGTGCCATCGCGGCAACAGTGAGCAATGGGCTTCTCGCCGTCGTTGGAGACCGGCCCAACTACGACGGGCCTGGCCGTGGCGACCGATCCGGGCGGCTAGATGCACCTGAGTTGGGCCTTGTCAGCGGTGCGACTTCGGCTGTGTCGCACCTGCGCCAAGGACTTGAGTCCGGTGTGAGTGGCGTCTTTCGGGACACCGTTGAGGCTTGGAGTGCAGGTGGCGCCACGGGAGCAGCGGCTGGGCTAGTTCGCGGAGCTGCAGGCCTGGTCATTCGACCAGTGGCTGGTGCGGTTGCAGCGGCGGGGGCCGCTGCTCAGGGGCTCGGCGATGGCTTCAGTAGCCTGCCGCACTTGCTGCAGCAGGGCGCCGGCGGCAGCCTCGAGGGGCCACAGCTCGCGCTTGCCGCGGTCGAAGAGCTGCTTGCTGCATCACTCGCCGAAGGCTTGGCTGCCCGGCCCCTAAGGCTGGCCTCTGCAATGGACGACCTCTCCCGGGCTGGAGCGTCAGCCGACCATGCTGCGCTTTTTCCAGCCGAGGCGCAGGAACCGTTGCCTGGAGGACAAATCCATGCGGAACAAAGTCTGGCCGAAGTACGGACCGCCCTGGTGACCTCCATTTGCGACACAGCATCCGGCCAGCCTGAAAGCAGTGAAGGCCTCGGCAAAACTGCCAGACTGGCCAAAGCAGCGGCATGGCGCGCTGGCAGGGGGGCTGTGCGTGAGGCTGGTGGAGCCGCCCTGCACGCCCCTGGCTCGCTTGCGGGACCGGAGTATGCGTTGCGGGAGGAGGCAGATGCGTCGAGCTGGGCAGCAGGGCTCTTGGCAGCGGTGTCTGCGCGGCGCTTGTCAGAAACGCTGGAGCTGGCTACCGCTGCGAGCGCAGCGTTCGCCTCAAGCATGGCGCTGCCCCTCGGCAGCCCGCCGCGCAGACACTATGACACTGCCCGTCCTCTCCCCCGGCGGGCACAACGGCTCCCGTGGGGGCCTGCGCGAGTTTTGCTCGGCCGAAGTCTCTGGGCCGATGCTGGGGCGATGTGCATGTCAACGATGCAGACTCGCCAAGGAGTTCCGTTGGCCTCACCTCGCGATCGCCGCCTGGGCTGGGCGACGCCGAAGTCGCCTTGCCCTGAGCCGCAGCTTCACCTTCAGCCTGAGGAGCAATACCTGGGGCATGCAGCTATTCCGATGCACTGGCTTGCAAGCAGAAGGGAGCCGGACCCAAGCTTCGCACCGGCCAGTAGCCCCGCAAGTGCTGCCACTGCCCCTGCTCCAGCCGTCGGAGAGGGTGGTGCTCCGCCACGCCTGTCCGTTGTGGCTCAAGTCCAAGCAGCACTGCAGCGGCTTTGCGGCACGGACCACAGCGGGCGATGGTCCACGGCTGGGCTACCAGGCGGCAGCGCTGGCCGCACGTTTGGACCAGCAACACCAAACAGTAAAGGCACTGCGCAGCGCGCGAGCGGGACCAGCTCCCGGGAACGCGGCCAAGTCGGCACCGCTGCGAGCCGGGCCAGCGGGGCCTCTGGGCCGGAGCCCCCTCAGCTGGCCGTGGCCCTCGCCACCACGCAACGGGTTGTTTTGTTTCAGCTGGAGGCTGGCCCTGCGAACGGCCCGCGTCGGGCAACGCCGGACGGCGTGGAGGGAAACGCCTGGGCACAGTGGCGGGCGTCATATCTCTGGCACTGCCCTGTGGGACCGTCAACGCACGCCGGACTGGAATCACGGCCCGCGTCAGCGAGTTCCGCCGCCGTCTTCGCAGAGGCCGATGCGCTTCTGACGCGGGTTGCCCTTGACAGCGCGAAGCGCCGAGGAGCAGGCGGGGCAGTGCCGGCATCTGCCGCGCAGGAGGGCCCCGGCAGGATTGCTGGCCTGTCCCGAGGGCTGATCAACCCCGGCGCGAAGGAAGCAGTTGCGGCTGTGGTTGACTTGGCATGCCGCCGCTTGGACGATGCTGCCCCCAGGCACGGCGCGGAATCGCTTCCCGCCAGCGCGTGGGGCCTCGCAGCAGGCTTTGCGGGGTTTGCAATCACCGAGGCAGCCGTCTGGGCCGCGTTTCCCGAGGTTCTCGCGGCCGCTGTGGAGATGGTGCGCAGCTGTGCGGCGCTGGAGGCGTGGCACAGGCTGCAAGCGGGCGACTCGGTTGGGGCGGCTGCCTGTCAGGCTGTCGTCGCGATGCAGGCAGGCCCCCTGATTGCCCGTGTGGGAGACTCGCCCGACCCTGGCGCTGAGCAGAGCGCTCCAGACTTTCCCGGGCCTGCTCGCGAATGCGACGCAGCTACCGTCCTGGCAGTGGTGTGCCTTGTGCGGCGGGGACGGCCCAAGCCTGGAGGCGTCGCAGCTGACGCAGCGACTGTCGACTGGCTGGCGTCAGGTCTGTCGAGTGCCGTCGCGGGCATCACGGCGACGGCGCCCCCGGTGGAGACTGCACGTCGCCTGGCCTTTGCGGACGCGGCACTGCGCCGCGAATGGCCTTCGGCGCTGCTCGCCGAAGAAACCCCCGAGGCCTGGGCCATTGCTCTCCTGCTCGCCAGGCCAGTGGGGGGTTGTGGCATCGGACTGGCATGGTGCCGCGCGCTCGCTGGCACTGCCAGTGCGTCCCTGAGCGCCGGACCCGGCGAGGGCGAATCGCAGTTTCGAGTCGTGGAAGCAGTCGGCGCGGGACTTCTGACTGCTCTTGCTGCGGCGGGAGGCTGGGCGCCATAGCATCGGATTGCAGCTAGGGCCTTCGCTGATCGGAGCGGTTGCCGTTTCCATCGCGAGTGAGTGCGTGCGGCGCGCGACGGTTGCTTGCATTGCTGCCGAGCGGCGCGCGCCGCCGCGTTGTGTTTCCGGCGTCAGCACACTCTTTTTGCCAAACCGGCCCTCCACCCAACAACAAAACAACAGGCTCAGGGTGGTCGAGAAGCCGCCTTGTCCGTGGGAAGGGCACGCGGGAATCTCTAGCACCGAGGGCGCGCCAAAGCCTGAGTCAAGCGGGGCTGACGACGAACAGTTGCGTCGCTGTTCTGGGAAAGGTTCTGGCGCCGGCAGAGCCCCCCAGCGGAACAGTCGGACTCGCCCGGGCGGCCGAAAGCCAACCGAAAACCGCATCGTGGTTCGCCACTCAAGGCTGCCAGGCGGGCTTCGAAAGAGCGGGAAATGGCTGCCATCCACTCTACCAACTCTGGCACTGGCTCGGCGGTCGCCCCGGCTCGCCCAGAGCCGACGGAGGTGAGCCCGTGGCGCGATCTTGGGGCAGCGGCCCGCTGCCAGGTGGACCCACGAACCTGCTTGCGCTCCTGCCTTCCCCGACGCCGCGCTGCCCTCACCCGACGGCACTCCCGCCCCAACCCTCCCCCCCTCCACACCCAGACCGCGAGTGCGAGTGCGTGCCGCTGCTGCCCATGCGCCCTGGCGGTGAAATGTTGCGGCCGCGGGAATTCCGCGTGCGCCGTGGCCGAACAAATTTTCGGCAGCTCGCCACTCGGTCCCGCCACCAACGCAGCCGCGCACCCGGAAGCCAGCGCCTCGCGCGGCACGTGCATGGGAAGTGCTGAACACTTGCCAACGCATACTTGCGACTTCGGCCCGGTGCTGCCTGCCCCTGCCGCGCTCGCAGGATTCCAGCGCTGATGCCTCGCTGACTGTCGGCGCAGACGCCGGCGTGTGGACGCACGCGGACATGCCACGCATGTGGCACAGGGCCATGTACAACGAAGAAACCGCTGCGCCAGTCATGCGCGAGCTGTTCGCCGCCCAAATGGTGATGTTGGAAGGCGTCGCCTCCGGGGCAACAATGGAGGAAACCGTGGCAGCAGCGCGCGCAGCGGCGACTGCCCGAGCAGCTGGCCCCAGCTCCGGGTCTCCGGAATCCCGTCGCTTCCCGGAGCGAGAGGGGTCGCTCTCCACGTTCGTGGAAGTCGGGTGCGGCACGTCGGAGGCCGGCGCAGTGCTGCTGTCGCGCGGGGTCGCCAACTGGTACGTGGGGCTCGACCTGTCCCAAGTGTTCTTGACGCTCTCTGCGGCGCTCCACCCGGTTCTCGCAAACCGTGACGTGGCAGCACTCATCCAAGGCGATGCGAGCCACTTGGAGTCAGAGGTGCAGGGCGCCGGAGCTTCGACACCGCTCGTGCGCGAGGGCGAGGCGGAGGGCACGCCGGTGCCGACCTCGCTCGACGACGATGGCCCTCAAGGCGAGGCGCCCGCCAAGACGCAGCCCTCAGCCGCTGTCAGGGCTGCGACGCAGCCGTGCCTGGTCGCGTGCGTGATGAACACCATGGGCATTCTTCCCGACTGCATTCGCGAGCAGGTGGTCAAGGAGATGATTCGCACCGCCAAGCCAGGCGGCGCAGTCGTGATCGGGTGCTGGTGCGCAGGCAGCTTTGCGGAGGGCGTGGAGCGCTTCTACAAGCGGCACCCCGAGCTCTGCGGGAGCATCACGGATGACATGGTGGACTTGGAGAGCGCAACTCTGGTGAACCCGGACGGTCCCTCGGGCACATACTCGTCGCAGTGGTGGACGCATGAGCGAGTGAGGAACCTCTTCCCTCCAGAGCTGCATGAGCGAGTAGCAACTGTCTCGGTGTCGATCGGAGTGTTTGCCGTCCTGCGCGTGGATGAGTCGGCCGTTGCGCTCGCGTCGTGAGCAACAATTGGCACAGCGGCAGCTTGACGAGGGCGCGCCCCAGAGATCGGGCGATCGCGAGATGCCGCTTGCACGCGCACAGTCACTCGCTTACCCTGTCAGCATACATCACTGGGAAGGTGCGTTTGGGAGCCGAGACAGCTGGCTGCCAGAAAGCCCAGGCCAACCAGAGGGTGCTCGGGGAAGACCGGCCGGGAGGCTGCAGCCGAGCCCCTGCTGCAACAGCAACGACGGGAGTTGCTTTTTCAAGCGAGGATCCCCCGAGGGCTTCCCTCGGGTCGGGTGAGCCATCGTGAGCGTTCCGCGCCCCGGTCGTGACCGGCGGGGCATGTGCAGTGCGCCCCGCGCCGGGTATGTCTGCCTCTGCCGCCGTATCGGGCCTGGGAGCGGCGGCAGAGGCCGCTTGAGCTGACAGTGGCGCCAGAGGCTGGCGGTCAGAGCGCCGACGGAAATGCACCTGTCGCTGCTGCGCACGCCCGCACGGCGTCCGGGACCAGGAGCGTGCCTCCTGCAGCTCGCCGACGTGGCATGGCAATGCTTGCTACTCTCGCGCTCGCGCTCGCGGCCGCTCTGGAACCTGGGGCCGCACATGAGCTTGCCGCGGCGGACAGCGCTGCAACCTCTCCCGCCTCGCAGCTCATGGACGGCATGGCTGGCCCTTCGGCCCGCGTGCGCGTGTCTGTCATCAACGTTGTCGACGCCTCGCTTTCGTTCCAGGACCAACTAGCCGTGCAGGTCTGCGCCGGGCTCGCGAACCGCGCTCCCGAGACGCACGGGGCCGCATACGTGGTGCTCAAGGGCCAGACGGACTGGGACTGGCTCGCGGACGTGATTCGGGACGGCTGGATCGGCTCGGTGCAGAACGAGACCGTGCCGGCCTTTCTCACGAGGTGCATGTCGTCGACTGCTGCTGGCTACATCCGCTTCAACTTCTCCGAGCAACATCTCGTCGTACCCCAGATCATCACGGCCGCGGGGGCCCTGAGCGCCGTGCCGCTGGAGGACGGGTCGCCGTACATCGGATCGGCCACCAAGGTGCTGGATGCCATAGCAGCATTGGGCTCAAACAGCTCGCTCCGAGAGGCCACCCTCTGGGCGTATGACCGCTTCGTCAACGTCACCACGACGCTCGCGTTCATGGACCCGGGCTTCACTGGCCCGGACCCACTGGCGCCGGTGCTGTCGCGAGACCCCAACCCATCGCTGGTGGACCTCATTGTGAAGGAGCGCATGTTCAATATGTACATGGTTGAGGCCTGCATCCCAGGAACGCCCGACTACGCCCTTATGGAACGCGTCGCCACCAGGAACCCATGGCCGCGGCCCATCGCAGTGTTTGGGTACGACGACACATTCAAGATATTCGGCGGAGACCTGTTTGAGGCGGAAACGTCATGCGTGAAAGCCCACAACATGGGTCAGGTTGCAACCGATTCCGCCAGCAACCTCGCCTTCTTCTCCATCCCAGGCCCCATCACAGAGCCGGTACCTCAGCCTCCGCGGCCAGCGGTTACTTTTAACGCCTCGCGGACGTATCTGGCAATCACTGTTGGGGATGGTGATAACATGGGCTTCCTCCAATCTAGCCGCCGCTCCTGGATGCAGCAGCGTGTGCAGCGATGCCAGGCCGACCCGGAAGGATGCTTCCCTCTCCTCTGGAGCATCTCGCCCCACACTCTCAGAAAGGCCCCCGGGTGGCTTCGCTGGTTCTACGCTCAGGCCAATGCCACGGCCCGCGACTGGTTCGTCCTTCCGCCCAGCGGCCACCTCTACGCCTATCCCTCACAGATGCCCGACGGGCCCCAGGCCGCTTTCGTTTCGCGAACTGAGGATGATGCCCGGATGCTGTCCACTTCGGCGACGGTAGCCTGGGAGTTTGCCTTGACGTGGCAAGAGGGAATTGACAGGTACTTTCCACGGTACAGCGAGGCCGGAGTGGTGTCCGCTTTTTTCGCGGTCAATGTTCCCTTCATGCTCCCCATACTTCCCTTCCTTGACGGCAAATTTTTCAAGGTGCTCGGCAACCGCTCCAATGTTGTGCTTTTCCGCCCTCGCGAGTGGCGAGGCACGGACCCGAGCAAAGCCCCGCCCCTCAGCGGACGGGAGTACCTGACGGCAGCGCAAATGGCCGATGAGGTCAACGCATACCCGCCGGGCACCGCGACTCAGATCTACGTGACATCTGACGGCGGAGCAAGCTTTGACACCATCGCGTCCCTGGTGCCGCTGCTGGAGGAGCACGTTCAGCTGGTCGACGACCATGCGATCGCAGCTATGGCGCTTGCCAGCCATGCTCGCAGCACAGGCGCTCCTTGAGTGGGCACGGACCCAACGAGGCGAGGGAGTTTCAGCATCATTGGGGGAGGGGGGGGAGCAAAAAGCATTCGCGGCACCATGTTTGTGATGAAAGTCTTATGCTGCTGTCCGCTCGAGTTGAGCGGCCGCCGCCCTCTGACACCGAGGCAACCCCAGGCCCGCTCTGCCCCACGCCAGACACGCGCCATCCAACCCGCTCGCAAGCTCGCCCTCTGGGCGGGCATGTTTGTGATGTAGATCTTGTTTACAGACAAATCTTGTGCTGCTGTCCCCCCGAGTTGAGCGGCCGCCGCCCTCAAGACAGGACAACAACCCCAGGCCCGCTCAGCCCCACGGCATCCGCGGGCCGTCCGACCCGCTCGCAAGCCCGCCCCCTGGGCGGGCACACCGGTTCGAGCCCGCGTGGGGCTCACCGGCCGCACCCGTACCCGCCGCACGCACGCGCCCCGAGTGGTGTGTGTGTGAGCGTGAACTCGTGTGACCCACCCTCCTGTTCCTCGGGCGACCCTGGCGGTCCCGGCCGAGCCGAATCTTGAGCCACTAGAACAGCACCGGCGATCCTCGCCTCCACTCTGCCAACCAGAAATAAGACAGCAGCAGTGTCACCTTGCCACACACTCGATTCACAGACTCACCAAGAACCAATCCAGCAACTCCATCACCGATGAATCACAAACCGCGCCAAACCCGCAATCCCAAGTCCCAGGCCCAGATCACTCCCATCACGCTGCCACGAGTCGCCACTCAGCCACCCCTGCTCACCGCATACGCTCCACCTGCTGTCGCAGGTACTGCGTCTGCCCGATCAGCTGGGTCGCCAGTCCCTTGGCGATGACCTCATTCAGCCTCGACAGCCAGCGGAAGGCCCAGCGCGCACGCTCCCTCGGCCGGTCGCCGAAGGCCGTGTCCGCCACCTTCTTGAGGAAGGCGAAGGCCGCCGGTCCCATGCGTCCCGTGGTCGTGATGACGAAGGGCACAATGGAGCTCATGTTGTCCTTTGTAGCTGAGCTCTTCTTGTACTCCCTCATCTTGTCATTCTCACGGCGCTCGAGAAAGGCGTCCATGCTCTGCAGGCCCTGCGTCACGTAGGACTTGCTCACCGCCGAGGTGATCTGCACGTCGACGAGACAGGTGGTCTCGAAGTCGACGTGCACCCGCAGGTCCGGTCGCTTGCGCGCGGCCTCGCTGGACCCCGGCTGGGATCCGAAGCGCGTCTGCCCGTCCTGCCAGCTGGAGGGCTCCACGACCGACTGCAGCCCCGCCGAGCGCACCGCCGCGTGCAGGACGTCGCGGACGTCGTTGTGCGCCCGGATGGTGGAGCCCTTGCCGCAGCGGCAGCGCGCCAGGTGATGTGCCACGCCGGAGACCCCGCCGATGTGGACGGTGCCTCTCGCGGTGCTGTCCCGCTGCACGCACGCACAGTTGATCGACACGCCGTCCGGCACCACGTGGTCGGCCTCGGAGGCTCCGATGCGGTAGCGGGTGACCACCGCGAACTCCTCGTCCGTGAGCCCCCGGGGTCCCATCATCGTGTTGCGGAGCCAGTAGAGCGTTCCCGGCACGCACGCCTCTCGGAACGCGACCAGGTCGCTCATGACGCGCAGCATGGCCGGGTCGTCGATGTTGGCGACACGCTTCTCCGGCGTGCCCTTGGCCAGCGCCTCGGCCCTGCAGCGTACTGTGCAGGCCCTGCGCGCCTTGGCCAGACGGCGCAAGAAGACGCACTCGTGCTTGATGCGCAGCATGTCGTCGTGGTGCAGCATCATCTTGCGCTGCCAGGGCGCCTCGGTCTGCTCGTTCGCCAGCCTCGTCACCCCGTCGCCGCACAGGCTCTTGCGGAGCTTGGCCCGCAGCCACACTGGCAGCTGATGCTTGGCAGCAGGGGCGCGGGCGATCGTGCTCCGCGACGTCTCGCATTGCATGCCGATCCCGGGACGTGGTAGACCTCGTCTCTTCTGCCCGGCTTGTTGACGCCCCCGGAAGAACTGGATGCTTGCCTGTCCGCGCATTGAATGGCCCTGCCGGGTAGGCCCGAATGCGCGCCAATCGCCAAGGCCGAAGCACGAGACGACTCTCCCCAATCGCGACGCCACGCCGCACGCAGTTCCCACCCCGTGCCCCGGGGAAGCTCGTGCCCCCACGGCCTCTGTGCTCAAGGCCAAACCTCTTCCGTTCTCTGACCATCGCAGGACGCGTGGGTCTTGTCATAGCAGCGCGCCGAGTCGTCGCTCTCTGCCAACTGAATCCATGAGCCGCCACCAGCCAATCCACTTCGTTTGTGCCTTTGGCCAGGCATTGCTTGCCCACCTTCCTCGGAAACAGGTGTGGCTGGGGTGAGCCCTGAAGCAACGCCACAGAGACCAAGCAACTCCCGCTCGCTGCCTTCTCGACTGCTCCGCGGGGCGGTGGGCGAGCACCGCAAGCCGAGTGCTGGGCATAGACTGCACAGGTTCACGACAATGCGCTGATTGCCCACCCCACAATCCTGGCCGCGACTCCCATGCTCAGGTGTGGGGCTTGCCGCGGCGTCGCCTCCGGCGAGGTTGCCTCCCCATCCAGCGCCATTTCAGGGCCCTGGCCCCCGGCATTTGATTTGATGCAACACAAGTCTTGCAGGTGAGGGCGTTGGCGCTGGGGGGTGTGGGGCTGGAGCGGTCCTGGGGCGGTTCAGGAGCCTGCGCGACAGAGGCGGCAAGCAGTGCCTGTGCTTCGCAATGCCCGCCGAGCGCGCAAACCCCACTCGAGCACGACCACACCATGCACCATGCGCGGAAACAAGCGTGGCCGGATCTGCGGGTCGACTGGGCGATGACCGGGCTGCAGGCGCGGCCCTGTTCGGCCGCGCGTGAATTGTGTGTTTGCTCGCGGTTCTGCTGGCATGGTTATCTCTGCTCTCGGCTGCATCGGGCAGAGCTGCAGGCCAGCAAAAACACGTGACGAGGGCGAACTTGCCGAACGCACTCGCCTTTGCTTCGCCCGCGGACTCCCAGGAGGCCGCCCGCGACGCTGAGAGGCCCACATAGGGCAACCTTCCCCGCTTTTTGCCGAGCTTGCCATGCTAGCGCGGGGCTCACGGGGCGCAGGGCGGGTGTGGCGGGCTGTGCTGCCTCCAAGCGCCCGGACGGCCGATGCGGTTCGGCAACCTTTGGCCCAGCCAGTCGCCGTCCTGAGCGGCGCAAGCAAGCCCCTGTGCCAAATCCTTTGGGGCGCAGGTTCCATCATTCTTCGCGGCAGCACGGGCGGCGCGCGGCCAGTCCTGGTGCGCCCTCTGAGCTCCGTGGCGTCGGAGACGGACTCCCACCCGTTTTCGACTAAAGCCGAGCGGTGGGCTGCCAACCACCTGACCCAGGAGGAAGCCGGAACCGACGCCATCGATTTAGCCCTCGGGGTACTCTCGCTGTCCTCCGTCTCGCCGGAAGTCGCCCGCACCCGGGTGGAGCTTGTGCAAGCCTTTTTCACGTTCATCACGAGGCTGCGTGCCGCCAAGGGGCTCCGCTCTGACGACAACGAGGACATCGTCAAGCTGCTTGGAAGGCTCGGCACCGCCAGCATGGAGCTCGCCCACTGCACCGACATCAACGCTGTGCTTCAGCATGCCAGGGTGACCCTGGAAATGCCCGGCGGCAAGGCGCAGCTGGCCAAGTGGCACCGGCTGGGCCACCTGCAGTCCGTGGCCGGAAGCTTCGCGGAGGTAATGGCCAAGCCATCCACCATCACCACGGTGAAGGATCACGCCAAGGAGTTGCTCTTGGAGGCCAAGCGCGAGGCCGAGGAGAAGGCCGAGAAGGACAAGCGCGAGGCCGAGGAGCAGGCCGCGAAGGAAAAGCGCGAGGCCGAGGAGCAGGAGGCGCTTCGAAGCCAGATGCTTAAGACACTGTCCAGTCTGGACTCATCCATTTCTGCGATTCCTTCGGAGGCGCTGGCCAAGGCCGGGGCGATGATGCAGGAGTACATTCCGGACGAGGACGCTGAACTCGTTGCCAAAGCAGGCCAGACTGCTCTGGCCATGTCCAAGGCCAGCAATGCCTTTGCTGAGCGCATCTACGACACCATGCGCAGCGAGCATGGCGTCGGGCCGGCGCTCGAGGCGGCTGGCCTGGATCCAGAGATGATGGCTTTGACCGCGCAGGCAGTCAAGGAGCCGCGATGGCTGCTGTGGGAGGGCCCAAGCAACCGCGAGAACTTGGCGAGGTGGCTTGCCGGCGACATCGCAGCCCTCGCTCTATCTGGCGAAGGTGGGCCGCTCAATGGCCGGTTCGTCTTTGGCCCCCGAGGAGTCGGCAAGTCTTCTCTCCTGGTTGCGGGCTGTGTTGCTGCAGGCGTGTTCTCAAGGATCAAGTCGCTTCCAGCCGCCGGCCGGCCAGTGGTCCCGGTGTACGTTGACATGCTGCGAGCTACGTGGCTCTATGAGCTGTGTGCGGCCCATGCCGCCGGCAGAGAGCACGCGTGGCTGAACCCACTGTCGCCACTTCCTTGCATGATGGACAGGGCTCTACAGCTTGCAGGCCACAGACCGCGAGTCGATGAAGAGCCAGATCTCTCCAGGTGGAAGCTGTATCCGTGGTTCGCGACCCCGCAGGAAGTGTGCGAGTTCCTTGAAGCCAACAAGCTGAACATGCTGGTGGTCATGGACGAGGCAGACGAGCCTTACAAGGAGTGTGGCAACATCATCGCGCGAGAGCTCGATCTCCTGAGGGGCGACTCGCCACAGATGATCTACTACGTCTCTGGCAGCGCTGCGGCGATGCGCGACATTCTTTTCGAGCCGACGCGTGTGGACACGGGGGTCTACGATGTCAAGAAGTTTCGGTACAAGAAAAGCCACAGCGACAAGCAGATTCCGCTTCCGCCTCTTGAGCCCCTGTCGTCCCTCGAGGACCATGCAAAAGCCATCGTGGCGGCCGGGTCCGCGTTCTCCAACTTCCATTCCGATGCAACTAGGTTCCTCGCCAACAGCCGCTGCCCTGATGAGCGAGCACTCTTCGGAAAGACAGTTCTCCGCGTCGGGGGTGTGCTTCGCGCCCTCCTATCGAAGCCTACGAACGTCCCCGAGACACCGCCTTTGGGATTAGACAAGATGCAACTTGACATCATTGCTACTGGGCATGGGCGGCAGCTTGCGTCGGTCTTTGCAGCCCACTTCAAGTTTGTCATCAAAGGCTTGTGCCCCGAGACGGTGCTGGACCAACTTGTGTCGCCATCAGTGGGCTTTCCAGCCCTCGGTCTTGACATTGGCAAGTTGTCGGCAAGGGTGTCGGAGAAGAGTGGCGAGTCTGTTGCGGCAGAGGCTCTGATGTCCTCGTTGAGCACCCTCTCCGACTGTGGCGTGCTTACGCTAGCTGAGGCCAAGTGGCGACCCGTCTCTTGGACCGCCGTCCTTTCAATCATGCTTGTGGACGAAGGCGACTGTTCCCTGCCGTTCGAGGCGCGCGATGACCTCAGCCATGCCACAGTTGGTGCCAAGACCACCGAGCCTGTTCTTGCTCAGGCCTTTTGCAAGAGCGCTGCCAAGTCTGCCCACTTTGTTGGAACGGCAAGCGAGGGTCAACGAGAGAGCCTGCTGAGGAGCCTTGAGCGGCTGTCGCTGGTTGATGACGCCGCCGTGGCGAAGGTTGTCAATCTCAAGTGGGACGATGTGCGGGAAGACGCCTCGGTGCTTCGAGAGGGGATGCTGTACAAGCCGTCTCCGGACAAGGGCGTGGACATCGTGCTTCTGGTTCGCGACCCCGAGTCCCAGCTTGTCCACCTTTTGCTGCTTCAAGCCAAAGCAACATCATCCGGCGCAGCAGATGCAGGCAAGTCGACGGACTCATCCCTCACTGGCTGGAATAAGATCGTCCCGCGATTCACAGCTCAGGTAGATAGCTGGCGTGACTTCCACCCTGTGTCGCTCTCTCTCTTGAGAGACGGCGAGTCCCTCGTGGTTTGGAACGTGGTGGTCACTAACAAGGACGTCAATGAAAACGCACTGCATGGCAGGGTGCCAGCTGAAATCGGCATTCACGAGGGTGCTCTCAGAATGGCAATGTTCGGCGGTGTGGACGGAGCAGCAACGTCATCTTGCGGAAGAATCCACGGCCCGCACTGGGTTGTCGCTTTCGGCGATCACCTGCTCAGTGGACTGCCGCCTGCTGTCCTTGACTGGGCCAGAAACGTGAAGCGGCAAGCATGGGGCGGACACACAGCCGCAGAGGCAGCCGGGGCCGCGGACCAGGCTGAAGCTTAAAGTGTGACTGGTGTGAATGAACATCGTTGGGGAGGGGCGAAAACTCGCGTCACCATACCACACACTCGATTCACAGACTCATCAAGAACCAATCCTGCAACTCCATCACCGATGAGTCACAACTCCGATGCACAGACCACAATCACCAATCCAGCAACTCCATCACCGATGAATCACAAACTGCGCCAAACACAATCCCAAGTCCCACCCAGATCACTCCATCACACTGCAGAGTCGCCACTCAGCCGCCCCTGCTCACCGCATACGCTCCACCTGCTGTCGCAGGTACTGCGTCTGCCCGATCAGCTGGGTCGCCAGTCCCTTGGCGATGACCTCGTTCAGCCTCGACAGCCAGCGGAAGGCCCAGCGCGCACGCTCCCTCGGCCGGTCGCCGAAGGCCGTGTCCGCCACCTTCTTGAGGAAGGCGAAGGCCGCCGGTCCCATGCGTCCCGTGGTCGTGATGACGAAGGGCACAATGGAGCTCAAGTTGTCCTTTGTAGCTGAGCTCTTCTTGTACTCCCTCATCTTGTCGTTATCACGGCGCTCGAGAAAGGCGTCCAGGTTCTGCAGGCCCTGCGTCACGTAGGACTTGCTCACCGCCGAGGTGATCTGCACGTCGACGAGACAGGTGGTCTCGAAGTCGACGTGCACCCGCAGGGTTAAGGTTTAGACTAGATTAACGCAAAATAGATGAACATCGTTGGGGGGGGTCGAAAACTCGCGTAACCATGCCACACACTCGATTCACAGACTCACCAATCACCAATCCAGCAACTCCATCACCGATGAGTCACAAACCGCGCCAAACCCACAATCCCAAGTCTCAAGTCCCAGATCACTCCCATCACACTGCCACGAGTCGCCACTCAGCCGCCCCTGCTCACCGCATACGCTCCACCTGCTGTCGCAGGTACTGCGTCTGCCCGATCAGCTGGGTCGCCAGTCCCTTGGCGATGACCTCGTTCAGCCTCGACAGCCAGCGGAAGGCCCAGCGCGCACGCTCCCTCGGCCGGTCGCCGAAGGCCGTGTCCGCCACCTTCTTGAGGAAGGCGAAGGCCGCCGGTCCCATGCGTCCCGTGGTCGTGATGACGAAGGGCACAATGGAGCTCATGTTGTCCTTTGTAGCTGAGCTCTTCTTGTACTCCCTCATCTTGTCATTCTCACGGCGCTCGAGAAAGGCGTCCATGTTCTGCAGGCCCTGCGTCACGTAGGACTTGCTCACCGCCGAGGTGATCTGCACGTCGACGAGACAGGTGGTCTCGAAGTCGACGTGCACCCGCAGGTCCGGTCGCTTGCGCGCGGCCTCGCTGGACCCCGGTTGGGATCCGAAGCGCGCCTGACCGTCCTGCCAGCTGGAGGGCTCCACGACCGACTGCAGTCCCGCCGAGCGCACCGCCGCGTGCAGGACGTCGCGGACATCGTTGTGCGCCCGGATGGTGGAGCCCTTGCCGCAGCGGCAGCGCGCTAGGTGATGCGCCACGCCGGAGACCCCGCCGATGTGGACGGTGCCTCTCGCGGTGGTGTCCCGCTGCACGCACGCGCAGTTGATCGACACGCCGTCCGGCACCACGTGGTCGGCCTCGGAGGCTCCGATGCGGTAGCGGGTGACCACCGCGAACTCCTCGTCTGTGAGCCCGCGGGGCCCCATCATCGTGTTGCGGAGCCAGTAGTGCGTTCCCGGCACGCACGCCTCTCGGAACGCGACCAGGTCGCTCATGACGCGCAGCATGGCCGGGTCGTCGATGTTGGCGACACGCTTCTCCGGCGTGCCCTTGGCCAGCGCCTCGGCCCTGCAGCGTGCTGTGCAGGCCCTGCGCGCCTTTGCCAGACGGCGCAGGAAGACGCACTCGTGCTGTTCGGTAACCGGTTGGGTTCATATTTGTCCGCAGACGTAGATTCTACCCCGACAAAACAGACGAGCCATCTGGCATCGTCACGACACTCTCTTGGGCTACGCGGCTCCCCCACAGCGTGCTGGGGGTGCCCTCGGCGTGACTCAGAGGGTCCCGAGCTCTGGTCTACCCGCCTGCGTCGGCGGCCAAGACAAGCAGCTCGCTGGCAAGGCGCGCGCAGCGTGCGCTTCGCTTTGCCCGCCGTGCCGTGCGAACGCTCGCACAGCACTCCAGGGCCCGTTGCGGTCGGCTTTGAGGTTGTGTGAGAGCAAAGCCGCATTCGTGACCCGCCCCGAGCTATGGACGAGGCTCCCCTTGACATTTCCCTGGACGAGGCGGTCGCGAAACTGCCACTAGCGCAGAACTCGGCGGCGGCCGCCTCGGCCGCGGCGCCGCGCCCGGCCCTCTTCACGGCGGACGAATGCCTGGGCGAGGGCAGTGCCGACGCCATACTTAGCACATGGC
Organism: Cafeteria roenbergensis; assembly: GCA_008330645.1. Lineage (NCBI taxonomy): Eukaryota > Bigyra > Bicosoecida > Cafeteriaceae > Cafeteria > Cafeteria roenbergensis. The sequence goes on along the minus strand of VLTN01000011.1, from coordinate 3,143 downwards.
CCGAGCTGGGCCGTCAATTTCAGCGGGCGGGCAGGCTTACGCGTGTCGGCTGGCTAGTCAAGATCCTTCACGTCATGGATCAGCTGCACCTTCCCAAAGCGACACGGAGCGAAACCCCGCGCACCGCACGCGCCCCTGCGCCCCCACGCACACGGGAGCGTGGGCTGGCGGGGGCGGGGGTCGCAGCGGCGCCGTCCGCGGCGGCAACGCGGGCCTCAGCGGCCGAGACAGGGTCGCGAGCGCGCGCAGCTCCCGAGCGGTCGTTGTCGGCAGAGCTCTATGGCGACATCGTCACGATGCAGGTTCGCGCCGTCACGGTTTCCCTCACCCACTCGACAGGGCAGGGTCCCATCGCAGCGGACCTGACGGCCAGGCTTCGCTGCGCTCGCGCAGCCGCCTGTGGGGCAGTCATTCGACAGCGCGGCCGACTGTTGCGACGTGCTGGCCACAGTGGCCTGCAAAGCCGTGTCGCGGGCACAGTCCGACGAGGTTGCGAAACGCGTGCGGCTCGTACTCCATGCGGCCATCGGGCATGCGCTCCTCACAGAGGGCGGGACCATCGATGAGGTACCCGCCGACGTGGACCTCGCCCGCACGACAGCGACCGTCGCGGAACTTGCCCGGAGCAGACTGCTGGGACACGACGCAACGCGGCAGGACCTGCCGGCCTCGCCTGCTCACTCGGTGAGACCGCCTGAGCCTGCGCGCGAGGCACTGGCCGCGCACTCACCGTTTGCGCTCACCCCACAGAGGGGCCTGGACAGCGAAATGGACCCCTGGCCGGCCGCGCGGGCCGAAAGGAGGCATCTGGCGAGAAATCGCGTCACCGGCGCGACCACCCCGAACAACAGGTGAGCTGAAATCTTGCTTGGCAGATGCAGGGACCCTTGCTTACCTGACGGGACTCCTCCACGTGCCCTCACCGAAGATGGCGGCGCTCGTTGCAGTCGCGACTGGCGTTGGCATAACGAGCGTCCCTGAGAGCGTGGTAACGACGCTTCTCGAGACCTCGCCCCTTGCTGATTCCACATGCGTCCTTCGCACGGTGGTCGAGGCGGCCGCGAGGGCCGAAACTCCGCCCTCCCCTTCCCCGGTGGGCGGCTTCCGGACGGCGGTCGAGGACCAGCTCCACGCTGTGGCAGCTGCCTGGGTAGCAGCGGGCGCGCCACCCCCGATCAAGCGGGTACAGGACTTGTTCGTCGCGGCGCTGGCAACGCTGGCGGCGCAGCGGACAAAGACTAAGCACCTGCTGGCGCAGGAGATCCAAGAGCACCCGTGGTCAGTGACGGTCGAAGCCCTGGAGTACCTCTGGGCATCGGATTCCGAGGCGGCGCTGCGTGCAGCTGTCACAGCCGTGGCCGCCTCGGCGTTTGACTGGCGAACGGCAGGCATCCCAGTGGGCCGCCGCATTTGCCGTTGTCTTGGCGGCAACGGCAGTGGCGCTGGTGGACCCCAGCGGACGGAGAGGGAGCTGAGCTGCGGCTCCTGCTGGACGAAGCTCTTCCAGACGCAGAGCTCATGCCCCGACCCGCCCTTCGGGGCTCGGGTCCGCGGGTTCACGACCGAGTCCTCCGGTATGCAGACCGGCGGGAGGCGCGCCGGGCCCGGCCCACGGCAGAGCGACGAGGCCGGGCGGCGCCCCGCCAGGCAGCAGTCGCTGCGTGGGCGGCGGCACCGTCCGCTCCGGCGACAAAAGCAACGCCCGCGCAGCCGCGGCGGCAGAAGAAGCCCTCTTCCTCGCTGACGGGGCAGTTCACAGCGCTGCTCGGAATGTCGCCATCGGGACTTCATGTCGTCCTTGTGGCGGCGCACGGGGGCGTCGGGGCGTCCTCCGATGCTGATCCCTGCTCTGGCAGAGGGCAAGATGGCACATGTGCTCAAAGGGGGCCTGACGGCGAACGCGCTGGCGGAGGCAATTGCTGGCGCGCTTGGGCTGGGTGACGACCCTCCGGGATCGCCCGCAGACAAGTGGGCGTTGCTCCGCCAGCGGCTCGGACTGGGTTTTCCCGAGGCCTGAGCCAACAGGGACGGCGTGATCGGGCTCTGCACGGTCCACGTCTGGCTCAGGCCTCATGGCCCTCCATCGCGGCGGGGTCTGAGGTCGGGGGACGACGTGACCGGCGCGGAACCGCCGCAGGTGGGAAGCCGACAGCGTCCTGAACGGTGAGAGCCGGACCTCTCGCGGCTAGACCCTGCAGCCCCCCCCGTTCCTTTCCCGACGCGTGTGCGGCCCGGGCCGCGGCAGCGCGAGAAGGGACGACGGAGGCGGAGATGGCCCAGCCAAAAGAACAAACGGCGGGGGCGGGGGCGGAACCCAGGCGCGGGCGGAAGGCGTCGCCGCCGCGGCAACCGGCTCACGACCCACCTTCACGCGCGGACCGAAGACCACAGAGCTGCGCGCTGGGCTCCGGCGCCGGCACGGGACCAACCGTTGCCGACGCTGGAGCTGGCGAGGCGGTACCTTACGCGCCCTTCGCCATCGTACGACCCCCCGCGTCCGAAGCGGCAGGTGCGCTCAGCGACGGGGCGGATATGGGCCGCTTCGGATGAGACGGGCCTACGTCAATACCAACGGCGCGGCGGCCTTCTTTCACTGATGGGGATGGACCCAGAACGGGTAGCGCCGCATCAGCTGCGGGCGCCTTGGAGCGCCTGCGTGCCTCCGGCGGTGCTGCAGCAAGCAGTCGATGCTGCGCGTAAGTCGCGGTAGCACTGGATCCCGGGGCGGCAGCCGGCGGACGGGTTTTCTCCACACTGCTTCTGGCGGCGCACCCCATCCTCTGGGGAACAGACGGAGCTGCGGAGGGATAACCCAGTCAGCGTGCTTGAGCTGCTGAGACCCGTGTCGCGGCGCTGGCGGGAACCGTTTGCGACGGCCCTGATCGGCGCGGACACGGCCGTGGTGGAAACCAGTACGCGCGTGGCCGTCCACCCAACTATCGGTCGCCCGGTTCACGGAGCGCAGTTGAGAGCGCTCTGGCGGACGAGAGTCGCGCGCGGCTGGTCGCTGCCGGTGCCATCGGACTGGCCCAAGCAACTCCTGCGCCGCACGGCCCCCTGTAAGCTGGTGCCCAAGGTCAGGCTGGGAGCAGACGGCCGGGCCCAGGGCACGAATGGTCCAGGACAACTCAGCATCGGCGGCC